>CM076574.1:1142099504-1142699504 GCA_034641835.2 Pinus albicaulis | reverse complement strand
AGTATGATTATTTTTAGATATATAATGTATAAGATATTCACATCATGGAATCCAAGAGGCTCCCAAAAATTTCTTCTAAATTTAGTCAAAATGCCTACCTTAGCCTCAAGCATGGGTGGCATAAGGATTATCAATCTTCGCACCACCATTGAGGGATTAAGGAGGATATTATCATGGGAAGAAAGGATAATTTCAAAGATATTATAACCTCTAATTTGAAGGAAACGTTTTCTGATGATAAGGAGCTTGAGGGTAAAATGAAGCTAAGATACTATAAGGTGGTGATCAACCCCACCCCTGATAATGAGAATTATCTCTAGGTGTTTACCGACACTAAGAAAAAAATGAACATCGTTAGGATAAGAACTAATTTTGATGAGCTTAGAAGTGAAACTAGGTAGTGGTGCACTCTCAAGACTCCCTCAGATAATAGAATCTGTCAAATTTTCAATACTAAGAGGTTGGAACATGAAAAAAACTTTCTTTTAGATTTTCCAACTCTTACTCGCATCTTCTCTCAATACCCTAACATCTTCTACACTTCCAATCTTCTTGAATTATAAATTCATCCCACCAATAGCGATTTTGGATTGCTTCTTTCCCTTCTTTTTTATCATAGAAACAATATTTTGAAGAATCACAATAAAATTATTTTTCTTCTTAGGGTTCGATAAGCCTCATTTTTATTAGTGGAAATTAATCACCATCATATTCATCATCATCATCATCATCATCATCATTATAAATAATCCAAATTAACCACTTCTTTCATAATGTCTCATAGACCATATGAGTCTTAGTGGACGTTAATCATCATCATCATAATATTATTTATGTTTTCTATTAATCCGTTAATCAATAGTACTAAATATTAACAATTATAATAATAATAATGTGTAGTCTAACTTATAGACGAAATGGCCTTTTCGCAATCATTTTCCTCGTTAAGTTTAATCAAAATCCGATAGATAATTTTAAAAATGTGAGTTTGACTTGTTTAACCTGCTCAATTCAAGTGCCTAAGGGGTATTTTAGGGTGATAAATCCATATATGCATTCAAAAATTTATTTTAAACAACAAAAAATCTTGAAATTGTATTTCCGGATTTTTGTGAATTCCGGTGAAAAGGCTATTTTGTCTATAAGTTAGAGTAAGCCTAATAATTATAATAATGATAAAATATATTTTATAAATAATATTAAAATTATTAATGTTAATATTAATAAATAAATATCTCACGAGGCTTTTGATTTACAGGGAATGGGTGTACTATTAGGAAGTCCTTGCGAAAATCACATGTGGGTGCTAAATTAGAAAAAAAAATTACAAATAAATCATCATAAGTGTAGTTGATATATGTCTATGGGTATATATCAACCACATTTATTAATGTGGTTGTTGTAATTACTTATTTTTAGTTGTGTATTAATTAGTATTAATTAATCTTATTGATAAATTATTATTCAAAAAAAGTAGTATTGATGTGTCACTTTTGAGAGTTTACTTGAGATTTCTCTCTAGAATCAACCAAAATTGTGGTCAAACCTTGTTTTGTGTTTTTTAAACTATTTTTTTTTTCATTACATATATGAATTCGAGAGCCTAAAAAACCCCTCAGGCACTTCCATTGTAATTCCAAACAATTTACGTCAAATCTGGAAAACTTTCCAAAAAATGGCACATAAAAACTACTAATTATTGAAAATAATAATAATAATAATTAATAATTGTAATAATAATTACCATGATACTAATAATTAATTAGTAAGAATTACTATTAATTAATGAACAAATAATAGTAAATAATTAATAATAACAAAAAATAACATATATTATTAATTATTATTAATTAATATATATTAGTAATTGATGATGATGATGATTAACGTCCACTAAGACCAATGCAATCTATTTGACCTCAAGAAAAGAAAACAACCTAATTTTTACTCTTCAAAATCTTGCTTTTGTGATAAAAAGTAAGAGAAAGAAGCAACTGAAGATATCTATAGTTCGGTTGGATTAATAATTTGAGAATATTGGAAGTGAGCAAAATATTAGTGAATTGAGAGCAGATGTGAATAAGAGTCGCAGAGTCTAAAAGAAAGTGGTTTAAGTATTCCACCTTCTTAGTATTGCAAATATGATAGATTCAATCATCCCAAGGAGTCTTGGGAGTAGAACACCACCCGGTTTCACTTTGAAGCTCATGATAATTAGTTTATCCTATTGATGTTCATTTTTTTCTTAGAGATCGTTAACATTGAGAGATAATTTTGGTTATCAAGGGTGGGTTTGATCAACTCATAATATTTGAGCTTCCTTTTACCCTCCATCTCCTTATCATGAGAGATAATTATGGTTATGAAGGGTGGGGTTGATCACCTCATAATATTTGAGGTTCCTTTTACCATCCATCTCATTATCATCCGAGAGCTTGTCCTTAAAATGATAGGAAATAGTATCTTTGACATTATACTTTCTTCCCATGATGATATCCTCCTTAATCCCACAATGGGTGACCGTAAAATTATAGGCAATAGTATGTTTGACGTTATACTTGCTTCCCATGATGATCTCCTCCTTAAATCCCCAACGGTTGAGCCAATATTGGGCATGCTTATGCCACCTGTGCTTGAGGCAAAGGTTGGGGTTTTTACTAAAGTAACAGGAAATTTTTGGGAGCCTCTTAGATTCCATGTTGTAAATCTTCTTCTTGTACATCAAATATGTAATCATGGTCATGCTTTCAATGTGGGATAGGCCAACTTCTATCAAGAGGATAGGATAGGGGGTATCTATGTTGATATTTAGGTTGTCAGTTATGAATTTGTTTTTAATCATATCAATCTTTCACCACGAATATTTGGATATACTACAACCCCAAAATTTACATTAGTGTAAGACAATAGGGGTGACGAGAGTTTGAAAGAGGAACCTTGTTGTACTCCAAATGCAATTTCTATTTCATTTAATATCTTTAGAGCACTCTTCGTTGGTCCCAAGCTTGGCAATGAGAGTCTCGTAAAGGTGGATTGCAATAATCCGTATAGGAGGCGGAACCATGATCTTTGGAAGTCTCTCCTAGAGCTTACCTCGAGGAAGAGTGTCGAAAGATTTTCTAAAGTCTCCAAAACAACAAAAAATATCGACTTTACTATTGTGACATTACTCTACAATGTTATTATAATAAGAACATTTTTATTATAATACTTAATTTTGTATCTTTTTTTAACTATATATTTATCAATATGAATACTAATATTTTAATTAATATTAAATCTATATTATTAACAATATTTTTATTAATTGATATATGCTTGTCACCATATGTCAACCACATTTATTTATATAGTTGTGCTAAATAAAAGCTTATATATTTATAAATTTTTTTCATATTATTATTAATATGACCTTAATTTATAATATCAATCCATACTTACTACTTTAGTTACAATACTTATTATAGTATTTACCCATTGAATTTATAATTATTAAAAGTATAATTCTTAATTATTATTAATTATTAATAATAATTTTTTATTAATTTACAATTATATAATATTAATAATATCAATAATTAATAATTATATATTATATTAATTATTCATAATTAATACTTATTTATAAATTATTAATAATTAATGTTCATTATTAACTACTAAAAATTTATAAACAACTAATAATTATTATAATGTATAATTATTGATATTATTAATATTATCTAGAGAATCCTGCAGAAAGATCGAGCAAATCCAGAAGCGTTTTATAACTTATAACCTTAAAATTAAAAGCAATACACCCTATCCTATTCTCCTTATATAAGTGGGTCTTTCCCCTATCGAGAGCCTAGCTATGACTAGGCTTCTATTGTACAAGCACAAGCTCAATAGCATAGGAGACCGTAGACTTCCTAAGCTAGCATTAAATTTCAGCCAAAACCACCTAAAGCTTAAACGAGGTTGGTATGAAGACACCAGGGCCTGGTTAAACCATTGGGATATTGACAAGAATGTTGCATTGCAAAAGATTAATAACATTAAAAAAATTGTAACTTCTAAGTTCAAAGCAAAAATGCGTTCTGAGAAAGATCTAGCAGCTAAAAGAAAATTAAGATATTATAAGGAGGTCATCAACCCCACCTTAGAAGATCAAAAGTATCTATCTATTTTAACTAACTCAAAGAAGAAAATTAATATAGACAAGATTAGAACGAACTTTCATGAGCTCCATAGTGAAACTGGTCGTTGGAGAGTTCCTAAAACACCATGGATGGAAAGGATCTATCATCTCTGCGAGAATATGAACATCAAGGATGAAAATCACTTCCTCTTAGAGTGTCCTGCGTACAACTAGATTAGAGCTCAATTTCATAATCTTTGTTGCAATAATGGCCTTCCTAGCCTTCTAAGATGTCAAAATTGTAGTGAGCTCGGGAGGCTTCTCTCCAAGCTTTTTGAGCATAGGAATAAAATCTTAAATCAAACTAAATAAATCTTTTCTTTAGGTTCGATAGACCAAAGATTGGTCTCAGTGGACGTTAACCACCATCATTATCATCATCATTAATAGTAATATTTTTTCAAATATTAATTATTATTATTATTTATGTTAGATCTAAGAGTTTTGTGATCCATAATGTAGATAAATGTACTTTTGGATTAATCACATCATTAGGATTAGGTAGACATTTCAAACCAGCTAAGAGACTAATCGATCTAGATGAATAAATAGTGGAGATGCATCATTGCCCAGAGATAGCTAGTCGTTACAAAGTTAGTTAGTTAATTAAAAATAAATTAATTAATTAAATAATACTTTTAAAAATGAGTTTATAAATTATTGTGTAATTAAAATTTAATAGGTAATCGAGAGGGATAAATTTTTTTATTTTTTAATTTAATAAATAGAATAAAGTAAAATTCATTAATCAATTAGATAAAAATAAAATAAATCAATAAATAAATTAAATAATATATAACTAAATAATAATAATAATAATAATAATAAATAAACAAAGATACCTAAAAAGATATTAGAGAGGGGCAATTTTTTAATAAATAAATAAATAAATAAATAAATAAAACAATGGACCTAATCTTAATTATTATTTATTAATTAATGAATAATACTAAATAAAAATAAAAATAATAAGAATATATCATTTATAAATAATGATTTTTTTTTAATGTTAATTTTAATAAATAAATAATAATACATATGGTTGGTATTGAGATTTATTAACTACGTTTATTAATTTGGTTGTGAATATTTTTTTGTAAGTTTGGTAGTACAACCCACCTCATCACCGTTTAACTAAGACCCCGCAGACAATTTGGTTGTGTATATGATTGATATAGGCTTAAGGTTTATATCACATATATTTATTAATGTCGTTGTATTAATTAATTAATTATTGTTGTAGATTAGCTAATAATAATTAACCTTATTAATAGATTATTATTAAAATTAATAATAATAATTAATATTAATATTAATCTTAATTGTATTAATATTTATTAGTAATAATAATCATAATACTAGTAATTAATTAATTAGTATTAAAAAAATTAATATATATTAATGTATATTACTAATTATTATTAATTAATAATAATGATAAAAAAATTAATGTATATTAATGTATATTACTAATTATTATTACTTAATAATAATAATAATAATAATAATAATAAATTTATTATTAATAGTTATTTTTTAAAATTGTTATTATTTTCTATTATTATATATTTATTAATATTAATATCATTACTAAAATTATCATTAATATTAGATATATATTATTAATATTTATGGTGTTTTTTTAACTATATTTAATAAATAGTTGTCTATGTGATTGATATAAATTTATAAGAATATATCAAATGTGGTTGTATTAGTTAATTTTTTATTTTTTTTTTAAACTCCTTTTTCATTCATATAAAGGTAACATGTTACAAAAATAATGTTCATTGTTTGATCTCAAAGTGCCTTTCTCAAATGAGATTTCTTGGCCATCTATATGAGTTGTATGCCATCCAGAATTGAACACTTCCACTATTTTTTTGTAGACACAACTCCTATATACATATACATAAATATAATGAAATTTAAAAAAAAACAACAAAACCAACAAAAGCTAACAACATCCATTAGAACTAGTTAGTGAGAAGCACTAGAACCTAGAATTTATGACTAAGGTGAGCATCTCAGTTGCTTTTCCATGCTCCGTAATCTCACATTCTACTGTTGAATTTGAGATTGGCTCAATTGGAAATCCTTTTAGATTTCCTTAAGAGCCACTTTTGTTGTGACAATTTTAGCCTAATACAAAATCACCTTAAATGCGATGATTCTCATCATCCAATATAAACGCGACGATTCTCATCGTCCAATATAAATGGATTGTCTATTGGTATTTTGAGAGCGTATTTCTGGTATTTCTGGGAATTAAAGTTTGTAAGAGCAGCCATCGCACACAGAAAACACACGAATAATACATCAATTACCTTTTTACACTCAATTACAACACATTTATATAGCTGATCTCATATCCAACTTATTCCTAATATGGATATGGAGGTTGAGAGAATAGCTCAACAACCTTCTACAAAATGTCAAACCAACTTTGACTTACACATTACATTAATGGAAGCACTATTTCCAATACCTCCATTTAATGCTTACATTTCAAATGTAGTATAAAAACAATACATGGAATACACATATGTTTGATTTGGTCTTCATTAGCAACTCTACCCACTCTGCAGTCTTCTGGACTCCACTCTTTCTTTCTCCACATCTTCGAGCCTACCTTCCAACTCATTTAAAGTACTCCTACTTCTGACCATCAATCATGCACTTTGTGGAATTGATGCCTCTTGACCTCTCGAAGGATAATCTCAATACTAAATCACCCTATGGATACACTTCCATCTGTGAAATTCCCCTGAAGAGAAAATTTCAACAGTTATATAGGAAAATGATCTGGATACTGAGCGTATTCAGCAGTAAATCATACAACTGACCATTTTCCACATACATTTGTTGTTCTTTGTTCTTGAAGCCCCGAGAAACAACAAGCCCATCAAACTAACAAACGAAGAACATAATAAAAGTAATGATGCATTCTCTTGGTGCCGAAGAACTTCGAGAACCACTAAATTACAATATAAATATAGCTTTTTTTAATCAAAGATAACTCCAAATATAATTCCAAATTATGGTTGAAAACTATGCTGAATTTACTTGCATCAAATGCAACATTCAATCCGTTATCTCTTACATTATCCATCAAAGTGTTATCATGCTAGATTCCACATATTTCGACACCAAATGCAGACTTTAACTAACCATCAGAATACGCAAATCGTTACTCACGGCCTGCTGAGCACACTGTCTAAGGAATAATTACCTGCGTTTGTGCTTTTGCTGCAACCTTGTCATGCCAAATGATCTTCGTTCCCTTTCATCTATGTTGTCTCTTGACATTAACACTGCTCAACCATTTATACTTAACGCTGCTACTCCACTCAAGTTCAACACAAATGTAATGCTGTTACTACCTTCAACACTTGCCCTTCAAATGTAATGCTACCTCCATTTAACGTTGCTACTAGCTTCTTCTATAATCTAGAAGCAACCTTCAGGCACGAGTCCATGCAATGAGTCCTTCACCGGACAACCTCCATGAAATCATACGACTTGCACATCTCCCACAGCGATCCGCACACGCAACAATATTCTGAAACACTCGGCCTCCTTAGTACGCACGCAGGTTGTGTATCTCCACGCTGCCCTTTGCTCACGCAATGCAACTCGTCGAGCAACAAATTAATAGATTTGGACTACACCTCTGCCATCACGCTGATGTTGATCCCAGATAGCGATTTCCTTATTTTTTATGTAGTAGTGTTTCTTCAAACAATGGGCAACAATATTCTTCCGAGATGTGACTATTTTGGTAATAGATGATGCGCTTTACAAACAAGACATGTAGCACTTCTCTTCCATAAAACAGAACACAGAAATAAAAAAATTCACACCAAAAACACTCCAACAAATACTTTATTTACATAAAACCAGCAACACAGCTCTCACATCTTCCTGGGTACTCCCATGAGGGATTAAGCCCAGCTAATTTATGATACCAAATTAAAGTTTGTAAGAGCAGCCATTGCACACAGAAAACACACGAATAATATATCAATTACCTTTTTTCACTCAATTAAAACACATTTATATAGTTGGTCTCAGATCCAACTTATTCCTAATATGGATATAGAGGTTGATAGAATAGCTCGACAACCTCCTACAAAATCTCAAACCAACTCTAAACTTACACATTACATTAATGGAAGCATTATTTCTAATACCGAGATCCGGGATCAGTTAGCTCCACTGCCCTTCATGTATACTCTCTTTTGCTTGCTAGCAGAGGCCAGCTCCCCATATTGCAATCAACTCGTGAACCTCGATAGTGGTTTCAGTTTCTAAAATGTATGCTTAGACTACTAATTTCATATGGTGGCTGTGTAATTTCCTTCCAACCGATTTTGGATTGTGCTAGGTTGAACCTCCTAGCCTCTTAGGGGAATGGCCTTACCCTTTCCATTGCCTACCATCTCCCTCTTGTGTTCTTGACAAGCGCCATCTCTCGGTGCCCGTTGTCTTGCTGAACCTTATCTATTTACAATTACAAATATTTTTTCAATGGTGAAATATTTTAAGGCTTCATCCAACTTTCATTTGGTCGTCTAGTTCATCGCACACTCTATATTCAATTGGTTTAAATTTTATCAGCTCTTTATGAGTAAATAAGTTTCCAGACAAAAGCCTTGGAAAAAAGAAGAACATTAAACATATGTGCTACCAGAAGTATCCATGGCCAGGTGCGTCATGCACCGTCATGTTCTAAACATAACGCGCCTTAAGGAACGTGTATCCCTTTTAACATGTTCATGTTATTTTGCGGTATAGTATGTAATGTTTTGATGCTTGGTATATGGGTTGACAAATTCTAATTGATTTAGAATTTGATGATTTTGATAAACTGTATGTTTATTATTGAACCACTAAATACTGTGTACTAGTATAGATTCTAGTATATGTATATGATATTAATATACATGAGTTAATAAATTTTATGCTTTCTTCCTTGTATATAGGCTTAAATATTTAATTTAATTTTAAAAAGAATAATAAAATGAACTATTTCATTTACCTAACTTATAGATGAAAATTGAGATACACTGTATATTCTATTAATTAAATGGAGTTACATATATACATCAAGTATTGTCTCAAGATAGGAAAGCTATCTTGGATGCACACTAAGTTGGTTGAGAGAATATCTCAACCTCACACCAAACTAGGAACTTAGTTTTAGCTAACCTATGGAATAGGAACAAACTCTATACATAGAAAGTCACAACTGAAGACAAGTAGGAATTACACATTCCAACACACCCCGTTAATGACTACTTGTCTCAATATCCATCTGCAAAATCTACATCTGGTTCTGTTTTGTATCTTGTTCATGCTGTTGTCAATGTCCATATAAAGGAACAACCATCTACCAAAATGCATGGGTTCGCAACCGCTGCAACTGCTAGTATAATAGGAAGTCCTTCACATACATGGTTCATCCAACCTCTCGATGAAATCCATGTGGATATAAAATTTCACCTCATGGAGTCTAAAACCAATATGGCTATGACCCACCCATTTGTATCCATCCCGCATGACACACTCTTCCATGGTGTTAAAAACTCTCTAACAAAGGGAACATATAACAAAGGGGTATGCATGCCTATCTGGGTCTTACAGCATGTACAAACAATAAATGACATGTATATTTTCTCTCACCGATAGTATATTTGTCTTATATCTCTTCAGCAAACTTTTACCAGATCCCTTCATCGACGACCTTTCACCGGATTTCTTCATCGGAGACCTTTCACTGAATTTCTTCATCAGTGGCTGAACACTGGCACATACATGTTTCCAGTCCACTTCATTGTTACACGTGGTTTTTGGCTGACCATAAACCAACACTTTAAAATGGTTTCTGGTTGACCACGAACTTGTAATTACAAAGTGGTTTTGAGATTACCACGAACTTTTACGGGGATACACATGCCTTTATAGGGCTTACATACTCCAAATTTTGGAGTTACCAGGTACATTAAATGACCACTACAAAACCATCCTAGACTTGGTTACCATTCAACTTTGTGCCTCATCATGAAGAGTCTATTCTAAGAAACTCACAAAAAACAAACTTCAACTTAGTTGTCCATCATAATCGATGTTGTTGCTTCTTCACCTCATCTTTGTATTGTTCATATCTTGAGAATCTTTGTCTTTGTCAAATATATCCTTGGAAGTCCATGATTAACCTTTGATTTGTTAGAGTCGTGAATTCTAACATACTAATTTTACCCACATTGAGTTAGCTAGCCTCAATAAGGGTAAATAATTTTAAACATGATCCCAAGAAACCAAATAAACTTTTCAGGTTAGCAAGAACATCAAAGTCCTCTATCTCTACCCAAATATGACTATTTCCCGAACATAATAGCAACCATTCTTCCCCAACGATACCTGTGAAGGGTTCACTGATAAAGAAACAAATTGACGACTTTTCCACTGGTCTCAATGCAGCGCATTCCAACACAAATGATCCAAACATAGGCACTCATAGCCACATGAAGAGAAACAATAACAAATTTTCCCTTTCAAAGCGAGAATCCAGGACTCCACGTTTCGATTCTTCGTCGTCCACAAATTCACTGTTAACAGGCATAAAATTCAAATATTTTACACACAAAAGTTCTTGTTTCAGTATCCAATTCCCCTGGCATCGCAACGTAATGCCACTTCCCTTGTTCACAATATCAAGGCCGGGTAATTACTTCCAAGCATGCTTCCTCATGCTCGCTGACAAGATGCAACAAAGAAGACCCATTGTCAAGCTAATCTCCTCGCAATTGAACACACAGATTTATTTCCATCACATTGGGCACAAACAAAATCGATCATCCTCCAATCCCTGATATAGCTCAACTCACTATCCTTTGATGTCATTTTCACTGTCATGTCTTCATCACATTTAGTAGTAAATCATTCCTGCAAATAACTTTTCTATTGTTGGAATGGCCAATTCCAACATACACTCAAACTCGTGACAATAGTTGGGCAAACTAAGTGTCACAATAAATAAATTAATTCTTTCAACCAGATTTACATTACTCACATGACAACTCTTAAAGAAATATTAAACATCAACATCATGACATCATGGAAGCACTGAGATCTATTAATAAAAATGAATAAATTTTCTTCCGTTCTTCTCTCTTCGATATGCTTTTGAACATCCAACTTGTTGTGATCATACCTTCTAAAATGGGCTTAACCCCCTTGCTTTTGTGCATATCATACCAAAGGCGAAACTCTTTCCAAGGCTTTGGGAAGAGAAGCTCACCCCAAGTCCCAACCTTCTGATACAAAATAGCCGAGTATCATTATCCACCTTTAATTTGTTCCCATGCTTACCACCAACAAATCACGGGCACTGAAGAGAGGCCGCATAGATGGAAGGATTGGAATTCGCTAGATTATCATAGTAATTTTCTATGAGAGCCCTCAAATACCTGTAAAACAATGGGAACAACACCATATCATCCTCTACAATGAAGGCAAACACATCCTCTGAAGATGGCCACCAAGCCTCTAGCCACCTAGCTCGACAATCTCGTTGCCGCTCTAAATTTGTAGCTCCACCCAATTGGCGACCATGGGTGAGACAGATCATAGTTGCATTGTTTCATTTATCATGCAAGGGTGAGACAGATCTAACACCAGTTGGTGTTTAAGATTCACGTGAATTTAAAGTCATGCGTTGAGTGTGGATGCTGAGAAATAAAGCACAGTGAAGCCTCTAGCGATTGCCAGAAGAGACATTTGTCCATTGATGCTCATTGTGTTAATTAAAACTTGAATGGAAACGTTGGAAGGATGGCAAGCTCAGCGCAGTCCACGTAGGCTCAGGCTCTTGGATGAAAACAATCTCAAGTAGCGGCACCGGCCTTCACCAAAGCACAGCAGCCACAGCAGCCAACACGATTCCATGTTCACTGCACCATAGCAACGCCAAATCATGGTGGGCACCAAATCACAGAGCTACTTGCAGCTCTCCTTTGAGGCAGCAGCACACAGGCTCCTCTTCCTCTCGACTGTAGCAGCGCAAGACTACAGTGGCACCCAGATCCTGTCGTCGATGCCAGCAACTTTGAGATCTCCTACGCAGAGGGCAACGTCCTTTCCCCACAAGTGCATACTCCATGCAGCAGCGAGCTCTCTCCGGCAGATGTTCTCCTCGATCACCGAGATTGTTCCATAGAGAAACGCTTGAACAATGATGAATGGACTGGTACCAATTTTCTTCGGTGACAATAAAAACTTGTCAATATGCACATGCGAGGCATGAATATCCATCACTTGGGTTTGGAGTTCTACACCTATTGTTGCCTTGGAATTGTGGTTGAATTCGTTGTGAGCATACCTTAGTAGAAAATTCGATTTTCCCACCGCAGAGTCCCCGATAACCATGATCTTAAACAGGTACTCCCCAGCACCAACGTTCTCCGTTTTAGAAAAAATGAACAAATCTAAAGCGCATCTGCAATTCCCCTCCAGAGCACACAACTCATCTCAAAATGTGCAAATTTGTGACTAGGCACTGTTGGCTCTTCATAAAATCTCGCCCACAAAGGCTTCATGCTCTACACCAACGGCTTCTTCGACAAATAGTTTCTAGAGGCAGGCAATGAGCGTCGTGGGTCTGCTTCGAATCCCCTCGTGGCTATCGCTCATGCCCGTCTCTTAAGGCGTCCACTATGCTTCACCTCGTTCCAGGGTCTTTTGCAAATATTCTCAAAATTTTCTGGCAATGACTCCATAAAATATCAAAACTTCCAGTCAATGATGCACTTCTGGACTGAATTTCACCTTTTAAAAATTGAAACCCTTGTGAGGAATGCATGAAGTTGCAGATCTCGGATCTCGGTACTCGATCTCCTCACTTCTTGCAGTTCCCATGCCTCCTGGGACTTGGAATCATTAACCTCGTTTGAACTGACTGTGCGGAAAACTAGAGATCAATTTGGCTTTCATAATTTAAAACAAAACATCATTAACAATAGTTTTTCCTGTTCCGAGAATCCAAAATCATCCCGTCGTTGACTCAGTGTTGAAGTCTATACATTCGTCAACAGATCTCCACACCAGTGCTGTCGTTTCATAACTAACGCTCCTCGACGAACAAACTTAAAAACTAAAACAAAAAATACATTTTCTCTCTTATTTCCCTCAGCCCAGGAGGAGCCGAGGTTTAGGTCCGTATGGGCTCTCATTATGAGATGAAAATTGAGATACACTCTATATTCTATTAATCAAATGGAGTTACATATATACATCAAGTATTGTCTTAAGATAGGAAAGCTATCTTGGACACACACTAAGTTGGTTGACAGAATATCTCAACCTCAAACCAAACTAAGAACTTAGTTTTAGCTAACCTATGGAATATGAATAGACTCTATACATAGAAAGTCACAACTGAAGGCAAGTAGGAATTACACATTCCAACACTTATGTGGTGTAAATTAGTAAGTCAGCGTAAGGTTTAACTCTCTCCACCGTTCAAGTTCAAAACTCATTGGTAGGGTCGATAATGAGTTTCCCAGACCATCAAATTCTATCTCTGAATGAGAGTTTAATAAATGAAATTTATCAACATTAATCATCACAATTTTATCATTTAACTGATTTGGAATCTGATAACCTAGTATATACTAGCATCAAATACTGCATTCAGCTAGCTTATTGGACGCTATCCCATCTATTCATATAGTTCAATATTGCATCTTAGCCCGCTTATTGGCCGGTATCCCTTCCGCCCCGAATACCGCTCTAAACATTTGACTCGGAATCAAGAAGGGAAAAATGAAATACTCTAATGACCGGATGGAACGACTATGTCATTTGCCAACACTTATCTAGAAAATGACGAGCTTATCTAGAAAAGAGCTGGACCAAGACGACCAAGACGACTGGCTAAACAGGCCCCAGTGCCGTCCCACTGCACCGAGAGTCATCAATTTTTTTACTGGATGGTTGGATGGAACGACTATGTCATTTGCCAACACTTATCTAGAAAATGACGATCTTATCTAGAAAAGAGCTGGACCAAGACGACTGGCTAAACAGACCCCAGTGCCGTCCCACTGCACCGAGAGTCATCAATCTTTTTACTGGATGGTTTGCTTTCTCCTACATAAGGAGCTACCGTCATTCTATGCCATGGACCACACATATCTGAACAGGTGAGCTTTCTCAGGTTTTCTGGACCCAACTGATGGTAATTACAGAGCCACATATAACATGAGCGAACCAATACGATGACTGTCCAGTACTCGACATATTATCAATATGATAAATTGAAACCATGACATCATACATATAGGAAAACGAGGGAAGCAAGTTGAACTGTTCAGAGCCCTTAAAACTTACCTCTTCCACCGAGGCTTCCACGCTGACTGCTTCCAGCACCTGGAAGCTGGTTCAATACCAATGTTGTTCACTTATAAAGCCTCGGTAGAGGTTGTACTTGGAGATGCAGATTGTTCCAAATTCTAATACGAATGATATCTGGAAATTCTCAAATTTGAAGTTTTGTACATGGAGTACTCTTTCAAAGAGCAAACCTGAATATGGTTTCGTTATTTGCAACGCTCAGTTCAGAGATTGAATTCGCGTTGCTGGAAGTCATCCCTGCCTCTCATCTCCGATCTTGAGATTACTTCGCAAGTTTCATATCCGTGGTGGGGTTCATCGTTAAGTTGAAGGTAATCTTTCAGGGCTTAACACAAAGACAAAATATTTTGCTTATACCAGAAGCTGATCATATCATTTAGGTCCTAAAAACTCTCAAGTTCGAATTTGCATGATCCTAGATTGATTCTCTCTGGCCAGGTAGAGAATATGGCGCGGACCAAAATGGATGAAGCTGCAGCAAAGTCTACTTCAAAATACCATGCCGTGTTGGCCGCCAATAAATGTTCTCATGCGATTTCCAATTCTGCTGCCATGGATGTAAGCAGATCGAGAAAATTACCGAAGGTCAAGAATATGATCACTCCAGAGGTTCGTATTGTGTATGTTTATGAACCTAAGATTATCAATACTGATCCAGAAAACTTTCGATCACTAGTTCAGAAACTAACGGGGAAATCTAGAAATAAATCAAGGAAGACGAAAAGGCAAATGAATCGCAAGAGTCCGTCCTCTGTGTTAATCGCTGCAGAAATCATCCCAGAAACAGAAAAACTCCAAAACATTTTTTGTAACAACGATGAACCACCTATCAAGGAAAACATAACCACAAGATTTTCAATTGATGACTGCCCTGGTTTCTCTGAAGCGTTCAGTGATATGGACATGATTTTACCCAGTCTGATGAATCAGGGATTATCCTCTGAGATAATCGCTGCCGAATCAGGCACAGAAAATTTCAAACATGGTTTCTATGGCAATGATCAACTGCCTTTGTTTTCTCCCGTGACCAATGATCAACTGCCTGCCTTTTGTCCCTTAACCAATGGTCAACAGCCTATCACGGAAAACATTCATACAAACTGTTCATGTGAGGATTGCACTGTATTCTTTAAGTATTCAGTGACACAGACATGATCTTCCCCAGTGTTATGAAGCAGTGATTACTCGGTGAGATTCCTGTAATTTCGAACAATTCGCCCGTTTGTGACATGTATGATCTGGCTCGTGTTTGCAAATGGTCCTAAGGATATGATCTCCTTGAGATAATATCAAGTAGATACAATTTCCCCACAGTTGTAGCTTTGTGCTTGACGTTATCATAGACTTGGTACTCCTTATCATATGTTTTCGTCATCATAATATTATATGATATAAAATTTGGTCCATGGTGTGATGTTCCCCATATCTTTATTAGAGCAGATTATTCTCTACTTCTGCATTACCTGTGGGGTCAATTTTATATTTTTTAAATTCCTTGGATAGTTATTCTGGTTATAGAAATGAAATCGATGATAAACGTTGATCATTTGAATAGATGTAAGTATGAAAGATGATTGTTCCAATACGATTGGAAAGAATTAAAAACACTGGTCTGAAAAAAAAAAATTAATAACATATAAATAATTACAAATTCAAATAAAATTATTTTTAATTAATTTTTAAATATATATACATCTAATATTTTTAATTAAGAAACTCTAAAATGTAATGATATATTGAAAAAATTATCAAACAAAACATTACCAGGTTGAATATTTGTTGTCAATTCACAACTTGTACACCTTAAAGCATCTATTTCGTACAATGAGGATACATTTACTTATGCTTTAGGTATCATGCTTTCAAAATATATAAGGGAATCATATATGAGGGAATGAAAGAGATGGACATGTTTTTATTTTAATCAATATTCTTACTTGAATTTTTTACTAATTGTAGTTTTCAATTTTGTAATATTTTTCATGGAAAGCAAAGTATTTTTATTTAAATCTTTTTCTAATTATATTTTTCAATTTTCGCAATATTTTTCATGGAATCCAAAGTATTGAAATCAAAGTTCTATTTTCATAGGGAATTTAACAATTTTTATAGGCTTATTAACTAGTTTTAATATTTTTTTATAGCTCATAAAAAGTTTCGAGTTTTTTTTCTTCATATCAGGGTTAGGGTTTAGAGAAAGAGAAAATATTGGAGAATGTTTGGCTGCAAACTCTCTCTCTCTCTCTCTCTCTCTCTCTCTCTATATATATATATATATATATATATATATATATATATATATATGGAAAAAGGAATTAAGGCTAACATTTTGATGCAGGGGCATTAGAGTCTAGTCAACAATTTGAAAGCTTGTTCACATGTTGTGGCTAGCTGAGTTAAAATTCACTCACTGATGGGTGAAAGTCAATGTTAATGATAGGATTGAATTCCTTAAATAAATTGATATTATTATTTTTGTAATAAATTAGGAGAGTATTTAGAGATAAGTGGTTTTAATAGGTGTGAGCCTGTTGAGCATATCTAGCTGCAGTTGATAGATTTTAGGAGGATATTGGGCAAGTAGGATTTTGTCTCAATTTAGGAAATCTGATCCTAAATCGAGAAGGTCTCTGTTTTGTAATAAAACTATAAATTAGAATCTTTGTAATGGAGAAAATTGGAGTTGGCCGTGAGGAATTATTGTGAGGATTGGAATTAATAAAGATTGCAAAGTTCTGAATTATTGGTTCATACTGCCAATCCCCGAAGATCTTTTATCTTCGAAATCTTATTGGTGTGATATTTTTGTATGAGTTGAGGGCGATCGAACTTCTGTGGTCTCTGTTAGAAGAAGACTCGATTTTTTTTTAAATTCTTGAATTATACAGTTTGATATCAATTTGATTGGAACGCAGACTCTCTTAATACTTCTTTATGTTTGCAGATGCTTATATTCCTGCGTCCTCTGTGTTAATTTAAAAACATTTTTTTTTAGTGTGAAGTAGTTCTTTAATATCAGAGATCAATTATGATATCAATAGGAATTTTTATAAGCATTCTGGGTTCGATTGGCAAGAATAAATGTGATTCTAGCCTTGAAAGTTGCCAACGAAGAATCTATGAAATTTCTGAAATACAATCTTAACGCAGAGAGAGTGAAACTTCTTTTGACGCAGTATTAGTTTGAATCATTTTGAATTATCTATGTATGGAGGTTTGATTGAAATCAAGACATGTTGTCTGCTATTCCTTAACATCGAATATATCTGAAGCATTGAGAAATTATGTTGTTGTATAAACGTTGTTGAATGAATCACTACGGTAAAGTGAATCGATTCCAATGCAAATAGAAGTCGATTTAATTCTTCAGCGCAGAGAGAAGTGTGTTTGAAAGGACGCAATTTGTTTTGTTTGGTGGAATCAATTTCTGTTTATGTATAGCATTGATAAGTCGATGTATAGAAGCCGATTTCAAGATTTGATGCAGAAAACCCCGTGTTAGAGAAGAGCGATGAATTTTTGGGTTGAATCAAATTAAAAGTCTGTGTAACTCGACTTCAAAGAAATCAGAAATTTAAGTCTTGAAGAAGTAGTTTGAAGGAATAATACAGGCAACAACGCAGAGCTCTGGAATATTAAAGTTCAGCGGTTGAGAAATTGCAGTTCTATTAGTTCAATATTGTGACAGGTATGAGATAGCATTGGAAATTTAACGCAATGGAAACTTCAGGTATGAGCCAACGTTGCTTTGAAATTAAATGAATATGTTGGAAGATGTATGAACCAGCATTGTTTGAAATGGAAATTGGTTTATAAAAAAAATCGATGTGTTGGCTAAGTGAAAGCGTAGACTAAGTGTTTATGCTGGAGATTTAATAGTTTTTAAATATTTGATTTAAAGACTTGGCTATTCATTCCAAAGGATTTGAAGATTGGTTCAAACCATTACTTTTTTTTGATGCTATATTCAATATCAAAATTGGATTATAAGATATTGATTTAAAGATCTCTTAAAATGATTTAGAAGCACTTTATTTAAAGCCAAAGATCATATTGTGGAAATTTTATATAACTTTGGTAGATTTCATTAATCAAAATTTTCAAATTTGATGAATGAAAATGAAAGTGAAGAATTGAATCCGACTCCTCCAGAGTTAGAAACCATTGTGAGAAAATTTGAAAGGCTCTCCTTAATTCCTGCACCATCACCGCCATCATTAGTGGTATCAAAGCCAGGTTCAAAGCATTTGCCAGAGATTGACCAGACTTCCCAGAGTGAAAAGAAGAAATCCAGCATGGCTGTCCAAATTGGTAGAGGTGCTTCTGGTAGAAGAAGAGGTAGGCCAGTTGCTAATGCAGAAGTACTGGAGACTATGCAGCAGATCCAAGCCAGATTGGAAGCAATTGAAGTAGGACAACCAAGGGATCCTGAAGATGTCAGTGAACGTGAAGCTGAAGAAGAAGGAGGAGATGTTGAGCTTACTCCTGAGATGAGATTCTTTGAGACAGTTTTAGGATCTACATCCAAGCGTAGACTTGAAGTATCAGCTTTTGTAGGAAGATTGAATCCAGAAGAGTTGATAGACTGGATCAATGAGATGAAAATATGCTTTGATTATGAAGATATGGCTGAAGACAAGAGAGTCAAATTTGCAGTCACAAGGTTAAAAGGACATGCAACATTTTGGTGGGATGGAGTGCAAGCAGAGAGAAGGAGAGTTGGCAAACAACCAATCAAATGTTGGAGCAGAATGGTGGCCAAACTTAAAGGTAAATTCTTGCCTAGTGATTATCAGCTTACATTGTTTAGACAAATGCAGAATCTTAGACAAAGACTAATGACTGTGAAAGACTACACAAAATAATTCTACAAAGTGAGCATAAGAGATGGACAGATCCAGGACACAGCAGAGAAGATTTACAGGTATGTAAATGGTCTCAGATTGGAGATCCAAGATGAAATCCGTATTTTGTCTCCTAAGTCAGTTGAAGAGGCTTATCAAATGGCCTTGAAAGCTGAAGAGAAACTGCTGAGAAAGCAGTCTGCCAAAGGAAGAGGCACTTTTCGAGGAAAGGGAAGTCAAGGTGGTAGAGGGAGATCTACAACACCAAAGGATGGAGCTGGTAGCAGCTCACCTCAGCATGCACAGAGAGATGGTGATGCAAGTGGCAGAAGAAATTCCCACATAGGAAGAGGAGGCAGAAGCAGAGGAAGAGATGTAAGATGCTACTGATGTAACAAATTGGGACATAGAGCCTTTGAGTGCCCAGAGAAAGAGAATGTGGGTACAAGTCAGAGAAATGCAATTGTTTCTTAGACTGAAGAAGCAGCAAATTTGCCTGAAGCAGAAAGAGAAATTGTGCCAGAGAAGGGAGAATATTTGGTTGTTAATAAAGTTTTGCTGAAGCAAACAAAGGAAGTTGCTGAACCGGCATAGAGGAAAACTTTGTTCAGGAGTCTATTCAAAGTTCAAGGGAAATGTTGTCAACTAGTCATTGATAGTGGCAGCACATGCAATCTGGTCTCTACAGAGGTGATAGAGAAATTGAAGTTGAAGACAAGGGAACATCCAACACCCTACAAGGTGTCATGGCTTCAGAAAGGCCATCAGCTGATTATGAAAGAACAGTGTGAGATAGAGTTGCAGATGGGCAGCTACAAAGATAAGGTAATGTGTGATGTGATGCCTATGGATGTGTGTCACATACTGTTGGGTAGACCTTGGCAGTATGACAGAGGAGAAGTACATGATGGTAAGTGAAACACCTACAAATTCTTCAAGGATGGTGTGTATCAAACATTGTTTCCAATGGAAGAAGGAGAAGCATCGAGAAAAAAGTCTGATCCAAAGGCTTTATTGCTGAGTGGGAAGGAATACTTGTAGTAGATTGAAGAAGAAGAGGTAAATTTTGCTTTAGTTTGCAAACCTAAAGTAGTACTTACTTCTACAAAAATTTCTGATTTGCCAATTGAAATTCAAGAAATGTTGGACAATTATTGTGATATAATTGTGGATGATTTTCCTAATGAGCTACCACCTGTAAGAAAAATCAGCCATCAGATAGATTTGATTCCAGGATCAAATCTGCCAAACAAAGCAGCTTATATAATGACTCCAGCAGAAAATGAAGAAATCAGAAAGCAAGTGCATGAATTGGTTAACAAAGTTTTGGTTCGAGAAAGTTTGAGTCCTTGTGCAGTACCTACAGTGCTGAGCCCGAAGAAATATGGAGGCTCGAGAATGTGCACTGATTCAAGAGAAATCAACAAAATAACAATCAGGTATAGATTTCCTTTGGCCAGAATTGAACATTTAATGGACTTTTTGAGTGGAGCAAGATATTTTCAAAACTTGATTTGAAAAGTGGGTATCATCAGATTAGGATAAGGGAAGGTGATGAATGGAAAACAACCTTTAAGACAAATGAAGGATTGTATGAGTGGATGGTAATGCCTTTTGGCTTATCAAATGCACCCAATACTTTTATGACGCTCATGAATGAAGTGTTAAGAGAATTTATTGGTAAATTTGCAATAGTATATCTGGATGACATACTAATTTACAACAAAACAAAAGAAGAACATTTAAGGCATCTTAACTATGTCTTGAAGAAATTACATCAAGAGAAGTTGCTAATAAATTTGAAGAAGTGTTCATTCATGAAGGAAGAGCTGGTGTATCTAGGTTTTGTTGTTTTTCTTCTGAAGGATTAAAGATGGATCCAGAAAAGATCAGAGCAATTGTGGAGTGGCCTTCACCAAAAAGTGTCTTTGAGGTAAGAAGTTTCCATGGACTTGCTAGTTTTTACAGAAAATTCATAAGGAATTTTAGTAAGATTAATGCACCAATCATTGAAACCATAAAGAAAGACAAACAAACATTCAAGTGGACTGCTAACGCTGAAAAGAATTTTCAGTTTTTAAAGCAGAAAATAGCAGAGAAACATGTATTAGTGTTGCCTGATTTTACTAAAACATTTCAAGTAAAGTGTGATGCTAGTGGAGAAGCTATTGGAGCTGTCTTAAGTCAAGAAGATAGGCCTGTAGCATATTTCAGTGAGAAGCTGAATGACACAAGGAGAAAATACTCTTCTTATGACAAAGAGTTTTATGCAATAGTACAATCATTGAAAAAGTGGAGACATTATTTAATGTCTAAAGAATTTGTACTATATTCAGATAATCATGCTTTGCAATACATTATGCAGCAGCCTAAGTTAAATAAAAAACATGCTAAATGGGTTCAATATCTTAAAAGTTTCAACTTTGTTTTAAAACACATAAGTGGCCAGGCAAACAAGGTAGCTGATGCCTTGAGTAGGAAGAACATTCTTGTCCAAGAAAGTCAAATTGAAGTGGTAGGTTTTGATTTTCTTAAGGAATTGTATAAAACATATTTGGATGTCAAGGAAGCATTTGAAGCATGTTTGAATCCTGTTTTGATTGATAGAAGTCAGTGGTTGGATTATTTCTTGCAAGAGGGTTTGTTGTTCAAGAGAAATCAATTATGTATACCAAATTGTTCCATGAGAGAAAATATCATCAGAGAGAAGCATAGTGGTGGACTTGCTGGACATTTTGGTACTGATAAAACTTATGAGCAGCTAAGTCATTTTTATTATTGGCCAAAAATGAGATCTGAAGTGGAAAAGTATGTGAAAAATTGTAAAATTTGTCAGTATGCTAAGGGAAGAAGCCAGAATGAAGGTTTGTACATTTCATTGTCTATTCCAGACAGACCTTGGGATATGGTAAGTATGGATTTTGTTTTAGGACTACCTAAGACACAGAGAGGGAATGATACAATTTTTTTTTTGTTGATAGATTTTCAAAGATGGCACATTTTATTCCATGTTATAAAACTAGTGATGCTACTCATGTTGCTAATTTGTTTTTCAAAGAAATTTTTACATTACATGGGTTGCCTAAAAGCATTGTTTCTGATAGAGATACCAGGTTTGTTGGTCATTTTTGGAGGAAATTATGGAAGAAGCTCGGTACTAATATGAGTTTCAGCTCAGCTTATCATCATCAGACTGATGGGCAGACTGAGGTAGTAAACAAAAGTTTAGGTAATCTTTTGAGAAGTCTTGCATGAGAACATCCTAAGTAGTGGGATCATATCTTACCACAGGTAGAATATGCATACAATGATTCACCAAACATAAGTACAGGACAAAGTCAATTCCATATTGTTTATGGGATGCACCCAAGAGGAGTTTTTGAATTGAGAAACTTGGGAAAAGCAGAATTGAGAAGCGTTGAAAGTGAAGAATTTGCTTCAGAGATTCAAGAAATTCATGAGCAAGTAAAGCAACAACTACAAGACAGCAGTATCAAGTACAAAAGCAGAGCAGATTTGAGCAGAAGAGAAGTTCAATTTGAAGTTGGTGATTTAGTTTTGGCTCATTTGAGGAAAGACAGATTTCCCAAAAGAGAGTATAACAAACTAAAGTTTAAAAAGATAGGACCATGCAGAATCCTGAGAAAATTTTCTGCTAATGCATATGAAATTGAATTTCCATTTGATATTGGAATATCTCCAATATTTAATGTTATAGATTTGTACAGGTATGAAGATGGTGGCACAGATGAAAGACTAGAAGACAAAGAGCAGATTGATTGGGTAAAACAGTTACCTACAGCGCAACCATTACAGCCAGAGATGATCTTAGACAAGAACGTGTTTAAGAGAACCAGAGGACAAGATTATTTCCAGTATTTGATCAAGTGGAAAGATCAGGCAATTGAAGATGCTCAGAAGCTATGTTGCAGAAACTGGGCAGTTCTATGAAGAAGCTCATGGACAGGATCCCATGAAGAATTTTGTCCTCGGGAGTCTGATGTAGGGCATTAGATTCTAGCCAGCAATGTGAAAGCTTGTTCACATGTTGTGGCTAGCTGAGTTAAAATTCATTCACTGATGGGTGAAAGTCAATGTTAATGAGAGGATTGAATTCCTTAAATAAATTGATATTATTATTTTTGTAATAAATTAGGAGAGTATTTAGAGATAATTGGTTTGAATAGGTGTGAGCCTATTGAGCATATCTAGCTGAAGTTGATATATTTTAGGAGGATATTGGGCAAGTAGGATTTTATCTCAATTTAGGAAATATGATCCTAAATTGAGGACGTCTCTGTTTTGTAATAAAACTATAAATTAGAATCTTTGTAATGGAGAAAAGTGGAGTTGGCCATGAGCAATTATTGTGAGGATTGGAATTAATAAATATTGCAAAGTTCTGAATTATTTGTTCATAGTGCCAATCCCTGGAGATCTTTTATCTTCGAAATCTTATTGGTGTGATATTTCTGTATTAGTTGAGTTGAGGGCGATCGAACTTCTGTGGTCTCTGTTAGAAGAAGACTTGATTTTTTTTTAAATTCTTGAATTATACAGTTTGATATCGATTTGATTGCAACGCAAACTCTCTGAATACTTCTTTATATTTCCAGATGCTTATATTCCTGCGTCCTCTCTGTTAAGATAAACACATTTTTTTTAGCATGAAGTAGTTCTTTAATATCAGAGATCAATTCTGATATCAATAGGAATTTGTATAAGCGTGCTGGATTAGATTGGCAAGAATCACTGTGATTTTGGCCTTGAAAGTTGCCAACGAAGAATCTATGAAATTTCTGAAATACAATCTTAACGCAGAGAGAGTGAAACTTCTTTTGACGCAGTGTTAGTTTGAATCATTTTGAATTATCTGTGTATGGAGGTTTGATTGAAATCAAGAAATGTTGTCTGCTATTCCTTGACATCGAATATATCTGAAGCATTGAGAAATTCTGTTGTTGTATAAATGTTGTTGAATGAATCACTATAGTAAAGTGAATCGATTCCGATGCAGATAGAATTCGATTTAATTCTTCAGCACAGAGACAAGTGTGTTTGAAAGGAAGAAATTCATTTTCTTTGTTGGAATGAATTTCTATTTATATATAGCATTGATAAGTCCATGTATAGAAGCTGATTTCAAGCTTTGATGCAGAAAACCCCGTGTTAGAGAAGAGCGATGAATTTCTAGGTTGAATCAAATTAAAAGTCTATGTAATTCGACTTCAAAGAAATCGGAAATTTAAGTCTTGAAGAAGCAGTTTGAAGGAATAATACAGGCAACAACGCAGAGCTCTGGCATATTAAAGTTCAACACTTTAGAAATTGTAGTTCTATCAGTTCAGTATTGTGACAGGTATGAGATAGCGTTGGAAATTTAATGCATTGGAAACTTCAGGTATGAGCCAACGTTGCTTTGAAATTAAATGAATATGTTGGAAGATGTATGAACTAGCATTGTTTGAAATGGAAATTGGTTTATAAAAAAAATCGATGTGTGGGCTGAGTGAAAGCGTAGACTAAGTGTTTATGCTGGAGATTTAATAGTTTTTAAATATTTGATTTAAAGATTTGGCTATTCATTCCAAAGGATTTGAAGATTGGTTCAAACCATTACTTTTTTTTTATGCTATATTCAATATCAAAATTGGATTATAAGATATTGATTTAAAGAGCTCTTAAAATGATTTAGAAGCACTTTATTTAAAGCCAAAGATCATATTGTGGAAATTTTATATAACTTTGGTAGATTTCATTAATCAAATTTTTCAAATTTGATGAATGAAAATGAAAGTGAAGAATTTAATCCGACTCCTCCGAAGTTAGAAACCATTGTGAGCAAATTTGAAAGGCTCTCCTTAACGCCTGCACCATCACCACCATCACATTAATTCCAATAATTAAATTTTATGATACACACAACCCATATTCCATTATTCGTAATACTTCATAACCCATATTTATTCCCCATTACAATGTTGTATCAAGTGAGATCCACAATAGTGTCAGAGTATAGTTTGTTGGGAATCACAATTGCCATTAGACCAAAACCCGCAGGTGTTAGTCAACGATCGCATCGCCAGAGATAAGTATCCACGAGAGGTGGTTAGTCCATGTCACGAAACACACGGGGAGTGTTGGTTTATCCAATGTCCAACAATATCCCCCCCAACGCGAGCCGGGTGTGTATCGAACTCATGACCTAAGCTCTGATACCGCTTGTTGGGAATCACGATTGCCATTAGACCAAAATTCGCAGGTGTTAGTCAACGATCGCATCGCCAAAGATAAGGATCCACGAGAGGCGGTTAGTCGATGTCATGAAACACATGGGGAGTGTTGGTTTATCCAATGTCCAACATAGTTTACATGAAAGATCATCCAAGTTATTAAATTAAAAGAATTAGTAAAAATCATTACTAAATTTCTTATCCATGACTTTCACTCCTTTTTTAATGTTATATGTTCCAAAAAACACATCCCTCAAATGTCTCTTTGTTTTCTCTATGAAAAAACTCCAACTAGATCTCCTTTGTTTACTTTCCAAGAACATCTCTAAACAACCCTTTGCATCTACTACAAAAACAAATACAGGCAAGCCTCCTATGTCACTACTACATGAACATCTCCAAAGAAATCATGTTATCTGTATAAGAACAACCCTAAAGGAAACCCTCTATTTGTGATTAAAAAAACCATGATCTTCTATTTCTTCTTTGTTCTTCATATAATATTGACATGAGTAGAGTGAATCTATTACTCCTTGAAGAAAGTAAGGGTTCTAAAAATTAAGTTTAGGGTGAGAATATTTTTTAATTTCCCAATATGTTTATATATACCACATGCCCAAAAAACTATAACTCGTTTCATATTAAACATGTCTATATGATATTTTTCTTAATTAGAAAAACTACCAAGAAGGACACAGATACCTACGAGATAAATCTCAATCTTTGATTTGTGAATACTATTAAACTTATTATAAAATATTTTGTGGATGTTTATTCCCTACAATCTACCTAAAAATGGTTGATAATTAAATTTAAATTACTAAAGCCCTATTTCAAAATAGGTGTGCTTGTTGCCATAATTTGGTTAATATTTAACCTATACAAAATATTCTAGAATATTAATAGTAGATATACACAAATAAAAGGTTGAGATTTATATTCAAAGTACTTATGATATTTGTGAATATTACTAAAAATATTATAGAATATTCGATGATCCGTACCATCTATCTAACAATGGTTAATAATTAAATTTCAATTACATAACCCTTATTCCAAAAATATAATAGAATATTGTGTGGAGGTTTAATTCGCACCATCTATCTAACAATGGTTGATAATTAAATTTGAATCAAAGAAGCCCTATTCATAAATATACGTACTTATTGGCATAATTAGGTAGATGGTGATGATTTAACTTCTACAAATTATTCTAGAATATTCATAGTAGGTATACACAAATCAAAGATTGAGATTTATCTTGAAAGTAGTTATGTTATTTTAGAATTTTAATTAAATTTATTAATTAATAAGAAGTGTTATGTGAAGAAAGTTATGTTTTTTTGGATAGGTGGTATTGATAATCCATGGCATTGACCCGTAGTATTGTAACAACTCCTATTCATAGATTAAGAAATCTCAACCCTCTATATTTTTTCCCACTCTACCATATATATATAATTTTTTATAATTATCAATCAAAAAAGAAATTTAAAATAAAGTTATAATTTAATTAGTTTTAATGATTTTTTTTCTTTTAATTTTAGCAACATAATGCCCACGGGGGGTAGAATGGATGGTGATGGGGTGTACTGTTAAGTGACTCCATGTTGTGAATATCACCGGTTCCAAAATTCGTGGGAAAAAACTTAGTCATGATAAGTGCTACTGTGGCCTAGGAAAGGTCTATCTATGAGTGATTTTGAAGGCTTAGATCTCATTGGGTCGCAACTTCTTAAGCCACACTTAAAGAGTGTTGTAGGAGAATACATACAATTGACAAAAAAAAAATAGCTTAATACTAGAAGTTGACTAGAGGCTTTGTGCGTCATTCCTTCATTTTTATGGTTACAGTTGTGGTTAAAGTTGATACATCATAAATATTTGTGTCCAAGCCTGCAAAGGTAAGATGATTTATGCATTTTTACTTGGTCGCTATGACCCTTGTAATAATTTTCTTCACCACTATATTTTGTTTGATTTTGCACAGAGAATACGCATCCATTTTGACTAGTTATTCTACATACCTTCAGGTAAACTATGGCCTATTCCTACCTTTGATTTGAACATGATTTTCATTTTTATTTAACTCTCTAAATATGGGTTTTTTGTTATTATGCGTAGATCTGTCCTCTGTCTTCCATACGAAGACATTTGAGAAACTTCCTCCTCCTTCCAACATTGCAACGACACTCCTTTAAACCCAAACAACTGCTCTCGGGCCATTACTCATCACATAAGTGATAAGTGTCCCTCGAAATTCCACATGGGTTCCATCGTTCATCTCTCGTTCCCCTTCAAATTTTTTTCCTTTGTAATATATGTAAATGTTGTTTTTAACTTTTGGCTTTTGGTTGTCTACCTTACCCAAAATGCTAGGTTTGCAATTCGCATTTCATTTTATGACTTCTATGTTGTATTTGCAATTCCTCTTTCTAACTATTGTCATTTTGCAATTTTTTTGTACTGTTTGAAAATCCTCCTTCAAATGTTTCTCTTTGTTTTGATTGAATGAGGTGTTTACTCCTATGCCCCTTCTATATTTCGAATTGATAATCTAGCATTGGGGTTTTTTAATTACAGTTCGTAATTTTTTTCTTTAATGGTGCTCTGTATACTGGGCCACGCTGCCATTATCGAATTCAAATTTCTAATTTTATGCATAATCAAACCCTTTCCAGCAAAACCCCTCATTATTCTTTAATTTGTTGGGTTGGATTATGCCATTAGCATGACTTGGGTCAGCGTGACTCTTTCAACATGACTCTTTTAGCGTTACTGTTTGGTTGGACTTGCATCAGTTTGATGTTTAGTCATTTTTTTATGAGAAATTTAGTTTATATCCCTCGTTTGCTTTCCTTCCAACATTTTGAATCCTCTTCTTAACCGAATACGAGGATTTAAATTGTAATTTTAGTTTTTTGGCCAACTATACTAACTCTCTAAGATGCCCATTTGACCCTTGATTGTGTGATAGAGGTAATTTTATTTTTCAGATTTTATTATCATCGCTTGAAAGGTAAGTTTATATAGTGTTTATTCCTTCCACCCATGTGTGCAAATATTTTCTTATTGTTATGGTAGCATACTACCCAGAGCATACGTGACTTCTCACTATGTGTTGATAAATTTACATTGTATCCTTATGATAGTATGAGATCTATCTATCCTCTGTTTCTTCGATTTGATTCCTTGGTCTTTTCATTTGGTACTTACACTCTGTATTAACCCAATTTCTGAGTTCGCCCATAATAATTTATGAATTATATGTGTATTCAACTCTTACTCAAAATGATGAGTGTATCTTGTATAATTATGTGGTTCTTCATTGCATTATTTATATTATTCATAATTTTATTTATAATTATGATACTTCTCTTATAGTTCTTCATAGAGTTATATAAACATTTTATTTTATCTGCCTTATGTTCATGGGTTTCAAAGAATAAGGACTATGGTTCTATGAATTGTTTCTCTATTATATTTATTTATGGATTCATATTGCAATGTTGGGTTTCTGTTACTTGCAATGTTCATAGTAAATGCGTTGGAAATTTTGGTCATTCCTTTTACCTTTACGCTACCTATGAAAGATGCATACATTTGCAGAGGTTCTACCCCTTAAGGTATCATTCAATCTCTCATTTCACTTTTACTTCTTACTGTTATGGATAAATTTTGATATTATAACTTCTTATGTTCTGTATTTTTTTTAAATTTATAATCTGAGTTTTAATATGGGTTTTTACTACCCAGGTTAACTCTTTTCCTTAGATCTAGACTAGTGACCACAAAGCTGACATGCCCTCCTCTTCAGGTTAAGGCCAATTTATTAACTTGTTATATTTTTTCATATTTATTAATTTCCAGTGCACATATTGAAAGATAATATTACTTACAACATTATAAATCTGTATGAACAGGTGGAGAAATAAAATATGGGATAATATACTTAGGTAAGTCATCTTCATTTCTTGGACAATGTAATACTTTTTATTAGTCAATTGGACTTTTTTTTCTAATTTTTATATATTATTTTGTAGGCATGTTATGGAATTTTTGGTTGATTTTCATCTCACAATTGTTTCCTTTCTAATGCATGCTTGCCCTTTATACTTTCTTTCTCAGGTCGATAGCTTTTTGTTTCATTATCATTATGCTTCTAGCACATAGCTTAGTCGAGCATTGCTATAATTTATGTGTCAAGGCCATGCTTTTTCTTTGACAAACAATTTCATGGATGTTACATTTCTCATTTTTCAACTAGTCACATTTATATATGACAATGAGATTCTCAAGGATATTTAAGAATTATTATACTTAGACATTTTATCTATTTTATATATGAAATTCCGAGTTATCATATTCATGTAACCACTTCAAATTTTCAGAGGTGTAATTCCTTTCCTTGTTTTACCTTTATACTATATGTAATTTACAGAATCCTCTTGTTTATAATGTTAGCCTACTTGGTGCTTTACTAGTAACTGTTGCATGTATCAACATTTTACACCTAAATGTATTTGTACTTTCCTGTACTTGTTGACTGAACTACTTTACTATAATTCATCTATGCATATATACATGGTAATGTTTACCAGAATATAAATCCCCTTTGGGTTACTAATTTCAGACTATGATCATATCTTATTTCAATAACTTAGTTTGTGTAATAAAGACTATATCTTCATTGTTGGAAATGTTGTCATTGATGGCAAAGGAGGTAACAGATGCAGAGACAGGAACAGTTTCAAGGAGATGGCAAAGAACAGAGGCAGCAGAGAATAAGCAGAGGCAACAGAGAAGAAGCAGAGGCAGCAAAGAAAAAGAAGAGGAAGCAAAGGAAATGAATTGATGTAAAGAGCTATTCAAGGTGCAGAGTAGTGAAGAAGTTTTGCATTACATGAGATTCTGTAATTGGGGGTCTAAATGGGTCTATGATGCTGTAGTGTGCAATTTTGAGGTATGGTGTGTAAATAAACTCTGTGGCGAGGTTTTTGTCTTGAATAAATAAACTCTGTGGCGAGGGTTATGTGTGGATAGACCGTTGAACCCGCAGTGGAACACAAATTGACTATGTGGAATGTATGAGCCGTGATTCTATGTGGGGTTGGAATAGATTGATGCCTACTGAAAGTCATTAGTTATGCGTAGCCATACCTGTAGTTACCAGCAAGATAAATTACGGTGGAAGATTGTGATGAAAGGTGTCGACTCTGTGTAATGGCTCAATCTCTAAACTCTAGTAGACAATGATGTCGTGGTATTGATTATCCCACGAGTTTCGGGGTTAACAGTTTGATAGAACCTCTGTACATTAAATAGGCAGTGGAACCCGGAGCATTGGAGTGGAATCGAATACGACAACACATTGAAATATGAGCGATTTGTTTTAATAAAGGTGGAAGGAACCATAGTCATATATATAACTAAAATACGATGAAAATTTATATGTATATGAAATCGTGGAGGACCGGAACCTGGCGTAAAGCAACGGAACCTTGACCAGAGAATAGTGGAAGGGGTGAAAACCACGAGCGGTTTCACGGAGGGCAGATTTCCCATTCCGCACCACCTTTCAACCATGAGGTGGTTTTAGAGATTTCGCAGTGATTCCATTAGGATTTGGCCGCGTGTCCCAAGCGGTTTTGATTAAAATGAAATTTCGCGCATTAACGATCAGCGGAAGACGCCCAGCGAAATGAATAAGATCCGTTGATCTGGGCAAAGGCTACCCAACGGTGGGCGATCAGAGGACTTGCACGAGGTTTAATAAAGGTGCGTGGATGATAAGTCATGTATGTTGTGTGCATTCGATTGGCGGTTGATGGCATTATGGGCCCGACGGAAATATACGTAATGAAGTTGGGTTATTAATTTAATATAAGGTTCGACGGAGTATATTAAAATATTTTTATCATGGTTCACAAGTTCATAAGGGTATGAGATGTACTATGGGACTCCATTAATTATTGAAGGGCGCCGGAATATGTATATGTGATTAAATATGCCGAAGGTCAATTAACATGGTTTTAATAGCCAATGGATTATGCGCCTTATATACAAAAGCCCAAACCATATATATATATATATATATATATATATATATACAGTGCGCAATATATATAAAAAGGCAGGGTGCAATGCTTTGTGGACCTGGAGCCAAAGGAAGATACACTCTTATTCACTGTGCTAATGTCATAAGGTTTGGTTTTATTATGGTTCAATAGTCAAATATTATGTTGCGTATGAGGGTTGTAATGCGAAGTTAGCACATATGTCCATATAAGATATTGTCGGATTTGTAACTATAGAGGAGTATGAAATTAATATCTAAATTCTCTGAATTAAGATATTAAAATAGCCCAGCCTTATTTGTTTGAAATTTCCAGCGTGGAATAGGAAAAGTGTGAGATTTCTGGATATGGAAATTCTTGGGCATGAAACTTGAATGCAGTTATGGAAAAGGAAAAGGAGAGCATGCAGAGATACACAGAGATTACAGGTTTGATAGGAATATGTATAGGAATGAGTTGGACAGGTGAATAAGCACAGAAAACAGGGAATATGCAGATGACAGTGAACAAAGTGTATGCAGAACAGGTTCTTAATAACAGCAGGAAAAGACAAATCCAGTAAAGCCAAAATCCAAAAAAGGAGCTGAGTGAAATTGAAATATGTAATTAAAAATGTAAATGTAAATGTTGTAATTAATTTTTTATTGTTTTTGATGCAAAGGAAAGTATCCTAAGGAAAATAAAATTCCCACTGTAGCATGGAAATATTGTACATGTTATTATGATTTTAAATTGAGTTGGACAAAGAAATTAGGAAGCAGAAGACCAAGAGGTATGACCATTCATTTCGAATTCCTAGAGGAATACAAACAGTCTTGTGAGAACTCCTATATAAGATCAATTTGATAAGCTCAAGAAGAAAAGAGGAAGAGAGAGCAGATATATAGAATGCAGAATATAGAAGAATAAAGGAGAGAAGATTAAGAGAAGACGAGTAGATACAGAACAGAGCTGATATCCGGAGTAAATCAGCAAACATTCAGCTTAATAGCTGTCAGTTGTAGCTCACAAAGGTTGAAGCCTCCTGTAGGTTGGTGCCTACAGAAAATTGAAGGGAGTTGATTGCTTCCTTGCAAGTTGTAGCTTGCAGAATTGAGGTTGGAGCCTCCTGTAGGTTGGTGCCTGCAGAAAAACAATGGTGAGAGGGAGTAGGAGCTTGCCTTTGCATCACAACAATAATAAGATGTGGTTTTCTCCCATTATGGGTTTCCACTTATATCTGGTGTATCTGTGCTTGATATTTATGTATTGAATCTGATATGTATCATATGCTTAATACCTACAACTCTCATATTAAGTCTACTGCTATATTAAACTAATACTTTCTGCTTGCATTCTAAGATTACTTGCACATTAAATTGGATATGAAATGAAGGTGTAAATAGCTTAATGAAAAGTTTTAAAAGATCAGGAATGCATTAAACTGATTCACCCCCCCCCCCCTCTCAGTTTAATTAAAGGTTCAACAATTGGTATCAGATCCAAGTTCCTTGCATATCAATCTAACAACTGAAAGGAGATCCTAGGCTCTCAAGATGGCAAGTCAAGAAGGAAGCTCAACCAATAAAGCCCCTTTCTTTACAGGTGCAAATTATGCCTTTTGGAAAATAAGAATGAAAGCTTATATAATGTCTTTAGGATTAGAAGTTTGGGATGTTGTGGAAATTGGATATGTCACAAAGTCAACTGATACAGAGAAAGAAGCTAAACAAAGCTTTGTAGCTAATGAAAAAGCAATGAATGCAATCTTAAATGGACTATGTGAAGCTGAGTTTATCAAAATAATGCACAGTAAGACTGCCAAAGATATGTGGGACACTCTAGAGAATATCCATGAGGGAAATAAAAAGGTTAAGACTGCCAAACTTCAAGTATATAGAGCCCAGTTTGAAAATTTAAAAATGAATGATGATGAAGATGTTTGCAGCTTCTTCTTAAAAGTTGCAGAAATTGTTAACAGTATGAAAGCTCTTGGAGAAACAATACCCGAAGGTATAATTGTACAAAATATTCTAAGATATCTTCCATCCAGATTCAATCCCAAGGTGTCTGCAATAGAAGAAACAACTGATTGGGAGACCTTGACCATGAACCAGCTACTAGGAAATCTTACAGCATATGAGATGAGGCTCCCACAGAAGAAGCCAAGTACAAGGGAGGCAACATTCAAAACAGAAAAGAAGAAAGAAGAAAAGGAAGACATATGCTCTTGCTCTGATGAAGAAGAGGCTAAATTTGTCAAGAAATTGGATAGAGGCTCAGGTAGATACAAAGGTAAACTTCCTTTTAAATGCTTTAACTGTGGAAGAGTTGGACATTATGCTGCTAAATGTCCTCACAAGAAAGTAAGAAATAAAGCTCAAGAATCAGAGAAAGACACATCAAAGAATTGGCAGAAAGGAAAGAAATTCAGCAGAAAATCCTTCTATCCTCAGCAAGACAGCAGTGCATCTGAAAACTCAGATGAACCCTCAGGAGAAGAGGGAAACTCTGAATTTTTACTGATGGCCATAGAAGATCTTGAAGGACTCTTGCTAGAAGAAGAAGAATAAGGGGAAGTCGATCTTGAGGGGGAGCTAAGAAGTGCTCTGGAGGAGATTGACAGACTCAAACTAAAATGCAGAAAACAAAAAGAGATTCTCCTCAAATGTGTGAAATAAGATCAAAATTCAGGATTCCTCATGCAGCTAAAGGTAAAGCTTGAAGAAGCCAAGAAGATAGAAGATATGTTAGTTCAGCAAATCAAAGATAAAACTCGAGAACAAGAGAAGCTGCAAGAAGAAATTCTGTGTCTGAGAAGTAAATTAGAAAGTGCTCAACAGAAAGTCTCTATATACCCTTCTCAAATGACAAGTTCTGGTAAGTTGAATGAAATATTGGATGCTCAAATATCTCCTCTAATAAAAAATGGGATAGGCTATGAAGGAGAATCAAGTAAAGGCAAAGAAAAGGAAAATAGAAATATATTTTTTGTGAAAGCAAAGAAGGTTGATGAAGCAGCTCAAATAATTCCTACAAAGGAAGAAACATGTAATGAGAAATACAGAGACAGAAGAAACCTCTAATAACAAAGATTGTAACAAATACTAAGACAACAGAGAAAGGATCATATATTCCTGATTATATCAAATTTGGAAGCCATCAAAGGAGATTCTTGCCTCCTATGAAGATTGCCACCTGTTATGTCTGCCACAAGCCGGGACACATTGCTGCATATTGTCATACAAGGAGGAATGATTCAAACCAACAAAAGATGCAAGCATGGAAGAGACAACCTTACATCAGGTATGCAAGTAATTTCTATGGTTATTGTTTTTATTGTAAGGATTTTGGCCATAGAATTATTAAATGTAGAAAGTATGGAAAAAGACTGATGTTCAATACCTCAAGGAGGTTTATGAGTCAAAGAAATTTTGTTCATGCTCACAATTCTGCAAAAAATATAATCAAATGTTGTATATGCAATCAAGTTGGACATATATCTTCCAAGTGTTCTCTAAAAGGATATAAGTCATCACCACACAAAAGATACCAAACAAAAGGGGGCCTCCAGTGGATAAAGAAGGTGAATAAATGTGACTTGGCTTTAACTGATCAAGATTTGAAGAGTCAATGGAATTTGGACAGTGGCTGCTCTAAACACATGATAGGAGACAAAAACAAGTTTTTAACTCTTGATGAAAAGAAATCGGGCAATGTCACTTTTGGAAATGAAAAATCAGGAAAGATCAAGGGAAAAGGATCAGTCAGCATAGACAATGGCAGAGGAAAGGCCCAAGATGTATTATATGTAGATGGGATGAAAGAAAATTTACTGAGTGTCAGTCAGATGTGTGATAAAGGCTGTGAAGTTCTCTTTAGAGCACAAGATTGTGTAGTCAGATCAAGCACAATAGGTAAGACTCTGCTCAAGGGTGTTCGAACAGAGAGTAATGTTTACATTGTGAAAGAGGGAGATGAAGCATGTCATCTTAGCAAGCTAGAAGAGTCATGGTTATGGCATAAAAGGTTGGGACATCTAAGCTTCGATCACATCATCATACTAAGTAAGAAGAAAGCTGTCAGAGACATGCCAGAAATTAAGAGGCCTTCTAATACCATATGCAAATCTTTTCAATTGGGTAAACAGACCCACACATCCTTTAAGGCCAAAGAGGAGTTATCAACAAGAATACCACTCCAGCTTGTGCACATGGATCTGTGTGGACCTGCAAGAACTAAGACACCAAGTGGAGAATCCTACTTCATGCTGATAATAGATGATTTCTCCATAATGACATGGGTTGCTTTTCTCAAGAACAAATCAGAAGCACTGGAAAAGTTTAAGATATTCAAAGCATTAGCAGAAAATCAAACTGGATGCAAGCTAAAATGTATCATATCAGATAGAGGAGGAGAATTTACAGATTATGACTTTGCTGACCTATGCAATGAACATGGCATAAAACAACAATTCACTATTGCAGGAACACCTCAGCAGAATGGAGTAGCAGAAAGACAAAACAGATATGTTCAACAAATTGCCAGATCCATGATGCAAGAGAATAATATTTCTCAAACCTTCTGGGCAGAAGCAATGCACATAGCAGTACATATCCTTAACAAATCTCACTTAAGGCCAAGCAGTGACAAGACTCCCTATGAACTATGGCATGGAAAGCCAGCTTCAATAAAACATTTCAGAGTCTTTGGTAGCAGGTGTTACATAAATAATAATGATGAAAACCTTGGGAAATTTGATGTAAGAGAAGATGAAGGGATTTTTCTAGGATATGCTTCCAAAAGTAAAGGGTACAGGTGCTACAACAAGACTCTTCAGAAAATAATTGAATGTATTGATGTGAGATTTGATGAAGAACTTCCAAACAATACAAGAAATACAGACTGCTGCAGTCCATCAGACAACCATGAAGAGGAAGACCAGAATGATGATGAAACAAGAAAGACAACAGAAGATGATGAGCTGAGCTCGAAAACCCCCTCAAGATACACTCAGAAGAATCATCCTGAAGATCAGATCATTGGAGACAAGGAAGCAGGGGTCCAGACAAGAAGGCAGCTAACAGAACAAACTGAGGAAGTATACATAGCCATGCTGTCACAAATAGAGCCAAAGAAATTAAAGAAGCCAGCAAGGACAAGTCTTGGGTAAAAGAAATGAATGAATAATTAGAGCAAATTGAAAAGAAAAATACCTAGGAACTAGTTCTGAGACCTGCTGAGAAAAATGTCATACACTCAAAATGGGTATTCAAGAATAAAATGAATGAGGAAGGATAGGTAATCAGGAATAAATTCAGACTTGTCTGCAAAAGGATATTCACAAATTGAAGGACTGGATTACGATGAAACATTTGCTCCTGTAGCCAGAATGGAAGCTATCAGAATGTTTCTGGCATTTGCATGCTACCAAAGCTTCAAATTATATCAAATGGATGTAAAATCTGCATTTCTGAATGGAGACTTAGAAGAAGAAGTCTACATGGAACAACCAGAAGGCTTCTCCTTGATAGACAAAGAAGACTATGTGTGCAGATCGAAGAAGGCCCTATATGGACTGAAACAGGCTCCTCGTGCTCGGTACTGAAGACTGGATAAATATTTGCAAAAACAGGGTTTTAAGAGAGGTGGAGTAGACATCAATCTATATATAAAAGCCCATGAAAATGAACTCCTAATTGTTGTAGTGTATGTTGATGATATTATGTTTGGAAGCAACAAATATGAACTAGCAAAAGGGATTGATGATGAGATGAAAATAGAGTTTGAAATGTCTATGATTGGAGAAGTCAATTTCTACTTGGGACTGCAAATTCAGGAAAAGAACACAGGCACATTCATCTCTCAAGAAAAATACTTAAAAGAAATGCTGAAAAGATTCAAAATGGAGGACTGCAAACCTGTGACTACCCCCATGATCACGGGATGCAAGCTGTGTACTGATGATGGGTCTGCAGATGTAGACCGAAAACTCTACAGATCCATGATAGGAAGCCTACTATATTTGACAGCTTCAAGACCAGACATCATGCTAGCAGTAGGACTAGTGGCCAGATATCAAGCATCACCTAAACAAAATCATCTTCTTGCAGTCAAAAGAATATTCAGATATTTACAAGGAACTACACAGTATGGGCTTTGGCATCCTAAAGGAAAAAGCTTCAGTTTAACAGCATACACAAATGAAGATTGGGCCAGCTGTGTGGATGACAGAAAAAGTACAAGTGGAGGTGCATTCTATCTAGGAGAAAGCCTAGTTGCATGGTTAAGCAAGAAACAAACATCCATCTCTCTTTCTATAGCTGAAGCAGAATATATAGCAGCAGCAGCATGTTGTACACAAGTCATGTGGATGAAGAAAACTTTTCAAGACATGAAGGTAAGCATTGATGAGCCTATTTCAATCAAATGTGATAATACAAGTGCTATAAGTATATCTAAAAATCTTGTACTTCACTCAAAAACTAAACACATACCAATCAAGTATCATTTCCTCCGAGAACAAGTGGCTCAGAAGATAGTAAAACTGGACTATGTACCAACAAAAGAACAGAGAGCAGATATATTTACTAAACCACTTGCAAGAGAACCATTCGAATACTTGAGAGATAAACTAGGGGTAGTATCTGCAGATGCTACTCACTGATATAAAGAGAAAGCACAATTTCAGGGGGAGAACAAAACGAAAATATCATTCCAGGGGGAGAACAGCCAGCAAGGAAAGCATGAATCAGGTCCTCAGGATCAAAGGATTAAAGCAAAAGAACACCAAGCTATTATCCTAGAACTGTATCAATTTACAGTGTATATTCAAATTCAAAGTGTTCTCAAAAAAAGTCTTTTACATCACTATGGAGCAGCATGTAGAAGAGGGCCTAAACATAACTCAGAGATAGGAAATGCAAAAAGAAGCCCTTTTCCATTGATATCAAAGGGGGAGGATGAGCAAACAATAGTAGAAAGAGCAGGCAAACAGAGAAAAAGTATTGCCATCAATGCCAAAGGGGGAGACTGTTGGAAATGTTGTCATTGATGGCAAAGGAGGTAACAGATGCAGAGATAGGAACAGTTGCAAGGAGATGGAAAAGAACAGAGGCAGCAGAGAAGAAGCAGAGGCAGCAAAGAAAAAGCAGAAGAAGAAAAGGAAATGAATTGATGTAAAGAGCTATTCAAGGTGCAGAGTAGTGAAGAAGTTTTTCATTACATGAGATTCTATAATTGGGGGTCTAAATGGGTCTATGATGCTATAGTGTGAAATTTTGAGGTATGGTGTGTAAATAAACTCTGTGGCAAGGTTTTTGTGTCGAATAAATAAACTCGTGGCGAGGGTTATGTGTGGATAGACCGTTGAACCCACAGTGGAACACAAATTGAATATGTGGAATGTATGAGCTGTGATTCTGTGTGGGATTGGAATAAATCGATGCCTACTGAAAGTCATTAGTTATGCGTAGCCATACTTGTAGTTACCAGCAAGATAAATTATGGTGGAAGATTGTGATGAAAGGTGTCGACTCTGTGTAATGGCTCAATCTTTGAACTCTGGTAGCCAATGATGTCGTGGTATTGATTATCCCACGAGTTTCGGGGTTAACAGTTTGATAGAACCTTTGTACATTAAATAGGCAGCGGAACCCGGAGAATTGGAGCAGAATCGAATACGACAATACATTGAAATATGAGCGATTTGTTTTAATAAAGGCGGAAGGAACCATAGTCATATATATAACTGAAATACGATGAAAAGTTATATATATATGAAATCGTGGAGGACTGGAACCTGGAGTAAAGCAACGGAACCAAGAGTAGGAACGGGGAACAGTGACGGCGGTTTCTGGTATTTTTCGCACCACTTTTATATGGAAGGTGGTATCTGTGGAATCATAGCTATTCCATTAGGATTTGGCCGCGTGTCCCAAGCGGTCTTGATTAAAATGAACTTTCGCGCATTAACGATGGGCAGAAGACGCCCAACGAAATGAATAAGATCCGTTGATCTGGGCAAAGGCTATCCAACGGTGGGCGATCGCAGAACTTGCACGAGGTTTAATAAAGGTGTGTGGATGATAAGTCATGTATGTTGTGTGCATTCGATTGACGGTTGATGACATTGTGGGCTCGGCGGAAATATACGTAATGAAGTTGGGTTATAATCTTAATATATAAGGTTTGACGGAGTATATTAAAAGATTTTTATCATGGTTCACAAGTTCATAAGGGTATGAGATGTACTGTGGGACTCCATTAATTATTGAAGGGCGTCGGAATATGTATATGTATATATTACATATAATAGAATATGTATATGTGATTAAATATGTCGAAGGTCAATTAACATGGTTTTAATAGCCAAAGTATTATGCGCCTTATATACAAAAGCCCAAACCATATATATATATGGTGCGCAATATATATAAAAAGGCAGGGTGCGATGCTTCATGGACCTGGAGCCAAAGGACGATACACTCTTATTCACTGTGCTAATGTCATAAGGTTTGGTTTTATTATGGTCAACTATTATGTTGCGTATGAGGGTTGTAATGCGAAGTTAGCGCATACGTCCATATAAGAAATTTTTGGATTTGTAACTATAGAGGAGTATGAAATTAATATCTAAATTCTCTGAATTAAGATATTAAAATAGCCCAGCCTTATTTTTTTGAAATTTCCAGCGTGGAATAGGACAAGTGTGAGATTGCTGGATATGGAAATGCTTGGGCATGAAACTTGAATGCAGTTATGGAAAAGGAAAAGGAGAGCATGCAGAGATACACACAGATTACAGGTTTGACAGGAATATGTACTGGAATGAGTCGAACAGGTGAATAAGCACAGAAAACAGGGAATATGCAGATGAAAGTGAACAAAGAGCATGCAGAACAATTTCTTAACAGCAGCAGGAAAAGACAAATCCAGTAAAGCCAAAATCCAGAAAAGGAGCTGAGTAAAATTGAAATATGTAATTAAAAAATGTGAATGTTAATGTTGTAATTAATTTTTTATTGTTTGTGATGCAAAGGCAAGTATCCTAAGGAAAAGACAAAATCCCACTGTAGCATGGAAATTTGTACATATTATTATGATAATTGAGTTGGATAAAGGAATGAGGAAGCGAGAAGACCAGAGAGTATGACCATTCATTTTCGAATTCCTGAAAGGAATACAAACGAGTCTGCTGAGAATTTATTATATAATAATTTGATAGAAAGCTCAAGAAAAAAAGTTATGAGATATAGAAAGTACATGATATAGAAGAATAAACGGAGAAAATTAAGCGGATACGAACGGTGATATCTGGAGTAAATCAGCAAACATTCAGCTTAATAGCTGTCAGTTGTAGCTGAAAAAGGTTGAAGCCTCCTGTAGGTTGGTGCCTACAGAAAATTGAAGGGATTTGATGCTTCCTTGCAAGTTGTAGCTTGCAGAATTGAGGTTGGAGCCTCCTGTAGGTTGGTGCCTGCAGAAAAATAGTGGTGAGAGGGAGTAGGAGCTTGCCTTTGCATCACAACAATAATAAGATGTGGTTTTCTCCTGTTATGGGTTTCCACTTATATCTGGTGTCTCTGTGCTTGATAGTTATGTATTGAATCTGATATGTATCATCTGCTTAATACCTGCAACTCTCATACTAAGTCTACTGCTATATTAAACTAATACTTGGTGCTTGCATTCTAAGATTACTTGCACATTAAATTGGATATGAAATGAAGGTGTAAATAGCTTAATGAAAAGTTTTAAAAGATCAGGAATGCATTAAAATGATTCAGCCCCCGCTCAGTTTAATTAAAGGTTCAACATTCATTGTATTTATTTACAGTGTGGACATTATACAATATACATTACTAGTTACTGAATATTTTATTAACTATTTACATACCAGTAATACATATCAGGACTTAAACCTTTAGTATAATAAGGTACATAACATAAACATATATAAACTATTAGCATACTAAAATTTCATAGCTTGAAGGTAGAATTGTTCCTATTACTTTAGACCAAAATTATGATCTAGCCATTTCTAACAGCATAAGAACTTGAGTATAAAACTTCAGCACATAACATACCAATTTGTAAAGAAGAATTTTCCTCCCAACCACAAGCTTCTCCTCAGAGCTCTCCCTCGACCATAGATCAATATTCCCTAGTGTTGAGAACCCCTTGTCACAGTAGCGATGGCACTTTTAAGAGCACATTCCCTCAGCAAGTTTCCATAATGACGTCCTGTTATTATGGGTTTTTGTTTCCCATAGCCTAGGATTTTGTTTTGTTTTTTCCACAAAATATTACTTTAAAACTCACTTTTGATGAGCGCATCTTTTCTTACCTCTTCTAAGTAACTTTCCTCTTTACTGGGGAATTTGATTACATATCTTTATCCCGTCTGATTTAATTATTTATTTATTTTTCTCCAAGGATTTTCTGGAGAATTTTGGGAAATTTTGAAACTCTATCCCATCCTCATGGATAAGAATTTACTGATCTCAATTACCATGTATTTACAACATAGCTATTTCTTTCATAAATAATTATTAGCTAAAAATAATTATGCGAATAACATAATTGTTCCATAGATCCACCTAGACCTTGGCCTTTTTTCCATAATATAAAAGTTGTAAATCAAGGGTATTACATTGCATAATGTTTTATAGTAGCTATAAAATTCTACATTGTTGACTATCATGGGGTTTTCCCAAATTCACCTCGAGAGTGGCAACATCATCACATAAATAAAATTGCATCACAAATGGTAGAATTTTGGATTTATTTAATTTTTAATTAACCAATTTCAAAAAAAAATGGGCACACAAGGGAGTTAAGCTATTTTATTTCTCACCCATATTGTTTAACGAGGGTACATAAAGTCACAAGTCATTACAATTATACTTTATCATCTATATAATATATTTATATCATTCGTTGGATCAATGTTGTCCCTTTGGGTTGGTAAATAACCTTTCCTTATGCATCAATTCATAGTTCATGTTCTTGGATCTATATTGCTTATTTATCCCGTTTTCCTTCTTGGATTGACTTGTTGCTTGTTTGGTTCTGTTGTCGTGGATTGCGTTGATTCTTGCATGGCTAATGATGTCGTATTCATTGTATACTTCAAGTTTGTTTATTGATCAAGTGAGCATATCAAGATCATGGTACGACATATGAGAAATGTTGTAACCATGCTTTCTCCTCTATTGAGTGAGGTTATAGTGGGGTACAACCCTCATTCCTATTGATGCTACCCCAGTAGCAAATACCCACATTCTCCATATAAAAATGCATGGTTCATTCATAAACCAAAATAATTCTCAAACTGGGGCAAACTCTAATGTGGAAGCTATCTCATTTATTCAAAATTATGGTTACTAACCATAATAAAATACCCACCTTGACATTTTATACTTCTGACTTTGACCTTGGTTCAAAACCCAAATAGTAAATTATTTAATTCGGAATTAAATTATTTTCTCACAACTATGGTTTAGAAACCTCAAATACCAATCATGAACCATACCCGCTTATGATTTTCATACTCTAGGATTTAAACCCACAAATGTATTTTCTTCAAATATCATGCAATATCCACTAGCATATTAACCCAATTTATCACGCGGAAGTTGTTTTGACCCAACCTTCAAAAGGACATTTCCATACTTTACAACTATGGTTAAAACCCATATGAAATACACGTTCTTAATCACATCCATCTATGCAATTGACTTTGGGTAAAAAACCATATAATTTCGGGTCCACAACTTTATTTCAACCCACATATCCATAATATTCTTCAAAGCTTAAACTTTATGTTATAAAGTTAACATGACACTTTATAACTTACCATCTCCGCTAGTTCAAGGCATTGCATATATGTCGAGGATCATCATAAATGGCCCACACTTATTTCAACACTCCATATCACTGATGATTAGACATGTCAGATCATTCTATTTCATGTTCAATCTTCATACATCCAATGGTTGACATTTCATCGCGAACCATCTCAACGATCCATCGATTATCGCATAACAAAAATACACACCCTTTAATTTTTCAAACTCATGTGGAATAGCCGGTTTTCAGTTTCCACGTGTCAATTTCTAAACACTATCGCGTTCGATCAAGGATTTACCACTTACCATCTTTGTGCTACGCAAAAACCATTAGTGGTCTTCAAACCCACCTTCACTGTTACGTCTTTTTGTTGACTCACAGTTCCACTTTTCTTTGATTCCAATTTTTTCCTTTCAATCTCGTTTGTTGATCCTACTGACCAATGACTGTACTTTACCTCTTCATTCCTTTATGCTTCTCTTCACTGATTAATAGTTCTCTGCTTCTCTGTGTTGGATAATCTTCTCCATAACTCCCTCCTAAGATTTCTATGTAGCTTAATGCACCTATCTCTCTAGTGTTTATCAATTCACAGGCTTCATAAATCCCTATACATGAACCCTCAACTCATAAATCAGCCTTCATGTATATACCATGATAGGAACAGATTTCTCACCTAAATACACATCTTATCCACTAAACCCCGTAATGATTCTAGATACTATTTCTGACTTACACAGTGTATTCAGAATACTGATTTAAAATATCATTGGGTCATCGATCCATTCAGTGATTGATGACTGAAATTGACAAATGAAAATTCACCCAATCTTCTCAAATGTATATGTAAAGCCTTGTTGGACCTCAGCTCAGTCATAATTATAGCCCTATCTTGGTATTTCCATCAAAATTTCCAATGGTATGCAAAATCACCATTTCAAGCCCTTATTTTCACATGAGATATAAGCGGAGTCATTCAACACATATTCACACACTTTAGGATCAAATTTTCTCTGTATATATACAATCAACAATTACAAATGTTTCTTCTTCTCTAGCTTGATATTCTAATCAATGGCCCTTTTTCCTCTAATTTTCTTGTAGTCTTAAAATCCAAGCTCTACTTTCCTCAATCCTACTCTCTACTCTCTACTGTCTTCTTTTGCCTTGAGGCTTTACAATTTATACAAAATATTATGAACCAGTTTAGGTTCAGATCCTCCATTATCTCAACGAATTCCTTAAAATCCTCCCAGTCCTAAAATCTATCCTTTATCCCTAAAAATACTTTCAAACTCATAAAATAATGGAACCAATTCCACTTTGGTAATTACAATTAAATTTCAAATCTCTCATTTCCTATGGAATCTCAACTATCCTACTTTCCTGATGTTCTTGAGTCATTTGGGAACATTTACAAATTTCTCTCAATATCTATTCTAAATGTCACTCAAAAACATTAATAATTACATAAGAAACCAATATTATTTTGAAAACACAAGACCCCTATGTCTATTAAAATACAAAGGATTTTCTGAGCCTAATGCTCCTACATCGGACTCCTAAGGTTAAAATAATCATGATCTCCTGATCATGTGCTTTTAATCTTTGTCTTCCTGGATCCCCTACTTTGTTCCATAGTTTATCATCTATTTTTGCTGTTCTTTGTTGCTTTTCTCCAATGGCTGTACTTTCGGAGTCTGTTACTGTCTTCTTTTTGCTGCTGCTCCTTTTCTTTCTTGCTGATGTCTTCTTCTGAGACACTTTCATCATTATCCTTCATATCAGTTCAATTTCTCTGTCCAATAAATCTTCTTTTTGCTGGTTATCTTCACTCCTTAATTGCTGAACTTTTATTCTTATTGACACCCTGTCATCCTTACCCTCTTTTTTTCTGCAATTAATAACTTCTTCCAGATTGTCACTTATGACAATTTCTTTGTCTTCTCCCTTCAACCATTCATTGGACTAATACATTGTATGCCCTTTACTTCTATCTTCATCTCTTTGCTTCAGTTTGTTTCTGATGTCCTCTAATTCTTGCACTTGCACAAGCTATTTCTCATTCTGTATTGAATCTTGATTCTTCAGAATAATTTCTAGTAATTTAATTTTTTTGTTCCATGGATTAAGTACCTCCACAGATTATTCTTCTTATTTCTTTACTTGACTGTCCAACTGTGTCAAATTTTCTCCAGCGTCTGCAACAAAACCTGCATTCACAAAACAATTATTAAAATAAAAACCATAAGGCCTCAGTGCCTTTCTTTCCTCTTGAAACATTTCAGTATGCTCCTCTGAAATTTCCTCTTCTATCAGCACATCAATATGCTGATTCATTCTACCTAAAGAATTCTCTAAAGGCATCTCAAGACTGTCAACAAGCCTCTCTTTCACACCATCTGCTCTCATGATGTCGTTATGTTCTTGTCCACTATAGTGAACCCTGTCTTCTACAATATCTCTGTCATACTCTGAGTTTTCCAACAAATATTCCAACAATGCAATTTCTTTTTGGCATTCCTTAAGTACTTCATCATCACTGACAATTTCTACATTTTTACACAAATTTCCAGTTTGAAAATTACAAGGTTCAACAGTATCAACTATTGCTTCACATATCAGCTCTTCAGTCTGAATCTCATCTCCTTCTTTCACAAGAAATTATTCCTGTGTTGTAACAACTTAAAATATAAATGCATCATTTATTCCCTCGTTCAAGAGATATTCCTCATCATTACTTTCTTCTTCAGAGTATTTATCTTTTGAAAGATATTCTTCCATAATATTGATAGCTTCAAAAGATTGCTCATCCCTTCTGCAAAACTTGTAATCACTTCAAAATTACAATACTTTACATCATCCAACTGATCTGAACTTGCCCAAAAACTCAGGAAATCATCTATAATTCCCTCTTCGGCAAGGTAAACTTCTTGCTATCTTAAATCTTTACAACGATTCATAAGATCTTTCACAGATCTCCATTCTTCATCTTTACCCATAACTTCACTCTGTTCTGCTTCACAAATGGAAACTTCCATTTTCAACTTAGCTTCTCTGATTTCTTCACATCCCAATTGTACATTCATCATATGTTCAATTTTTCTTAGCACTTCTGCTAATTTCATATTCACTTGATGTTCTCTCTTCTATTGTAGCCTCTGCCACTTTACTTTCTTCTTCATGATCCGACCAATTCTTTGATTTTCTTCTGTCATCAATTTCGAATTATTAAATTGTTCTCTTATCTCAGCTAACTCTTTGTCATATTCTTCATCATTCAACTACTTCCATATGTTATTTTCCTTGGCATCTTCTTTCTCCTTCCTTTTGTTGTGGTCTCTCTCAGAGCCTCTTCTATCTCTTCTATTACTATCAGTAGTCATCTTCTTCTCCATTTCTATCTTCATGAGTTCCTCATGCATTCATCATCATTTGTACTAAAGACTCTACAATAACAATTCCTCCCTGCTACAACTTACCTCACCAATCCTTTTCTCTGGATCTGGTATTTTGGCAAGCACTGGTTCTTTATTTTCTAGAACCTCTTCATCATTCCTCTCTGCTCCTTCTAGGCTTCAACTCATATGCACCTTTTAAGAACACAATTTTCCTTTTTATCCAACCTCTGTTGGAATTCTTCAAGGTTCCTTTCGACAGTTTACTCAGGAACTCTTACCAGTTTCCTTTGTCACCGCTCTTAAAGCTGTGATCTTCTTTTGCTGAGATTTTCTTCAACTGCCTGTAACCTGAATTCTGAAAACATAATCTTCAAACCAGAGTTAAAATAACACTTATCAACTCACCTCCAAGATCTCTGTGTGATCTTGTTTCACCTCTCATCTGAACTGTATCTCTATGTGTTGCAATCTATCAGATTCAAAATCTGACCTCTTTTTATTTTCTCCATCACACATGCATTCATTCTAATTCAAATTTAATTAAAACAAACGTGAACCTTAAAAAGAGCTATTTCCTGCTTTGATACCGAAATTATGCTACCCCAGCAGCAAAAACCCACATTCTCCATATAAAAATTCATGGTTCATTCATAAACCAAAATAATTCTCAAACAGGGGAAAACTCTAATGTGAAATCTATCTCATTTATTCAAAATTATGGTTACTAACCATAATAAAATACCCACCCTGAGATTTTATACTTCTGACTCTAACCTTGGTTGAAAACCCAAATAGTAAATTATTAAATTTGAAATTAAATTCCTTTCTCACAACTATGGTTTAGAAGCCTCAAATACCAATCATGAACCATACCCACTTATGATTTTCATACTCTATGGTTTAAACCCACAAATGTATTTTCTTCAAATATCATGCAATATCCACCTGCATATTAACCCAATTGATCACGCGGAAGTTGTTCTGACCCAAGCTTCAAAAGGACATTTCCATACTTTACAACTATGGTTAAAACCTTATATGAATTAAAACCCATATGAAATATCTATTCTTAAACTCATCAATCTATGCAATTGACTTTGGATAAAAAACCATATAATTTCGGGTCCACAACTTTATTTCAACCCGCATATCCACAATATTCTTCAAAGCTTAAACTTTATGTCATAAAGTTAACATGACACTTTATAACTTACCATCTCCGCTAGTTCAAGGCATTATACATATGTCGAGGCTCATCATATATGGCCCACACTTATTTCAACAGTCCATATCACTGATGATCAGACACGTCTGATCATTCTATTTCGCGTTCAATGCTCATACATCCAACGGTTCACATTTCATCGTGATCCATCTCAACAATCCATTGATTATTGCATAACAAAAATGCACACCCTTTAATGTTTCAAACTCACGCGAAATAGCCGGTTTTTAGTTTCCACATGTCACTTTCTAAACACTATCGCATTCGATCAAGGATTTACCACTTACCATCTTTGTGCTACGCAAAAACCATTAGTGGTTTTCAAACCCACCTTCATTGTTCCGTCTTGTCGTTGAATCACAGTTCCACTTCTCTTTGATTTAAAATTTTGCCTTTCGATCTCGTTCGTTGATCCTACTGACCAATGACTGTACTTTACCTCCTCATTCCTTTGCGCTTCTCTTCACTAATTAATAGTTCTCTGCTTCTCTATGTTGGATACTCTTCTGCATAACTCCCTCTTGAGCTTTCTATGTAGCTTAATGCACCTCTCTCTCCAGTGTTTATCAATTCACAGACTTCATAAATCCCTATACATGAACGCTCAACTCATAAATCAACCTTCATGTATATACTACGATAGGAACAGATTTCTCGCTTGAATACACATGTTATGCATTAAACCCTGAAATGATTCCAAATCCTATTTCTGACTTACACAATCTATTCAAAATACTAATTTAAGATATCATTAGGTCATCTATCCATTTAGTGATCGATGACTAAATTTGAAAAATAAAAATTCACCCAATCCTCTCAAATGTATATGTAAACCCTTATTACACCTTAGCTCAGTCATAATTATAGCCCTATCTCGGTATTTCCATCAGACTTTCCAATGGTATGCAGAATCACCATTTCAAACCCTTATTTTGACATGGGATATAAGCGGAGTCATTCAACACATAGTCACACACTTTAGGATCAAATTTTCTCCGTATATATACAATCAACAATTACAAATGTTTCTTCTTCTCTAGCTTGATATTCTAATCAATGGCCCTTTTTCCTCAAATTTGCCCATAGGCTTACAATCCAAGCTCTACTTTCCTCAATCCTACTCTCTACTTTCTATTTTCTTCTTTTTCCTTGAGGATTTACAATTTATACAAAATATTATGAACCAATTTAGGTTCAGATCCTCCATTATCTCAACAAATTCCTCAAAATCCTCCCAGTCCTAAAATATATCCTTTATCCCTAAAAATCCTTTTAAACTCATAAAATCATGGAACCAATTCCACTTTAGGAATTAAAATTAAATTTCGAATCTCTCATTTCCTATGGAATCTCAACTATCCTACTTTCCTCATGTTCTCCAATCATTTGGGAACATTTACAAATTTCTCTCAATATCTATTCTAAATGTCACTCAAAAACATTAATAATTACATAAGAAACCAATATTCTTTTCAAAACACAAAATCCCTATGTCTACTAAAATACAAATGATTTTCTGAGCCTAATGCTCCTGCATCACCTATGATCTACGCTAGTCACTCTATGTAGGTAAAAATAATACCATGTATTAAATATACATATATTAAATGAACATAAAAAGAATCAATCGAGAGACTTTTTTTAAAGAAATAATATATAAAAATAAAAATATAACTTGAAATGAAAAAATATATACATATCATAAAATTCACTTGAAATATTAGCTTAATTTGTTGATACAATTCATACCATCTTAATATTCGATCAAATAGACTAAAATTTGAATTTGTAAAATTTTCAAAAATTTAAAATTATTTTACTCTTATATACATATGGACAATGGTTTGACATTTGTTTTTAGCAAAATTAGAAAGAAACACAATTTGTTTGTGTTATCTTCCCTATGTTAATTATTTTTTGAAACATTTCACGTCAAATAAATACTAGAATTGACTAGAGAAATCATGATGCATTCACCCATTCTCTTTCGTGTGGCCTTGTACACTTATAAATTATTCATCTACAAATTTTCAAGTATGTGTTGAGCTGTAAAGGAATATGGAAGAGTTTAGAAGGGACTTTTACGACAGTGAAGCAATGAGGCAGTGGGGGAATAGGCATGGTGATGGAGAACTCTTTTGTTGTGGTAGAGGGGAGCAGGGAATGGACATGAAGGAAGAGAAACATCATAAGAGGTTTTTAGGATGGACACTAGGAACAATTATTGGTGGATATCTAGTGATTGATCATGTTTTCCATGGAGCGTTGAGAAGGTTAGAGATTCTATCTTCCTTATCCTCCTCCTATATGTCTTCAATATGCATGTCGTAAGAGAGAAACATAGTAGCTGTGAAATTCCCTTCGCTAACCCCAGTCAGGTCATTGAATATAAAAAAATTTGAACCACAAAGGACACGAATGTTGATAATGGGAATTCACAAGTAAAAGATGTCAGAAATGTGAGGAAGAACGGCAATTTTTTGTTCTAGTATTTGTATTTACCGCTATGTATTTTCTTTGTTCTAGTAGAATGAGTTGGAAAGAATGAACCTTCCTCCATGTCATTTATACGTAAGGAATTTTGCGCATTCTATTAAGCTTTGGATCCTTTTTTCTACTATTTACTTCAACCCCTATAGAGATTTCATTTCTTGAATCCTTTGAACTCAATGAAATAACCATTGCATGCATGGCTACCATCCATTCTATCATTTTGTGAGAAATATGGTCCTCATGGTATTCCATAAGTGTTAGTAATATTTTCCCTTGTGCATTGCTTTATCAGCCTCATAGCTAAATGATTACTAAGATTTTTCCTGTGTCAATAAACTTTGTCAAGTTTCTCATATTCTAGATGCCCACCTCCTCCTTAATATTTCTTTTGTTTTTAGTTAAATAGACTGCGTGAACACATTTAATGATGTGGCCCGCATATTCAATTTCATGTAAGAAACAATTTTCATGAATTCATATGCTCAAACAACGAGATTTTGAGGAGATACAATATTGGTTGATTTATAACCTATCTAAATTTATTTTCATGCACACAACATAATACGTGAGAATTGAGAACCTTTTGTTGTGATAAAGGTGTTCTATAAGGGAAGATTAACCCATCGACCTTCGTCCTCTATTAAGAACCTATCGGGAAATGGTACATGTTTGAAGTAAATTCTTCCATGCATATTTCCTCCACGCATGTGTGCATGTCTAAATGTGTCTAAATGATTTTATCAATTAGTAAATTTACATTTTTATCAACCCTTTTGGTTCTAGAAGTAGTGGAAGGAAAGAACCATGAACGTGGCGTACTTGACCAGATCTGACCATTGACCCTTGTACTCTAGGAGATTTTTTTTTTGTTTTGTTGTAATGAAGAGCTTTGAAACTATAAAGCTAAAATAATAAGGCTTAGATATTGTTGTGTTTGATAACAAACCCACTGGAGAGCTTACTGGCCTAGATACTACTTCATTTGATAACATAATCAATGGAGATATTGATACAAATACTAGGAACAAAATGTGGTTCTTCCTCACATTTCTGACATATTTTATTTGTGAACTCCCATTATCAACCTTTGTGTCGGTGACTAAACCAGCCAAGCAACAAGTCAATCCAAGAAGGAAAACAAGATAAATAAGCAATATAAATCTAAGAACATGAACTATGAGCTGATGCATAAGGCAAGGTTCTCTACCAACCCAAAGGGACAAAATTGATCCAACCAACGATATAAATAGATTATATAGATGAGAAAGTATAATTGTAATGACTTGCAACCATATGTACCCTTGTTAAAAAATAGGGGTGAGAAATAAAATAGCTTAACTCCCTTGTGTGCCCATTTTTTTTTTTTTGAAATATGCTAATTTAAAATTAAAATAAATCCAAAATTCTACCATTTGTGATGTAATTGAATTTATGTGATGGTGTTGGCACTCTCGACGTGAATTTTGGAAAAGCTCGTGATAGTCATCAATGTAGACTGTTATAGCTACTACACAAACTTATGCAATGTAATACCCCTGATTTACAACTTTTATATAATGGAAATAAGACCAAGTTTTAGGTGGATTTATGGAACAATGATATTATTCGCAGAATTATTTTAAGATAATAATTATTTATGAAATAAATATCTATGTTGTAGATACACAATAATTGAGATGAATAAATTCTTATCCATGAGGATGGGATAGAATTTCAAACTTCCCAAAATTCTCCAGAAAATCTTTGGAGAAAAATAAATAAATAATTAAATCAAATGGGATAAAAATAAGTAATAGAAATCCCCAGTAAAGAGGAAAGTTACTCGGAAGAGGTAAGAAAAAATGTTGTCATCAAAAGTGAGTTTTAAAGTAATATTTGGTGGAAAATAAAAATAAAAATCCTAGGCTATGGGAAACAACAACCCATAATAATAGGACGTCGTATGGAAACCTGGTGAGGGAAAGTGCGCTTAAAAGTGCCATCGCTACTGTGACCAGAGGTTGTCAACACTGGGGAATACTGATCTATGCTCAGGGGAGAGCTCTGAGGAGAATCTCATGGTTGGGAGAAAAATTCATCTTTACAAATTGGTATGTTATGTGTTGAAGTGTTATACTAAAGTTCTAATGACGTTAGAAATGGCTAGATCATAATTTTTGGCCTAAAGTAATAGGAGAAATTCTACATTGAAAGTCTGAAACTGTAGTATGCTAATATTTTATATATGTTTATGTTATATACCTTATTAGACTAAAGGTTTAAGTCCTGATATGTATTATTGGTATGTAAATAGTTAATAAAATATTCAACAATTAAAAATGTGTATTGTACAGTCTCAATTTTATAATTAAATACAATGAAGATATAGTCTATCATACACAAAATAAGTTACTGAAAGAAGATATAATCATAGTCTGAAATTATTAAACCAAGGGGGGGGGGTTATATTTTGATAAACATTATCATGTATATATGCATAGATGAATTATAGTAAAGTAGTTCATCCAACAAGTAGAAGAAAGTATAAATACATTTAGGTGTGAAATATTGATACATGCAACGGTTACTAGTAAAGAATAAAGTAGGCCAACATTATAAACAAGAGGATTCTCGAAATTACATATAGTATATAAGGTAAAACTAGGAGAGGAATTACACGTTTTAAAATTCAAAGCAGTTACATGAATATGATAACTGAGAATTACATATATCAAATAGGTAAAATGTCTAAGTACAATAATTGTTAAATATCCTTGAGAATCTCACTGTCATATATACATGTAACTAATTGAAAAATGAGAAATGTAACATCCACGAATTTTTTTTTCAAAGACAAAGCATGGCCTTGACACATAAAATATCGAAACGCTCGGCTAAGCTAGGTGTGAGAAGCAGAACAATGATGGAACAAAAGGCTACCGACCTGAGAAATAAAGTATAAAGGGTAAGCAAGGGTTGGAAAGGAAGCAGTTGTGTTATTCAAATCAATGAATATTTTACAGAGCATACCTACAAAAGAATACATGAGAATTAGAAAAAAATCCAATTGACTAATAAAATGTATTACACTGTCCAAGATATGAAGATGAATTGCCTAAGTATACTATCCCATATTTGATGTCTCCACCTGTGCATAAAAATTTATAATGTTGTAGGTAATATTGACTTTCAATATGTGCACTCGAAATTAATAAATATTAAAATAGATTATAAGTTAATAAATTGGCCTTAACCTGAAGAGGAGGGGATTTCATCTTCGTGATCACTAGTCTAGATCTGAGCCAAAGAGTTAACCTGGGTTACAAAAACGCATATTAAAACTTACATTATGAATTTAAAAATAATACATAAGATAAGAAGTTATAATATCAGAATTTATTAATAGGAGTAAGAAGTAAAAGTGAAATGAGAGACTGCGTGATACCTTAAGGGGTAGAAACTTTGTGAATGTATGCATCTTTCATAAGTAGCGTAAAGGTAAAAGGAATGACCAAAACTGCCAACGCATTTACTATGAATAGTGCAAGTAAGAGAAACCCAATGTTGCAATATGAATCCTTAAATAAATATAAATAAATATAATAGAGACACAATTCATAGAAGTGTAGTCCTTATGCTTCTAAACCCATGAAAAAAAGGGAGAGAAAATAAATTTTTAATATAACTCTATGAAGAACTATAAGGGAAGTATCTTGATTATAAATAAAATTATGAATAGTATAAATAATGACATGAAGAACCACATAAGTATAACCAGATACACTCAACATTTTGAGTAAGAATTGAATACGTATATAATTCAGAAATTACTATGGGCGAACTCAGAAGCTAGGTTAATATAGAGCATATTACCAAATGAAAAACCCAAGGAATCAAATCGAAGAACCATAGGATAGATAGACCTCATGCTATTATAATGATACAATGTAAATTTATCAACATCGAGTGAGAAGTCACCTGGGCTCTGGGTAGTATGCTACCATAACAGAAAGAAAATATTTCCACGCATGGGTGGAAGGAATAAGCACTGTATAAACTTACCTTTCAAGCGACGATAATAAACTTCAAAGAATAAAATTACCTCTACCACACAATCAAGGGTCAAATGGGCATCACAAATATTTATTGTAGTTGGCCACAGAACTAACATTACAAGTTAAAACCTTGTATTCGGTTAAGAAGAGTATTAAAAATGCTGGAAGGAAAGAAAACTAGGCATGTAAACTAAAATTCTCATAAAAAAATGAATAAACATCACTCTAATGCAAGTTCAGCGAAAGGGTCATGCTGAAAGAGTCACGTTGAAAGAGTCATGTTGACCCAGTGATACTAATGGCATAATCCAAGCTAGCAACTTAGAGAATAATGAGTGGTTTTGTTGGAAAGGGTTTGATTATGCTTGAAATTAGAAATTTGAATTCGATAATGGTAGCGTGTTCTAATAAACAAAGCATCATAAAAGGAAAAAATTACGAATTGTAATTAAAAAATCCCAATGCTAGATTATGAATTCGAAATCTAGAAGGGGCATAGGATTAAACACCTCATTCAATAAAAAAAAGACAAATGTTGGAAGGAGGATTTTCAAACAGTACAAAACAATTGCAAAATGACAATAGTTTGAAAGAGGACTTGCAAATAGAACAGAGCAGTCATAAAATGAAATGTGAAATGTGAACCTAGATCATTTTGGGTAGGGTAGACACCAAAAAGCCAAAAATTAAAAACAAAATCTACTTATATTACAAAACCAAGAAATTTCAAGGGGAACGAGAGAGGAATGATGAAACCCATATCGCAATGCGAGGGACACTTACCACTTATGTGATGAAAAATGGCCCGAGGGCGGCTGTTTGGGTTTGAAGGAGTGTCATTGCAACAATATAAGGAGGAGGAAGTTGCTCAAATGCCTTCGTATGGAAGGAAAAGGGCACATATATGCACAATAACAGAAAACCCATATATAGAGAGTTCAAGAAAAATGAAAATTATGTTCAAATAAGAGGTATGAATATTGCATAGTTTACCTTAAGTTATGTATAATAACTAGTCGAAATGGCTACGTATTCTCTTTTCAAAATAAAAAAAATATAGTAGTGAAGAAAACTATTACAAGGGTCATAGAAGCCAAGTAAAAAAACATAAATCATCTTACCTTTGCGGGCTTGGACACAAATATTTACTATGTATCAACTTTAAGCAACAATTCTCACCATAAAAATAGAGGAATGACACGCAGGGCCTTTGGAAACTCTTTTCTAGGTCGAAGTATGGAGGCATATCTCCTGCAAGACAAACGACCACCCAAAACACAATGAAAATTTTGAAATTATATAGAAGCAAGTAGTGTAAACCCCTTAGGGTTTTCAAAAAACATCATAACTATAGATACATCATAGTTTAATCTCCATCATCCATTTGGCACCTCGATATGAGCGTGAGGTCCATGTGAGGATATGTGCATGTTGCCACTTGGAGGTCGGAGAGGTGGACAAGTCATCAGGTGGGGTACCATCAATAAATTTGAAATGGAAACTATAATAACAGCTTATAAACATTCATACTTACCTTGTGGGAGCCAAACAAATATCTATTAAGTTTATTAATGTGCGTAGGTATAATATAGGTTAATATAGGAACGTCTATATTAATATAGGATATGGAATATGATTTCAGTGAGACCCTAGGTTAGTGGGTTAGAGGGTTAGATTAGGATGAAAAAAAATAATGTTAGAATTTTACATTATTAAAAATTAGATGTAGGGTATGAATGAGAAGGTAAGGGTATGGTAGAGATAAGAGATAGGTCAATGTATATGTGGTATATCTTAACAATGTTAAATTATAACTAAGGATTTAAAGGTGATGAGTGATTTAAGTATTAGGATAATATGTTAAACGGAGAGGTGGTGATCAATCACGCCGATAATTACATGGAAGAAAATTAGAGAAAGGACATGAAAGTAAAAAATCCCTCACAACTACCTAAGAAACACAGCTGAAGAATCCCCTAGGTTGCCTCCTTTGCACATTAGAGTATAGGATGACATCACAACGAGCGAATTTTTGAGAAAAAAAATTGAACATGAGGATGGTGTAACAATAGGCTGAGAAGAGGAGAGAGGAACAACAAATGGAGCAATAATTTGAGAATCATGTTACCAATTGTTCAAGAATGTAGCTATGAATAGTCTTCATAATCCTTGATATATTTATAATACTATGTATAAAAAAGAAAAAAAAGAAAAAAATTAGATTAGAAGAAATAAAATTAAAAGAAAGGGAATCAATGAAACCACCTAAAATTAAGATCCTTGAAAATAAATCGTACTCATGTAAATAAAATAATTACCGTTTAAGTTACTACCAACCATAACTAAATCAAGTATTTGTGTAAAAGATGAGATAAGGAAAAAAATATAAATAAATATACTTAGTAAGAGTTACTTCCCATCATTATTTACATGTTCTTCAAGACTTTAGTAAATATAATTAAAAACGTAAATGTGCAGACTTACTATAATTTAAGTTACTAAGAGATGTGATCTAATTTTCAAACAGATATGTCTCTTGGGTACCTTGAGTATAAAATACTATTAAAATTTTTCATTTTTATGCATTCACTTATCTCTCACATATTTGTCTCTCTTATAGATGATCTCACATATCCTACATTTTCAAAATTGTGATCTCTACTTTCCTTTCATGGTGATTGGATAAATTTATGAAGTGTTATTGCTTAATGAAGTTAAAATAACTATAAGATATATTCACAACTACTTGTCATATTTCAAAAATACTGCTTATATACATTAAACTATTGTTCAACATGATATCAGAGCTTTTGAATTAAGGAATTTGAAGATCACATTTAATCCTATCCAAAGAAATTGGTTAATATTTGTTTTCCAGCAAATATAAATCTTGAGGCACCTTACATTAGGGTTAAAATCCAACATAAACGTGTTATTTTTTTTCCCAAAGTTATAGCCTCAAAATATATAATGGCGATCATAAGGGGAAAAATCACACTTGTGGTATGTGACGTGTAGGAAACATTCTCACAAAAAGGCTAGACATTGACTAATGAACTAAACAAGTCACTATGTTCAAGATATATGAGTAAGGAAATTTTTAGAAAGCCATAATATTAGCTTTTGGCTTCATGATAAAATAAGATAGATCAAGTTCAATCCCCTAAATAAATTTATACAAGAGTTCGAGAAAACTTAGGAATGAGACTGAACATCTTTGCAGTTATGATGGTGGATCTTGTAAATCTCCAAGGATTCGTAGATTAAGTTTTAGTTTGGTCTAGTTATAATGAATGAGAAAGCCACCCTATATGGCAGAGGATGACTATATTTCAACTACATTCGCAAACTTAGAAGCACTCTTGCTTCAAATGCTACTTGTAGGATTGTATAATGAGAGATGTAAGGTTCAATGAATCTTGAGTACATCTCCAATGATTACCATATAGACGATGTTATGTAAAAACATCTCTCTAGAGGGAAGTTTGTGAACCTTCCAGACAAATTTGGGCTTGTGGAAATTTCCTCCCTATTTGAGAGGAAGAAAGGTTGATAATTGCATAAAGGATATGTTTTCTACCTATGCCATGTAATTTGAGAGGAATTAGGGATGTTATCTATATTCCAAGTACATTGACCATAATTATGTACAATGGTTTCATTTATTAGACAACATCACATTCAAATATTCTTCCTATGTCATGTACTTTCATCAGAATTAGGGGCATTATCCCTGTATAAAGTACATTGACTAGAATTAGGAAGAATGGTCTAGTGGACATACATTCTCCATATATCGATTATTGTGAGAAGAATTAGGGAAGGTATCCATGTGTCAACTATTGTGACCAAAATTAGGGAGAATGGTCTAGTAGAGGCTAGTTAGTGCCTCCTAAAAATCCTGTTATATATTTTTGGGAGTTTCTTGAATCTCTAACATATCTAATTTAATCTATAAGAGAGATAATTGGATCTATATTTAGATATAGTTACTCAAATATCTAAGAGATATACTCAAATCTATGAGAGAGATGCTATTATATTTGATAGAACTACTCGGATATTTGTGTAGAGAGATCATGTTTTGGAATTTTCCCTAGGTTGAGGAATTTTTTAGTTTCACCTAGATTATGTGCACTAGTCATGTGATGGTGAACAATGACTAGTCTAGATACCATGAGGTTCAGGTGTTGATCGGATCATGGTGAATATTTTATATTGATGTTTTACCATATGTATTTAGTCGAAGCCATGATTTTGATAGGTCAATATGGTTGACCTGTATAATTATGATGTTGGTGCTTGAAATATTAATGGTTATACTTATATCAGTCTTGAATCGAGTACCTTAGTCGCATAAGGACCCGAAATGATGTAAGTATGAAAACCCTATGAAACTCATCCTTTTGTGAAGTTCTAGAAGGCATAATTTTTTTTTTTAGCTTAGACTGATATATTAGCTTGAATGATCTTTATAAGCCTCATGAGTAGTACATGTCTAAAGTAAGAATTTTGAATTTGTCATGGGAATTCAGGCCTACAAGGAGAACTGTGAAGCTATTCCTTTAGAGTAATAATACCTCTATTATGTAATATTTGGATAATATGACATACACATAAGGAAATTTTGTGAAATTTTCTCAGATTGGAGTATTGAACATAAGGTTTATTTTAAAAATGTTATTATGTCATTTTTTTTCCACAGGAAAAAATCAAACTTTCTATTATTATAGAGAGTCTCATAGCATATGCATAGCATTTCATATCAACTCCAGATCTCCTTCGAGTGAGGGAGAAAAGTAGTCTCGACTTCCTTGTGTACCCACAAGTATCCCTAAGGGTGCCTAAACAAAAAGACTATTTCTCAAAAAGAGGGCACTTCCGTTCTTTCGTATCTCCCGGCATATCACCGAAACAGAGATAAGGAAAGAGAAGGAAAGATGCCTTCATCATCTGAAAAAATTTTCAGACATATCAAAAAATATACCTGTAGAGACCGGCAGTAGGCAATATCTCGGTCTCTTGGTCAATTGTAGATCAAGAAAAAAACTGTTGTTTTGTGAAAACTGTGTCGAGAGGCCTCCTCATATGAGGAAAACAGCCCACAGAAAAATTAAAAGTAAGGTCCATAGTTTTGCAGAAAGAAATAACAGTTTATATGTAGTTCAAAATAAAATAAAACTGACAGCTGCAGCATGATATAAAGTAGAACAACAAAGAGGACAAACTGTCATCCAAAGACTGGCTAGTCAATAGGATTGATCACCCCACTTTCCATCTTTGTTACTGACCAGGTCCCCAAATCTTGTTGTACACTTGTTTTAGATAAGTTATCTGCCTCCTGGTTTCTTTCCCTGTAGATGTGGCAAACAGTGATTTCATTAAAAAAACTTTTGATACGCAAAATCTCATTAAGAAAAGGAAGAAAAATATAATTCCTGCAATGTTGAGTCCTGTTGAACCAATTCACAACATTATTTGAGTCACCGAAAATCTGAACCTGTCTCAGCTGTCTCAAGGATAGCCAGCAAAGAAGGTGATGTAAGGCCTTTAGCTCAGCAAAATTATTAGTCCCCTGCCCAAGGCCGATTGAGGCTCGAAAAGATTTTTCTGGAGCAACATGAATGACCAAACCTGCTCCGCACCATCCATTTATGTCTGCAGCCCCATCAAAGTAGGCCCACGAAACAGATTCCCTAATGAATTCAGGCTGAATAGAGCGGGGGATCGAATGTTCAGATGAAGATGGAATGCTGTCATAAATTGTTGCCCCTTCCACAGCCAATTTTCCAATAGGGAAGGGTAGATATTTGAAAATTACTTGGTTCCTAGCTAGCCAAGTGCCCCAGGCTATCAGGAGAGGGATGGAGCAGACTTTGTCATCAGAGGCCTCCTGCCACCACCGGGACCATGCTTGCTGGATACTATCTCCTTCCCACCTGAGAGGAGAATTAATGAGTCTTAAGGATTCAGCCCAAAGACTGACATTGAAAGGGCATGTGAGAAATATATGCATTGTTGATTCCTCATTTGCTTTGCAGAGAGAGCACCATTCTGGGCCTATTTTCCCCCTTTTCTGCAAGAAGTCCCACGTTGGCACTTTTTTCTGAAGGATGCACCAGAAGAAAAGTCTGGTTTTCGCAGGGAATTTCAACTTCCAGAGAAGTTTTGACCACCATGCAGGGTCTTCCCAACCTTGTTGGGACATCAGCCATTTATAGCCCATCTTAGGGGAGTAGCTTCCTGTCTGCGCATGGACCCAAACTAGCTCATCCCTTGCTTCCAAAATCCGGATAGAGGAGTTTTGAAGGTCCAACACAAAGAGGCTCCATTCCTCCCTCCATCTCTCCTCTAAGTGAAGATCACCTTCTGACAACCACCCTTGCCTCCAGATGGTAGTAATCCTAGGATTGGCCACCTGATTCAGAAAAAGATATCCCCATTCAGTCAAAAATAATTTCAGATCATGTGATAAGGCATATCTTTCCGAGCACCGAACCCAGGGTTCACATCCAACCCTCACCCAAGCACCATCCACCACTTTCCATGCAAGACCTTGTTCGATAGTGTGAGCCGAAGCAACTACTGACTTCTAGACCACCGAGGCATTTTTGGAAGACTTCACAGGGGTGCGGACCCATTCAATAGCAGTGGCCGGATCTATATACCTTCTTTTCATAACAGTAGACCAAAGAGAATCGGTCGATATAAATCTCCATGCCAGCTTGGCTACTAAGGATTTAGAAAAAAAAGACAAATTCTTAATTCCCTGTCCTCCCCACTCTTTCGGTCTCGAAATCTTATCCCATGCAACCCAGGGAGTCACGTGTTCTACTTTAGATCTGGCCCATAAGAATCTGCTACACAGTTTGTCTATAGAGGCTAAAATATCTTTAGGTACCCACATGAGACTGGCCCTGTAAATAGGAATTGCCATAAGAACTGACTTTATTAGGACCAGCCTCCCTGCGCGAGACAACCATTTATGACTCCAAAAATTGAGTTTCTTTTCTATTTTTATGAGAATCCATTTCCAATCCTGGACACAATAGGTATCAGGTTTCAACAAGAAGCCCAAGTATTTAAAACTTTCCTGTAGAGTTTTGACTTCAAATGGAAGAAAAGCCCCCACTCTACCACTCTCCTCCAAAGACATGCCCGAAATTGTAAGGGTCGATTTCTGCTCATTTATTTTAAGACCTGTAGCTTTAAGAAAAAGGTCCAGAATTCTCTTTAGAGCTCTATAGTCCTCCACACTTCCATTGCTAAATAAAATAATGTCATCTACAAAAAGCAAATGGGTTACCCACAAATTAACTGCCACTTCGATTCCTCTGAGATCTCCTTGTCTTTTTTCCCTACTAATCATTAGACTAATCCCCTCTGCGGCCAACAAGAAAATAAGGGGGGACAAAGGGCATCCTTGTCTCAGCCCTCTCACCGGATTGAAGAATTTAGAAGCTACCTTGTTGATTAATAAAGAAATAGAGGATGAAGTAATGAAACTCATAACCCATATTACGAAATCAAATCTGAAACCAAGGTGAGTTAGCAGAAGGCGCAAGTACATCCAGCTTATTTTGTCGTAGGCCTTTGATAAATCAATTTTAACAATTGCCCCTTTCTTACCATTCCTCTTTAAGCTATGCAGAGCTTCTTGAGCAATTCCCACTGCTTCATGAATCTGTCTTCCATCCAAGAAACCAAACTGCTCTGGAGAGATGTGCCTAGATAAGAAGGGTTTTAACCTAGAAGCTATGATTTTAGCAATAATTTTATATACACATGTGCATAGGGAAATAGGTTGAAAGTCATCAAAAGAGGCTGGCTGATCAGATTTGGGGATCAGAGCTAGAAAGGCTGAATTGAAAGTTTGATAGATAGATCCAGAGGATCTCGACTCATCCACAACCGCAACCAAGTCATCCCTTAGGGATTCAAATAAATGAAGGAAAAATTCCACTGTCCACCCATCAGACTCAGGACTTTTGTCCTTCTGCATATCCTTGAGAATGTCCTCCACTTCCTATTTTGATACAACTTCCATGATAGAGTCATTGTCTTCTTCCACAACGTAACGTGGAAAGAATTGTGCAACTCTGATGACCTCCGCTATGGATACTTCCTCTGGGGCTTTGAAAAGGTTCTTGAAATGGTTAACACCTAGAGAAGCCAATTCTCCAAAGGATTTTTCCATTTCCCCATCCTCCTTTTTCAATTCCCAAATTGTATTAGCAAGCTTTCGGCCGTTTGCATAATTCTGAAAGAACTTAGAGTTTTCATCTCCCGCTTGCAACCAGATGGCTCTACCTTTTAATCTCCAGCTTTCTTCTCTTAACTGGAGAATTTTTCACCAAGATGCTTCCAACTCTTTAATTATGTTCCTTGAAACCAAGGACTCATAACTAGTTCCACCTGAATTTTCCAAAAGGTCTAATTCAGAGTTTATACTTTTGAGTTCCTCTTCTTCCTTCAATCTCTTCTGATGCGCCCATTCTTTTGTCACTTGCTTCATTCTCTTAAGATTGTTCGAAAAATGGGCACTTCTGCTTCCCTCTTCATTATGGTTGTCCTTTCTCCATGTATCATGGAAAAGAGCTTCGAAGGATTCATCCTTCAGTGAGGATGAGTTGAATTTAAAAGGGGTTCCTGGTTTCTTTTCATCTCCTTTTAATTCCAGGAGGACCAAGAAATGATCAGAGTGACCCCCTTCCCCAACCCAGTGTCTGAAAACTGATAAAAAATCCACCAGAGTCTCACAGAAAAGGAAACAGTCTAGTCTTTTGCCCACCCAATTGACTCCTAGGCATATGTTTCTCCAGGTTGGGCACAATTTGATCAAAGGGGCATCCACCAGGTGGGAGGAAGCAATTTTATTCATGAAATAAACAGAGAGGGGGTTTGAGTGGGTAGCGGCACCCAAAGATTCCGAATCCCCCAAAGAGAAGTTCAGGTCTCCTCCAATGATGAGGTAAGGGTGGGAGAGGCAAGAGAGACTAAAGAAGGAGTTCCAAAAATGTTCCCTCTCCAAACAGGGCCCATAGATATTTAGAATAAGGAAGGAGATGCACAACTCTTTGGAATAGAGTTCCATTGCCAGATAGTTTTCAGAACCCCAAGATGAGACTTCCTTGAGCTTCCTCATATTATAACCTGTTTCCACACCCCCCGACCTGCCGGCAGCACCGAGAGCTGAGAAGGCCCACCCAGGCAATAATTTTTGAAGAGTACAGATAATATCGTCCCCTTTCCCCATCGTTTCTTGGAGGAGAATAACATCAGGGTTATAGGAGTGCACAAGGTTTTTGAAGGCTAGCTTTTTCGGCTGGCTAGCTAAGCCTCTGCAGTTGTAAGAAAGGGGGATCATTAGGGAACAGGGGGGGTGGTGGCTCCGCTCTAAGCACCCCAAGAAAATTTTTATGCTTCCCGTCGGCTATGTCAATGACAACTTTAAACTGGGCTTTTGAGAGTAAATATTTTCTTCCCCTTGACTTCCTTGGCCCAATTAACACAGGGTCCAAGGCAATGCCTCCTACTGCCTGCCCCTTACCCTTTCTATTGGCCAACAGGCGAAGATTATAGGGAGGGTTATCCAAGATATGAACACAGGATTCAACAGAAGTAATAGCAACCTCAGAGGTGGGAAAAACAACATCAGAAGGGAGAGAGACCGAGATAATAATACTATCAGAGGAGGCTTTAGATAAATTTAGTGCAGAGAAATCGTTTAAAATCTTCCTGGAAGGACCAGGCCCTTCAGAGAGAGACTGAAAGGTGCATGCGGAAGAACAAAAGGAAAAAGGAGGAAGAGGAGACGTACCCACCATGGATGCCCCAGCAAGCTCATCAGGAAAAGGAGCAAGGGTGGCCGGCGGATTAAACTAAGAGGAAGGTAGAGGATTTCCATCCATGGGTCGCTCCTGCTCCATAAGATCGACTATCTCTGGAGCCCTCGTCTGGTATACAAATTGCAGAGAGACCTTCTGTTGTGCCCCCCCAGCTTCATGAGCAGGAACCCCCTGCGGTCTATAGGGTTTCATCTGACGGCGACGACTTTGATGTCCCAAGGGACATTCCTTCGCAAGATGACCATACTTGTGACACCGAAGACAATGGAAAGGGAGATTTTCATAGTCCAGGGTTTGAAGGAATTCGAGGTCCCTGTATTTTAAAGTCATCGCATCCGCTAAGCCCTCCCTTGGATTTAGGCTCACCAGCATTCGAGCCATACTCCTATCCCTAGTTTTGATGTAAGAGTTATCATACTCCAGAAATTTTCCCAGAGTATTACCAATAGAGACAAAAACAGATTCCGTCCAGAATTGTAAGGGGAGTCCAGGGAGCTTAACCCATACAGGGGACTCCACCAATTTCTCCTTCTACGCATCAAATAATGGAGTCCATCTGCGAAAAAGAATGGGACGCTTCCCAAAACACCAGTTCCATTCAAAGACCCAATCCACATGAACTTTGCTGTCAAAATGAATGCTAAACCAACCCCTTTCCAAAACAATAATCTCTCATGGCTAGCCTGGGGCTTCTTTCCGCTCAGATTGGACCTAGTCTGCGATGTATTCGGCCGAGTTCTTCCTTCATCTTACGCGGCCAACAAGAATAGTCTCAGATGCTTCCATTGTTTGTTCTATGCTGATATCTACCGCCAACAGACAACTCGGCCGAAGCTCTTTCTTCTTGATGGACTTCGATTTATTTCTCTTTCCCCCCACAACTTCCTTGAAATCCCCCTCCTCTCCCTCAACATTTGGATCGGGAACATCGGGCGGAACCGATCCGGGTGACCCTTGCCCCCCTCCTTTAGGCACTGAAGGGACTTCTTCTCCCTCCGGCCCCCTCTGCTGGTTTCCTTTGGCGGCCCCAAACTCCTTAAAACAAGCAAAACCCTGAGGAAACAAGATAGAATTCGACACCCTAGGGTTTCTGCCAACCACACCACTAGATGAGGCCCAGGGCTGGCGATTTATAAAAGCAGCAGCCTGAAGGGAATTTAAAAAAGGCCCTCCGCCACCTTGTGAGGCTTCCTGACCCTGAGGTGCGAAAGGCAGGGGAAAACCATGCCAGGGGAAAACTTGACCTTGCGAGGCTCCACCATCAAGAACCCCTTCTCCTATAAGTTTAAAACCTGAAAGGCCTTGCAAACCATGGCTTCCAACGATATCTTCCAAGCCACCAGAAAGCTCAAGACGAAAATTATTACCTTGGTCCTTGTTCGAATAGAGAATGCGAGGGGGCTGCTTCCAATTTTTCGCCCGGTCTTCGACTGCCCGCAATTGCTCTTGGTTCTCCACAGGAGTTGAACCCGCCCGCCAAATTCCGTTCCATGAGCTCTGGAGAGTCTCTTCTAGCCAGCTTGCTCCATACTGTAAACCTCCCACAACTGCCTCCTCGCTAGGTCCCTGGAGATTTACATTGCTTGGGAAAAACAAGTCAAGGTTCTTTGAAGAGACCGCGTGTCCCCAAAATTTCAAAAGATCCTCTGGAGCAGGCTCGAGCTCAAAAAATTTGCTATCAAACCCCATCTCTGCCGCACCCAATCAATCTTAAACCAGCACAGCGAGAAAACCGCGACCGCACCAAAACCCTAGACGTCAAACACCGTTACAGTAAACAAAGTCGGTAAAAAATAAATAACCCCATTTTGAGGTTGCAAAACTATTGGCCCGAATACCAACCTCACCACAGAGTCCTCGGGGCCAGAGAATCGTATGACAAATGTGGTGCCGAGTACAGATACTGACGTAGTTATGTCGCGGTAATCAATGGTGTGCCAGGGCCAAAAGACCTAGGGCCGAGGCCTGAAACCCTTAGGTTTTTCGCCCACATCCTCCTATGTTATTATGTCATAAGCCCTATGTTGCAATTGATTATTTGATGTATACCTTTGATAAAAGTTGGCTTAGAGTAAAAAAAATAAAAATTGACGTGCCTCTTAAGAATGATGATGATATATTTTGAAGGAGAAGGTGAAGTTATCATAAGATTACTTAAGTCCAATATATCAAGTTGTAGAATTGAGGAAGCCTAGTAATTAGCCTAGAAAAATATGAAGATGACTCTTTGAAGGTTACTTAATTAGATTAAATATATTGAGTCTAGAAGGAAAGATTCACTCCCTTTTCAAGCTTAGAATATCTAAGGATTTTTGGATAAATCCTTTTTTAAAACCCACACAATGATAGGTCAAGGAGAGAAATGACTAAGGACATTGAATTTTTTATTACAGACAAAGTATTGATGGCACGAAAAATATCTACATCTATTAGTTAATAATGATGAAGCTATCCTTTGTATATTGAAATGAAGTTCAATATATTATGAACAAAATAATACTACACCAATGGTTTAGAGAGATAATATCATCATTGGACTCTGTTGATTGATTGTTGACAATGTTGGATATGTGAAGGGAATCTCAACTCAAGGGTTCTAAATTTTTATTTTGAAATTGAAAACCTAGTATTTATAAACCCTAAAAAGGAGAAAAATATTGAATTGATGATTTCTGTTGAAGATAGAAATACTAGCTCATGCAAGGAAGATATAACATCATGACAAAATTGTCGATGAAGCTAATGAAATAAGGAAAAGATTAAGAGAGGGCTAACATTCTTCTCAAAATTTTGTTCTTCCATTGCCTTCTAGTGTCGATTGTAGTTATGTAATTAAGGTTCTAGGTACGTATAATACTAGTGTATCCCCTTCATTTTATTGTTAGTGTAGCCCCCTTCTGGTTATTTTTGTGACCGTGTAGTCCCAATATTGTTATTATTGTGACCCGTAGAAGCCCAATAATGTTATTTTTGTGCCCTTACATTGTTATTGTTATGCAAGCTAGGATTATATTGTGACCTCTTAGACTCCTATATATAGAAAGGATACTTTTTCATTTGTACCATCAAAATTGTTTCATTTATGTAATGTAAAGGAGGTTTCCCCCTTAAAGACATTGATTTGTAAGTCATTTATGTATATTTTCATCTATTTTGTGAGTTGGTTTCATAACATTTGGTATCAGAGCTTTGGATTCTAGTGTTTCACTGATGCAAACAGGTCATCTTGGAACTTTCACTATAACTGTTTTTCTAAGATGATTCAGAAACTAAAAGAAAACCCATTTTCCCTTAAAGCATGAGGAACTGCACGTAAAATTTTCATATCTTGGTTAGCTATCCTTTCAGAGATATGATCTGAGGAAGTTACGACTTTTGCAGGCTCCATAATTTCATCTCAAACAAGTGGCCAAGGGAAAATCATCGTAACTTTCGTTTCAAACATTGGATTCAAATTCTGTAAAATGAGACTAAATGTGCACGGACTTTAGTTTCTTGTGTATCAAATTGCTGTGTAACCAGCTCTAAAAATAGAAGAAAAGAGATATGAACGCCTTAGAAATAAGCCACTTCAAGGGGGCAACCTCCAATACATTACATAAATGAGCAATTCTTGGATGATACAAAATGAACAAAACCTCCTTCTATATATAGGAGTCCATGGGGCCATAATATAATCCTAGTGGGGCCACAATGTAATCCTAGCCGACCTAACAATAATAATGTAAGGACACAATAATAACAATATGGGGGTTACAGGGGTACAATAATAACAATAAGGGGGGCTACACTAACATAATAAGGGGCTACACTATTAATATAGGGACTTAACATGCCCCTCTCCTTCAAACAAGTGTTGTCCTCAGCGCTTGATTATTTCTTGATGCTTCTGTATAAAATTCTCATCCTCCCATGTGAAATCTTCTACAAGAAAGTTCTTCCACTTGCTGAGATACTCTGAAATTGATCGTACTTGTCGAGTTCTTGTTTCTATGACTGCTTCATAACTTCTTTCGATGTGATGTTGATCTTCATGTTGTTTCATTAGATTCTGCACCAAAGTTGGGTTATCCTTTGAGAGTTGGAGAACTTGTTGTTGATGCTCGATGTGATCTTCCACTAATTTATCATCCATATTTGCTATTATTTGATCCTTCAAACCATCCAACTTATCCTCCATTTCTGCTTTTAAACCATCTATTTCATCTTCAATTTCTCTTCGTAAGATCGAAATTTGTTACACTTGGTACCGTAATTTTGATATCTCATATTGCAATTCTTCCTCCTCATGCGTCATGTATAGCTTTCTTTTTCTTGCTTTGAGGAGCTCGATATTAAAATTGAATTATCTAAGTAATTGAAAATCTTCAATATCTGAAATTCAACCCTGTAGTAGCCCTCTGAAGCTTCTTTCAAATGCCACAGGTCTGATCCAATTTGGATTCTCCAAGACAAAGTTGTGTCCAATCGCCCACAATGACCTAATTCTGGACTGGTTCAGTAGAGCAAACTTGTAGGACTTGCGACGTGTCACTGTTTCTTCCTTTGTCTCTGAAATTGATAGCCCCGAAACTACAGTCTGTGTAATTGTGACCACTTTTTACGGCACTCCAATCCGATTCCCAGAGAGAGAGTTATTGAAATTTTCCCACGATCACCTCTTTGAGATGCAATTCAGGAGCCTGACAAAGCACTACCTTCCACAGATCATATCTCCAAAAATATTACGAACCAAGCTCTGAAATTTTTTGACGAATTTCCTCCAGATTTTAGCTTTGCACCATACTAATTTCAGATTCTTAACCTTCGTAGAAAAAAAATTATAGCGAAACTTCCACGATGACCTGTTTAGGAGCTTGAGAAAAGACCTGACTTCCACAGATGATATCTCCAAAAATGTTGAGAACCAAGCTCTAAAATTTTTAGACAATATTTGTCAGGATTTCAGCTTCGCACCCTAAAATTTTTATCTTCTGTAACTTCGTAGAAACAAAGTTATATCGCAAATTCTACGATGACCTCTTTGGAGCAGTGAAACCCTAGAATCCAAACCTCTGATACCAAATGTTGTGTAACCAGCTCCAAAAATAGAAGAAAAGAGATATGAACGCCTTATAAATAAGCCACTTAGAGGGGGAAACCTCCAATACATTACATAAATGAACAATTCTTGGATGATACAAATGAACAAAACCTCCTCCTATATATAGGAGTCCATGGGGCCACAATATAATCCTAGTGGGGCCATAATGTAATCCTAGCCGACCTAACAATAATAATGTAAGGGCACAATAATAACAATATGGGGGTTACAGGGGTACAATAATAAAAATAAGGGGGGCTACACTAACATAATAAGGGGCTACACTATTAATATAGGGACTTAACACAAATTTAGAGACGGAGTTCAAAACATTTACATGTGGCATGTTGAACCATCCCATCATTAGGTCATTGTCGGATATTTTGCATTACTTTAACTTCAAAAATAAAAATTATGTCTGACCTATGGCATTGGAAAGAAGCCACAAAGGGTACAAAAATACTAAATTTGAGATCTTGCAGATCCAAAATTACAAAGATACATCAGTGTGAATATCAAGCTCCTCAAAAGGAAGACAAATGTGTGTATTTGTTTTTCATGGGATCTCAAACTCCTTTTCCTTGCTATAAATACACATCCATCATTCCCCCAAGTTTAGAGCTTGGTTAATCATTGTCAAACTCATCTGAAATCTCATCCTGTGCATGTTCACATCATGATTAAGCATAAGTTCATTGGAGAATGAATTATTTTGATCTGCATAAAGGATTCATATTTTTTCCTAAGGACGCCTCCAACATCAAGGCCTTGTTGTAAGCTCTCCTTTTGTAATTTATCAATAATAATATCTGATGTTTTCTTTCTATACTTTTCTACATGATTATGAAAATATTTTGGTACTCTTTGAGCATCCATAGGCATATCATGTTTGATGTTGTCTCTAGATAATCCATAGGTATTTGCACACCATCAGTAGTAGGAAGCGGGCCTACAAGGATCATTGATTGACGTCACCATCAAAGGATCCAAGGACATCGATTGCAAAAATTTATTTATGTCTCTTTTCTCTTTGCATTGTAAGAATAAATTAGGAAATCTTATGCTAGAGAGAGTCATGTGTTTCTATCCCTCTCTAGGGCTAGAGAGATTACCTATGTCCAAGAGGGGATTTATCTTAACAACACAACTGGCGACTCCATAGGGGAGATTTAGCCTTTTCACTCCTTTTTTTCAATCACCTTATGCATATGTGACCTCCTTTGATACAATCTCGAATCACTTCTATCATCTTAAGATATATATTGTTTCATTTTCATGATCTGGGAATTATTATCGTTGTCCTTCAATTAATCGCTTCTCATCTACCTGAGCTCATTATCTGGGAAGGTGGTTTAGAGGCTTCTTTCAGTACCTTAGAGCTTGCATTTCTGAATGGAAACTTTTTCATGTTGAATGACAGGTTCACATCATTGGCCTTCGATCGAATGATTATGCAAGTGTTTGAATTCAACACATCCATTGACACTTGTAGATTATGTTGTTGTACCTTGAGCTCCATCGTCATTATTGTTGGTATCTCTCATGGTTTTTAATGTTTTCATCACTGTTCTGTAACCAAGTGGTTTCTACCATGTTTGACACCAACGCATTTATTGACTTGGCTAGATCCATACATTTGGTTTCTTAAGATCATGGTGAAGACCCTGGGTAACATCTAATTTTTGGTCTAGGCTATGCGGAGTTATTTCGTATTCATGATTGTATACATGATCATATCCATATGGATTGATGCGTCCATACCATAGATCCATTTCTATGATCTCTTTTAGCCATATGGTTGTGACCATACCATGGGCTCATGTGTCATTTGATGCCTAGTGCAACATCATGTGGTTAGGAATATTTATACCAGAGATGTCATATATAGTAAATGTTTGATTTGGTAGGTTTTGTGAAGGTGGTATGCGTTTTTTTCGTTCGTTTATAAATAATTTCAGCCATGACTCCATGTTTTACCTTCATGCTTTAGGGGGCATCTGTTACACACTAATTTGTCACCATGCTCATTTTTCCGTACCTGATCCTTAAATTCCCCGTGACAAATCATGTGCAATGTTTCCATCATCAAGAAATATGCTAACATATCCCCTTGAAGGTTTGAAGAAGACTTCCTTAAACTATTATTGAAGAAACTTTGTCAAATTCCTATTTTCTTGGGTCAGCACCTTTCCTGGTATCATGACCGCAATGATGTCCTTATCCCACTTCTGGCCAGCATTTTAAGTGCCCTAATTTATTGGAAAATTATGTTGATCCCATTTTTGGCAGTTCTTCCTCAAATGGAGGAGAATATCTGCCCTCTAGAAGCTCAAAGGCGACGAGTTCGTTGTTGAACAAAGATGATAAGGTCAGGCTCTCTCATTTTATAGCCTTGATCCCATCCATGGGGGATCATCCCTTGGAAATTTGACCTTCCTCCTCCTTTCATGGGCTCCAAACCTCATTCTCCTTGCTATAAATTTACATCCCTCATTCCCCCATGTTTAGAGCTTGGCTGGTCATTATCAGACACATCTGAACTCTCATCCTTTTGCATGATCACGTCATGATTAAGCCTAAGTTCATGAGAGAACGAATTCTTTCAGTTGGGTGAAGGACTCAAATTTTCGCCTAAGGACGCCTCCAACATTGAGGCCTAGATGTAAGCTCTCCTTTTATAATTTATCAATAATAACATATGGTGTTTTCTTTCTATATTTTTCTACATGATTATGCGAATATTTTGGTAATCATTTATCTGATAGATATCTAGTGTTTAAATTTATTATATATTTTGTCATGTTTTTTTTTTTCTCTCGATAATCCATAGGTATTCAGACGCTATCAGTGGCAGGAATCAGACCTACAAGGATCATGGATCGAGGTCACCATTGACATATCCAAGGATAGCGATTGGAAAAATGTATTTATCTCTCTTTTCTCTTTGCATTATAAACATTAGTTAAGAAAGCTTATGTTAGAAATAATATCATGTTGCTATACCCACTCTAGGGCTAGAGATATTTCCTCTGTCCGCAGAGGGGATTTATCTTGACAATAAAGAGGAAATGTTCCAATCAGAGATGTTAGCTACACCAGACTTCACAAAAACATTTATTGTGGAATGTGATGCCTCGGGAATCAAATTGGTGCGGTTTTAATGCAAGACGGATTAGGTATTACTTTTGAAAGTCATCCAATCAAATGAAAGTATTTACTGAAACCTATTTATGAGAAGGAGCTATTCGCAATACTACATACACTAAAGAAATGGTGACCTTACCTAATGGGAAGACAGTTCAAGGTAAAAACATATCATGATAGTCTAAAATACTTTTTTAAACAAATATTATCTTCATAAGAGCATAAAAAATGGGTCACAAATATGTTGGGTTATAACTTTGAAATAATATTTAGAAAAGAGAAGAAAAATGTTGTTGTAGATGCACTCTCAAGAAAGGATGGGGATGTGGAGACATTGCTTTGTGAAATATCTATTATCTAACCTGAGTGGATAACTCAAGCAAGGGATAAATGGAGGAATGATAAAGAGGTATGGACACTCATCGAAAAGTTGTAGCAATATCCCCGTACATATGAAACATTTAGCTGGAAAAATGATTCATTATGGTAAAAATATCACCTATATTTGGAAGAATTCCCAACTCAAACAAAGTATTCTTTTAGAATTTCACACTCTCCCTTAAGAGGGCACTTAGGATTTTTAAAAACTTACCACATGGTCAAGAAGGAATTTTTTTTGCATGGCCTTCAACCTGGTATTCAAAAATTTGTGGTAGTATGCTTGGTTTGCCAACAAAATAATGTTGAGACAATTAAGACCCCTAGTTTTTTACAACCTTTATCCATTCCATGTCAAAATTGGGAGGAGGTTTGAATGGATTTTATCACATGTTTTCCTAAGCCCGAAGGAAAGACTGTGATCATGGTGTTAGTTGATAGAATTACCAAGTATGCATAGTTTTGTGAATTATCTCACCCATTTAAAGCCAATACAGTTTCTACTGCATTTATGGAAACAATTCAAAAGCTACATGGAAACCCAAAGATTATTGTTAGTGACAAAGATCCCATTTTTACATGAAATTTTTGGATGGAATTATTTTCATTTTTGGTTACTCAATTAGCTTATAGCTCATCATATCATCCCCAATATGAGGGGAAAAATGAGATAGTGAACAGAAGTTTTGAAGGATATATCAATTTCTTTGTATATGATAAAAAAACACAATGGGTCAAGTGGTTACCTCTGTCTCAGTGGTGGTATAACAGTTCCTTCCATAATGCAGAAAACATTACCCCATTTATGGCAATTTATGGATATCATCCACCCTCCATCACATCATCTTCAAGAGAAAATTCTAAGGTTCAAATAGTGGAAGATCACATAGAGCATCAATAACAAGTTCTCCAACTCTTAAAGGATAACCTCACCTTGGCACATAATCGAATAAAACAACAGGAAGATCAACATCGCAATGAAAGAAGTTTTGATGTAGGAGACTCAGTATTTTACGACTACAAGAAAACAAGCAAATGTCCCTCAAGGAATCTAAGAAGGATAATAAATTATCAGAAAATTATTATGGTCCTCTTAAAGTGTTGCAAAATATTGGGACAATGGCATACTAATTGGAGCTTCCCGCATCTTCCAGAGTGCACCCAGTTTTCCATGATTCATTCTTAAGGAGGGTTACATGTGACAAGCTCCCAATTCAAAGAATATTTCAAAAATTTGACAAAGCAGGAAAAATCATAGTGGAACCTGAAGCAGTAACAGAGAGAAGAACTCAACAACTATGAAATCGATCAATTTTAGAGTATCTCATCAATTGGAAGAACTGACCCACAGAATATTCATCATGGGAGGATGAGAATTTTGATACATAACCATCCAAAACTACTCAAGTATTGAGGAAAACAATTTTTTGAATGAGAGGGGCATCCTACATCCCTAAAATACTAGGGCGTCCCCTAATTTTATTGTTAGTGTAGCCCCCTTATTGTTATTGTTGTGCCTCCTAGAATCTCAATGTTGTTATTGTTGTGCCCTTACATTGTTATTGTTATGTGGGCTAGGACTATATTGTGACACCTTGGACTCCTATATATAGAAAGGAGGTTTTTTCATTTGTGTCATCCAAGAATTTTTCATTTAAGTAATTTAAAGGAGGTTTCCCACTTGAAGAGGTTGATTTCTATGTCGTTGATCTATCTTTTCTTCTATTTTTTTAGGATGTTTCATAGAAGAAGGTTTTTTATGGATTTAGTAATAGAGGGAGAGGATGTGGAAGAATGAACAAAATCTTGTGAAAAAAGGATCTATTGTAAATTCGACATTTGAATATATGAGATTAAGAGGGAGAAGGGAGATAAGGAAATTTAAAATATGCATGTTTGTGACTAGAGATGAGAGAATATAATGTTCTTTGAGTAATGAGGAGATCATTATTTTATTCAAGTTGTCAAGACTTTGAATAAGTATCATAATTTAAGAAGGACCTTAAGGTCTAATGTGGAGAAACTATGATAAGAAGTACCAAACAAGGGGATGGTAAAAAAAAAAAAAAGCTTAAAAGTGAGATTAGAATGATCATACTATAAAATTTATTAGATTAAGAGGGAGTTGGCCAATGAATGTGATCTTTAATTGATGAAGCATGACAAAATATTCTTTGCAAAATTTTGACGATGACAGGAAATGTATTGATTATTTAATGAAATTGGTCTAAATATTTTCTTTGTTGTGAATACATTAAATAAAATGAATCCAAACTATGATCACTGGATAATCTTGTGGTACTGCTAATTATTGTATCAATTATGTGGAATGTAATTAGCATAGGATGTTGGGTTACTCAGGCACTGATGCAAATAGTACATCAGGTGTATATTTCTAATTGGGCCCAACAATGGCTTACTATATGAGTAGGAAATAGTCATCCTTGGAAATTACTACTATTGAAGCTAAATATATGACAACTTGTGCAATTTGTTATGAAGCAATTTCGCTACGAAAACTTCTTACCAGAATGTTTCGGCAGGTGCTCAAATCAACCATGATATTTTGTGATAGTTGAAGCTACATGGAAGGTTAAATAAAATCGGTACCAAGTACCACAACATTCACGTCACGGTGTATAAGGGAGAAATAAAGTTTTAGAACATCTCCAGTAATGAGTAGGTGATTTACATTCTTATAAAGCCTCTACCTTGGGCCAATTTTTTATAGTTCAGAGATAATCTTGAACTAGTGGAGAATTGACATGAAATCAATAGTGGCATGGCTCAGGTTTTTGGTAAAAAACCGAGCTTGGAAAGTTCTATTGATGTATGTACAATAGGATTATTACTCATATTATTGGTAAGAATAGTAGCATTACCTATATTATTTGTAAGATACCATGAGTGATGGGAATTCTTGAAAGTAGTGGTATCTAAGGCTCAAACACTCATGAAGTTGGTGCCTCTTGAACATCATGGTTTGGAGAGGGGCCTTTCGATTTGATACATGGGTTTCCTTACAGTTTAAGCATGGGGGATGGAAACCCTAAACTAGTTAAGAGTACCATTAGGTAATGCATCCACTAGATCATGGCGACTAGATGAGTATGAAAGATTGGCTAGGTGATCTAACCTAGGTTGTGGTAGATATTGATGACTATTTTGATGAAGGTCGAGGGTAATGACCTATATAAATATTTTATCATTAATAGTTACCTTTCATTTAGAAAGATAATGTATATAGAAAACATATGGATAGTTGTTATGAATAACTCCCTAGCTAAGAGCGAGTGCTGAAGAATGTGGCTATGTTTAGTTTCTATAATATTTTATCCACTTATAATACTATTTAGAAAGAAGAATTAAAATTAAATTTTAAATTATAAGAAAGAAAATCAACATAACCACCTAAAATTAAAATCCTCAAAAATAGCTGATACTGACATTAATAAATTTTTTATCATAAGCTACTACCCATCATAATTTAAGCAAGTATTTGTGTAAAATATTTTGTAAATAACAAGACATAAATAAATATACTTACTAGGAGTTACTACCCAACATTTTTTATATCTTCTTTAACTCTTTAACAAATATGAGTAAAAATGTATATGTGCAGACTTACTAGAAGTTAATTTACAAAGAGACATGATCTAACTTAAAAAGTGACATGTCTCTTTGGTATCTTGAGTATAGATACACTTGAAACATTCCATTTTTATAAAGACACTTATGTCTCACATAACTCTCTCCCTTACACACATGATCTCACATATCCTAAGTTTTCAACATTGTGATCTCTACATTCCTTTCGTGGTTATTTGTTGAATTTCTGATGTGTTATTTCTTAATGAAGATAAAAGAACTATAATATATATTCACAAGTAATTGCCATATTTTATAAATATTCTTGTATCCATTTCACTCTAATTTTCAACATGAACCATAGGTAAACTTCCTCTCACATAACATTGTACACTTCCTTAAATTTAATGTACCATTAGTTTCATTGACTTGTATAATGCAAGAAAGTATGTATATTATCAACAAAATTTCATTCCTTAATATCACTCAGTAATAGTACATCAATTTATCTAGAATTTAATGTATCATAGGATGTATGTTTAACTTATATTACGTAGGATGGATGTTTACTTTATCTTCCCTTTAACTTAATACACAATTACATTTCAGTTAGCTTTCCATAGTTGTAAAAATTAGCTAGCATTCCTTATAGAAGAATATACATGAATAATATAAACATAAACACTTCACAAATAAGGTTATATGGAAATAAAGACTCGACCTCACTCCAAATTGCATGAATCACCTTGAATATGTTTTTGTTTCTTCATGTGTAATGAATGTACCCCTTTACAACCTAAAATATTAGATATTTAAACAAATAAAGTTGTGCAATACTAATGGATGTGAGTTTTGAGCTAAAATCAGAGTCTTGTGTGGTTAAATTTCTCTGTTTACAAATTCTTTCATGTTTTGAAATTTATCGACATTTTTTTTGTCCCTATAAATAGATAAATATAACTTCAATTTGAATATATCTATCGTTTGGTTATTCATAATTCATTCTTATTTTTTCAAGGACTTCCACCACTGTTGTGCCCCTTTTTTACTATCTAACCATCCATATAATTTAGTGAAAATGAGGTCTTGTAACACTATGAAACCTTAACATTTAGATAATTCCAAATAAAAGAGGTAAAAAAATTCCTTCCAGAAAAACCTTGATGAGGATCGAACGTAAAAAAAGTGCATATAGAACATTAAATTGAAGTTGTTAGTGTCAGTTTTTGCATCCTTGCACCAGTGATCAAATAAACTCTTTTCATGTCATATTAGGGTCCCATTTTGAATTTTTTGTCATTCCATTAGGTCATCATGCAAAACTTTAGTCACATGGTGTAGATTTATGTTTGATATGACTCCTTTCAAAATTTTGTAACTTGTTGGCTCATTTCACGACTTTGCTGAGTGTACCATCAGTCACGAGTTGTAATCATCATTTCAGTAATTTTCATCATGGTTTCATTCAGTCAGAGTATCCACTAGGTATTAGGGTTTCCAAGATCATCAAATCACCATTTCATGCATTAAATCCCAACAAGTGAAGGAGTGATAATAAAGAAATTTCATCACTAAGTCTTATTTGTAAATTTTATTTCAAAGAAAAAATTAATTTTATTTTCATAATTTGTATTAAGTTCTCAGAGTTGCACGTAGTTGCACACTCAAAGTTCTATCAGTAAAAGAGAAAAGTTCCAAAAAGTGAATTAGCATTCCTAAGCTATAAAAAGATGAAGTTAAATGATCTAATTCATAAATTAAAGATAAACAACAATGTAAAGTAAATTTCAAGAAAGAAAAATTGGGTCCTAAGTTTGTTTAATGAATTTTATACAAGTATAAAGGCTCCCAATAATTCATTCATTGTCATCCTTAAAGCATCGAGATCTCATCCTCCCCAAGAAAAATATTTGAGTTTTCCTTCAGAAAATTGAATTATGGGTCATTCGCTGCGCTTTTTGGAAAGGAACTGCGATTTTGAAGGAGGTCATGCTGAGCTGTTTCCAAAGGCGTTGTGCTTTTCATAGTTCCTCACTATGATTTTTATTTGTACGTTGTAATTTTTTCAGAAGGGAGCCACGGTCCGTCATCTTCATTGCACAAGTTCTCAGATTCAGTTCATGGTTTCTACAACTATTTGCAAGTTAGTGGCACCTCCATAGCCCCTCATTTCAACTTCTAGCGTTATATTGATGGTGCAAACCCTCCCTTAAATTTTATGCCATGTTTTGAGCATTGAAACCACATTTTCATAATTCAAAAAATCAATTTATTTCCCTAGTAACCATTCACATTCCCTCCATACTAACTCTCTCCACACTACCCTTACATTTACTCATTTCCCATTCCCAAGCCCTATTCTCTAAACCCTAGCACCCTAGCTTCCCTTACTTAGGTAGCTATATACCTACATGTAATACAAATTTCCTACCCTATTTCCCTAAATATTTCACCCTTCCATCACTCCCCTAAGTTACCTAATCCCTTTATGCATTCCCCCAAATTTTCCCTCACGCACCACAATCCACTAACCCCACAATCCTACTCCCTTTCCCTTCCCCTTCTTCCCTAGGGTTTTAAAAAAAAAACTAAACATAATGGATAAAGAAACAAAAATAATGGAGGAGGAAAGAAATTCCACAAAAGAATATAAGAAAACATATAACAAAGGAGGGAAAATTATGAGATTAGAGCCAACAGTCACTAGGGAATTAATGGAATCACCCTTAGTTGTGAAATGTTTCCAGCATGTAGATTTCGTTGAATATTGTGAGATGGTACAAAGAGCTCACAATCATCCTACTTTGAGTAAGGTTTTCATTACCAACCTCCAAAACAACCATGTGACTATAGCAGGGGTGACTTTCATCATTTCCACTAACATCATTGCAGCAGTAAGAGGGATACACAATGTGGGTGAAAAATGGTTTAAAACTAAGGATTTATATTCCCAACTCTATGGGCCTTACCTAAAGGCACCTTACAAAGTTAAAATGAAAAAGGTATTTAATTTTGGTCAGTTTTGAATGGGTTTTCCCCCATGATGAAAATTATCATGAAATACTTCACTTATGAGTGAAAATTCTCTAGATTATACATCTATCACATGATATTTCCCATGCATTTCAATAGGGTGAAATTTATCAAGATCCCCTACAACTTCTACAAAAGCATTCATAAAATGGCCTACATAGTGAAAAACATATATTATGAGCTTTATATGAACAACTTCTTCCATCACTCTCTGATTAAAATCATTGTGGTTCACCACCTCAATCACTTGAACATAGCGGATGCCTTCACTGCATGACCAAGTCAACTTGCTAGACATATTCCACCAAAAACATTAGTTCCTCACAGGGAGACTAGGCTATCTAGTAGGGCTACATTGAAAGAAATAAAAGAGGTCAAATACTACTAGAGGGGACCTAGGAAAGTGTTTTATCGACTTATTATGGAAGGGGCCTTTCCTTCTTCATCAACAAAATAGGGAAATAAAAAGAAAAAAGGGGTAGTTTCTCAAGAGGAGGAAGACCTTCATGAGGAAGAAAGAGAGTTCGACTTGGTGGACTTGGATGTCCAAGATGATCATGAAGCCTCAAATAAGATCATCAAAGAGAAATATTCCATAATTAGAGAGCTGCAGGGCAACATGGCCAGAGCACAATTTCTCATCTCCTTCCAAGAACAAGAAAATAAGCACTTGAAAGACAAAAACGTACTTATGGAATTTTAGTTGTTGTAGGCAAAGAGCAGGGAAAATTTTAAGGATGGAAAATTATTTTGAAGTTTTAAAAATTGGCAAATCTCCCTAGTCCCTAATTTGAAAAATATAAAATATTTATTGATGTATTTGTAAAATTATTCAAATTTATAATGATATTATATATATTGTCTATATTATGTTGGAAATTTTAAAGGTAAAATAATTTTATATTGTAAAATTTTGGTGAATCACGTTTATAAAAAAATGGAAATTGGTGAATCCTTTTTTTAGAAAAACCATGGAAAATTAGCCCACCTGCGAATATTAGCCCCTAAAATTTTCCATGGAAAAGAGGCAAGATACCAAAGGTAAAGAAATGATGGCACCTGATGAGTTTGACCATGATGAGACTTAAACTAGCAAGACAAGACCAAAAACAAGAGGTCTTAAGAGAGCATTAGAGCAGGAGAAACATGAGGGAGGACAACTCAGTTTTGAGGAAAGAATTGCAAAGGAAATCAATGATGACAAAGAAGTATGGCTTGATAGAGTTAAAATCCATCTTGAGAAGCTCCTCCATTAGGCCAACAAGGAAAATGAGATGCTCAGAAAAATTTCCAATAGATACACCACTAGAAACAATATTTTCAACATTAGGATCAAGCAGTTGAAGGATAAACTCAAGCAAAGCCTAATCAAGCATAAGAAGGAGTACAAACTTGAGATACTTGTTGATGCCTACTTGGTTGCTTTAGACACCTCGTCAGCACTTCATCTACAAAATTTAACGAGTTTTGGTCAAGGTTTCAGGTTTTTGGGCATTTTTTGAAATTTTGATAGAAGTTTTGCAGAGTCAGCCTGCAAAAAGCGCAGCGTGGGCCATATTGCACTTTTTGTGGAGTCCTAAAAATGAGAAAATGATTGCATATTTGGATTCAGAGTTATGTATATATCAATTTTTAACTACTGGCTCTCACGAAGTAGAGCTTTTTACTAGTGGAAAAGGAAAAATACCACTCAAAAACCACCTTTCGTTGCACTTTTTGAGTAGTCTTGGAAGATTGCATTTTTTAGGAGCTTTACCCAACCATTTATAGATCTTGAGCACATTTTGGAAAACTAGACTAGAAGATATTTCCAATAAGCTATCTTGGGCCCAATTTGGACTTCGGGAAGTTAGTCAAAAACCAGTTTGAATGCCCATGCTGCGCTTTTTATAGTTCACTGTTTTTTGAAAATTTTCCATTTTTATCATTTGATTCATGGATTTCAAGGAAATTTATTGATGTAATTATCAAATATAAATTTAATTATTTCATAAATAGTTATTGTCGGTAGATACATCATGTAAACATGTAATTTTGATCAAAATGAATCAATTTCATGAATGATAGGGATGAGTTGTCTAACCTTGCTAATCACTAGGATTCCAGTCGAGAAATTTAGGGATCAACTCCAAAAGTAAGGGATTCGACCCCTCAGAGTGGGAGAAGTATTTTTTGGCCTATATATTTCATTTCCTTTCTCATTGCAAGGGTTGGATGTTGTGCAATTAATCATTGAACACTAGTGTAATACGAATTTTGGAAAGAAATAATAGACTGGGTTGAAGATATTTTGATGGGATTCTTGTGGTCATGTGATTTGAAAATTTTTATTATTATGTTTGCAAAATTTTGAATGTATTTTTATATTCATATTCATGCGACCTCTGAATGTAATTGATTCCTAAGTCAAAAAGAAAAAATTCATTAGCTTACGATGTGTTTTGGAGGAATAGTTACAATTTCATTTCATCTTCTTTTAATTGAAAAGAATTCATGTTTCCAATTCTCTTTTATGAAACCCTCTTTTTCTAGACCACTCCATCAATATACCTTAATGTGTTATAGTGCTTACCTACCTTGCCCCATCAAATCTTTGCAATTCTGATCCTTACTTGCCATGACGTAGTTCTTCTCTGACCTATTCACCATCTAGCACCTCAAAATCAATTAAAAAAACCCTAATGCTACTATACGTAACCTAAAATCTCATTGATTCATTCATCTTTACTGTGATCTTGTGGAGAGAGGCCTCTCCTGCCTAGTAAGGCTAGCTACTTGGAAAAATATTGGTCTGTGGTTACCTTTGATGGTGTCTTCCTAGCCTCAGAGATCCAATGGCATGATAACATAAGTAATCGAACACTTGGTAAAAAATGTAGAGTATAGGACCCCAAAATGATAGGAATAAGATATAAATCCACCTATTCAAATTTTATTCTCATAATGATCTATATTTTTTTCAATATTGATGTCGGATTAAAATGTAAGTGTGTAGAATTATTAGTGGTTACCACCGTACCAAAGTTTATGCAAGTCAATGTGCATGAGTAAGAAATTAATTTATCCACTTTACATCTCAATTTATTAGTTGCTATCAAAGAAAGACTATAGGATGTACACATTTCCTATTAACCACTATTAATTTAGAAATAACTAGTGCAGGTTATAATGTTTTATGGATTTTTTTTCAGAGAACAACCTATAAATTGAGTGGGATATAGTGAGTTGTCATTCACCACTTATTTTAAATTATTTGTTTATTTTTCATTTAATATATTTACATATAGTAAAAAAATAATCATAATGAAAATTTAACCTCTTTCTATCCAATGTTCTTTCCCCTACTTCAAGGGTATGCTAGATTTATTTCTGATGTATGTAGTTTTCATTATTAAAAGGCTTCAATTACCATTTGGTATGTTGGATTGTCTTGTTTATATTTTTTCCTAATATATTTTTCCATATAAGGATTGGTTTTCCTAATATATTTGTTCAAATTTGGACGTTACCTAATATGGAATGGATTGATTGATTTCATTCTTTAGAAATTGTGTGACCTTCACATATAATCATTCCCTATGGTGATGTCGATGTATCTGAAGATTTAGTAGTGGTAAATCATCAATTTTTTTATTAAAATGGTATTATTTTGAGATATAGAATTATTTTAATCATATTCAACATTGTGTATGATCTATACCATTATATCTAGCATAAAGTTTGAATGAAAAAAATAATAAAAATTGGAAAAGGATTTGGATGAAATGTTTGCTATAGATATCCTTTGTGATGGGAGAGGCACAGTAGTCCCATGTGTTAAATTTTGGAATTCTCTTAACAACCATTCCCATTAGGTCATTAAAAAATGTGATATATAGATTTTTTTCATGAGATTAAACTAAATAAATCCAATTATGGATCAAATTTTTTATTGAAGAAAACTTATACAATACCATTATAACCCATTTGAATTAAAACATTTAAATTTTTATTAATAATAAAATATTCTTAGTCAATAAACCCATACATTATAATTAAAAACTATTATTTAAAAAATAAATAATTTTTAGAAATCATTACATAAGAAAAATCCATTTTGTAAGATTTAAATTTTAGGGATTTTATGATAAAAGTTACACATAAATATAATCATAATAACACATATATTAACTATTAAATAAAAACCATATTGATTATAAATCATAAGTGCATACGTGGCTGACAATTGTTGGATTTGCAGACTTGGTTATATTATTTTTCCATATTTGAATAGGTTGCCAAAGAAGTAAGTAGACTGATGCAACTTATACTACCATCGAGAGATGATCCTATCGTAGATGATCCTATCATATATGGCTTGGACTCCTCATTCTTTAGCAAGCTTGTTTCATCACACAAAACAATACATGCATTCATTATTTTCTGATAAGAAATGCATTGTAACTCTAATCACTTTTCTTTAAATGTGTCATTAAACTTTATCATAAGGGTGTGCATGCAAGTATTGGTAGTTAATCCATACTATCATTAATTTGAGTGTGAGTATTCAAAATTGTTTATGATTTAGCTACAAAAAATTCAAAATAATTTTTTATTTCTTTTTATCTTCACCAAGTCTCAAATACCATAAGCATAGTTATTCTTTTAAAGTGTACATTAACAGTTATCATTCTTTGTTATGGTTATTAACACATCATGCAACTTGTATAAAATGTAGACTATTGCATACATTTCCATGTAGTTTTTATTACTTTTATACCTTAATTTATGTCCATTGGCATGACATATTTACTCTGAATTCTTATAGAACCAAAAATGCATCATTTTTGCAACCTTTTCTCTGATATGACTTGTAATATCCCTCGGTAAACCTCATGTAAAATTACATAGGATAAGAATATTTTTATGGAATGTACTAGCACAAAATATTCCCAATCACTTATTCTATATTCCTTAATTGACCATTAGATAAAATCATTGTCATTACATAAACTAAATTTATTAATGGAATAGTAAGTCACATAATATAAGAATGATTGTTGCAACATATTAACATACATCTCTCTATTATATCATTACATAATTATCATTTTCCATTTAATTAAACTAGTTAATAAAAAAATTTAATGATGTAATGGTTAATGTCATACAAGATAATGATATCATCAAAATGAAAAAAATAGGAAAACACATCAATCGACATCAATATGCCTTGGAAACCCGGTAGGGAAAAATAAACAATGTTTATTTTATTAAACTTTTGATGAGGGTATTCACCCCTCACTCAATGGTAGTAAGGGAGTCCATCCCTTGACTAGTGTTAAACATATTTCAAATAAATATGATCTTGAATTAGAACATAACTAGCTAAAGGCCATTACATTACTTACGATATCATTTTCCCAACAATCCCTTGAGCATCGTGTCATTGTGGCCATGTTGTTCCGTAAAATGGACTATATTGCATTCATAATCCCACAATCTGCAAGGACCCTTACTTCATTGCCTTCCATAATAATAAATATAACTCATCATTCACATAAGTCACAATCGTTTCCTGCAATTACTACCTTCAACAACTCTAACATCATAAGCATATATAAAGTTTATCAATCCCAAAAAATAAGCCTCTACTATTTATACTTTAAGCATATTTTGATGTTCCACTATCCTAAATATGCAGTGATTAAAAGTACATAATTTTATCAACGTTCCTATTTATCCATGTATGCATCAGGCTATGAAAAATTTCTATCCATCGAGATTTCACATGGATAAAGTAAATTTTATAAACATTATCCACACTTCACAAGAATTTTAAGAGTAGCAGTAGATACACTTTACCTCTTCCCACAAGAATATGGTAATATTTAAAAGATTAACCATGGTTATCTTGGTAATATTTAAAATAATCACCATGGTTATCTCTATCCCTTTAAAAAAGAAGAGGGAAACTATTTTCAATTATAAAAATCACACTAACTATCATTTATTTGCACAAGGTTTATTTTTTCCAAGAAGAACAACCACCAAAAGTACCCAGAATTGTTTCAAATGAAAACTAGCACATTATATAATATATTTGTGCATGTAGATACATATTTTTTTCAAGAAGACTAACACAAGAGCTATTATTTATTGCACATATGAAAACATATTCTTCCCAATAAATCTAACAAAATGGGTATTTTTCATGTGCATGTAGAGATATTGATCTGTAGTTCAAGGGAGAACTTCTCCTATAAAAAATTGGCCCTCCTCTGATGCTTTTCAAGTAAAAAAAAGTGGATCTTAAAAGGTAACAAGTTTCAAAACCTCTTGAAGAGTCGTGAGTTATGTTTTCATATAAATTTTTAAAGGTACACATTCACATGCAAATCAAAAGACATAACATGAAAAAAGGAAACCATAAATTGATGAAGAAGCTCACCCCTCCTAGGCTACATCTCAGAGCATGTTCCAACAACTAGACCACTCTATTTATTTTAGTGGCAAAAGAGTATATAAAAATTATTGAAAATTGAGTGGATTTTTTTCCCTACAAGGAAACATTGTCTTATAAATAATTCTATCCAAAAATATGAATCCTTACAAAAATTCATGAAAAGTTCAACATAGAAAGGACTCACAAATCATTTCCTTGTACTCCACCTAAAATACAAGCCCAAAAACTTACAACAATCCCACATTGAAGTACTGAAAAGGGCTTCTCTCATGAGCACACAATGAGAAATGACTAAAAAGAGCTGAACTACATAAGTAAAAATTGTTGTAGATGAAATAATAAGGTTGGAAAACTTCTGACTAAGCACTCTCCATGCTCAAAATTCCTCCAAACTTCTTCTAATCAATAATTTTATATGGCACTAAAAGAATTCAACCCACAAAAAGGCCTTCATGAAGTGCTCAAATAAGAAAAATAAGGTTTCCATTGACTTAAGGATGATCCAAAACACCCATATAGGCTCTTCCTGAGCTCAGAAAGGTTCAAAATTGAGTAATTTATGCTTCTCCAAACCATGGTATCCTATCTGTCCTACAATTTGGAAAAAACTACAAACCATGTGACATTTTATCCCTTTTCACCATTCAGGGAGTGACAATTTCACCCAAAAATAATTTATTTTATCTCGTCATTAAATTTCCTAATAACGATTATCAACAAAAACTAGGTCACGTGTAGCATCAATAAGGTTGGGGATTGGGCGGATTCTTTTCCCCTATAGGTGTTGTCTCCTTCTTCATTGAGTTGTGGGCATGTCGTTCCCATGTGGTTGGGGATCGAGGTCACCTGCCTACTCCCTTCATGATAGCTTAAAATTTCCTCGTCGTTGGTTATGTTGAGTCATTTTGAGTGGGGTTTAGGCCTTAATTTCTTCCCCCATAGTCCTTATCTGCTTCACATAGGGCACATGGAATCCATAACACTAGGGCTAGGGCTAAATCTCCACCCCCACTCTGGTTACATGCATAGCTTGTGGACTGTGGTATCTTGCGTTGAGTCACTAGAAGGGGTTGGCGTTGGTCCCTACCCCCTCTACTAAGCCTTCCATAAGGGACCTATGGACATGTTTGTTACTAGGGTTTGGGATAATGCCTGACCCCTTTCCCCCAATACGTAAACACATTCAATCGAAATAAAACTAAGCCCTTCTAGTGGTCAATAACTAACTGGTGGCATGGTGGTAGGGCCTAAATTTTATGTGCGAAATGTCTATGGGTGGAACCCCACTAAGGCCTTGAAGCCTTAACATAAAACTTTGACCAATGTAGAGGTGCCACGTGGTGACCTTTGATAAGGAAATTTGGCATCCTTCTATTGGGCCACGAAAACTTCACAGGCCAGTAAAATGATGCCAACACATCCTTATACAAAGAAAAATTTGGCAGGCTATGATTGGTCGTTCATATGCCCAGTAGGCATCTTTATGTCATCATGACATAAGTAGTATGGACTGCCCAATCAACAACCCAATCAACTCATCTTCAACTTTTTTTACTAATGGTGAAAAACTTCAGAATGTCGGAACTTCTTCATACAATGTCGGATTGAGGAAATTCAAGCATCCTTGGAATCAGGATGATGACCATGATGACTTGACGCTATTTTTGATATTTTAAGATAAATTTAATCTTGTAGCCTAATTTTAACCTTAGGATCACATATATTGACATATTATTTTTCCGAAGGAAAACTAACATAATAGCTATTTTAAGTATGAGGGGTTTCCGCAGTGCATTATATTAGAAATCATTTTTGGGATTATTTCAGTGTATGTTTCCCAAAAATTATTTCTAATAATAGCTATTATTTCAGTGTATGTTTATATCACATACTCTTCTTTCATAATAGTAATGTAACAGATAATATCTATATGCATATAAATACATATTCCTTCTTCAAGAAAAATATGATAACTGATTTTATTATTATGCATGCATGCATGCATTATTTTTCAAGAATATACTTTATATAAACCATGTGAATAATGATAATATAATATAGCTCTCTAGACAAATAATTGCCCGCAATATTTTCCGATAAAATAACATGGTTTCTTTATATTTTTATGTGTAATTTTTTGCATGCATTCTTTTCATTCTTATGTGTATCTCTTTACCGTTTTCTGTTTAGGGTTCACATTGATTCTCTTTCAAAGAAATTAACATCAGTAATTATATTTTATGTGTGTGAACCATGGAATAGTTTCAATAAAAATAGCATGAGTAACTTATCTTTCATATGGACGATTAGTTTCCTTGTAATGACACATACTTAGAATTATGGAAACTCTTTCTAAAGAGTATAATGTATAAAAACCATGCGAGTAATGATAAAATATTTTTTTCTCTCCACACAAATAATTCCCCGCAATATTTTCCAATAAAATAACATGGTTTCTTTATCTTTTTATATGTAACTTTTACATGAATGATTTTCAACAAAATATCATTAATTATTTATCCTTTTATGTGTAGGGTTCACATGCAATCTCATTCAAATAAATTAACATCATTAATTTTCTTTTACGTCTGTGAACTATGGAAAATTTTAAAGAAAAATAACAACATTAACTTATCTGTGATATTGCTGATTGTTTTCCTTGTAATGACATGTGCTTATCATTATGGGAGCTCTAGGGTTTGAAAACCTAATATTTTATTTCATGGAAACTCATTTCATCCAGTAAGAAAGGAAAATTTTCCATTAAACACATCACTTTATCCTCAGAAACAAAATAACACATTATTTTATGTTCCAAGAATGAGACAATTTGAGCAAGAATGCTTTTCATACTGTGGATGGCTTCCAGTAGAAAATAAATATTTCCATTCACACAAACCCATTATACATACACTCTTGAAAATATGGTAGATAGCTATTTAGATTTCTATAATTGGAAGGTTATTTCTTGTGAGGTGGAAAAAGGTAATGAGAGTATAAATCTAATTATATCAGTGAGACACGATTCTCAATTAAAAAACTTGCAAGATTGTAAACTCACACACTAGACTCGTGTTCTGCTCTGGCCAATGGAGCTCCATGTGGAGTAATAAAAAATGGAATCCACATTAAATGTAGGCCACTGGTGTGACAAAGGAACACTCATCACCCCACTAAACTGGAAGTACGAGGTGAAGAGAGCCTAGACTCAGATGTAACCATATCAAGGTAAAATATCCAACTGAATCATAGAAGGAACTTTTGTTTTCTCTCTTTTTTTTTAAACCTTCCATGTTATATCTCTTTTTCTACCCACCAACCATATCCCCAAGAAAAAATTGAAACAAAATGATATGGTTACTCTACGGTAATTGTAACCATACAAAATTTTAACTCATTATTGATGCTAAACATATAATAAATTATGAACATCGAATGTAGGAATGTAGTTATTGGGATATTGCATGATCCCATTGATTGTAAAGGTGGTATATATGGCCATTTATTAAATAAATACTTGCCATAGTTATCATTGAAAACATTTTTAATGTGGTACTGTCATATTATTGGAACTATAAACTCTAGTTGAATTGTTTTTATTGTGAGAATAATAAATCTAATTGTTGGGCTACAAGATACAGAATTGAGCTTGTCAACATTTTTTACATGGTTTATTTCCTATAATCTCACTAGGTTACAGTTCATATAAGTATTGTTATGTAGAAGTCACATTTAAGGATTTCAAGACACGCTCACGGTGGCTGATATGAATATGAGGAAAAGAGGTACCCAAGGAATTTATAATAATTGTTAAATTAGCATAGCATATACTTTGTGTGAGACTTAAATTTTGTCAGTATCATTACACAATGAAGATAAAACCTATACTGAAGGATGGATTGGAAATTAATGCAATCGTTTATTTTGAGGTGTTGTGTTTCTATTTCTTGCTTGTGTAATGGAAACGATGAGATGATAAAAAATGTGAACTATACAAAAATTTGGAATCTACGACTTGAAGTCTTCTAATCGATTAAGGGAAGGCTAACAAACATAGGATTTTATTTGGGCTCCAATATTGGATTAGAGGTAAAATAATTTCCAACTATCATGCTTTATTGGGGACTTCTACAAGGATAACTTTTATCTTTATGTTAATATCCAACAATGGTTATCTGTTTGGATTGATCATCTTGGGCTAGGGTGTCTTCTTTATTCTAGAGATATCAATGGCAATCTATGGTATTATATTATTTTTAATACAAGAAAATTTGCATTATTATTTTATTATAGAATAAATATGTGTGATGAATAATTTCTAAAATTATGTGAAGGTGATGGTGTAGCACTAACTAGAGTAAATTTAGTATCATAGACTACTTTACTAAAGAAATAGCAAGTATAGAACTTTCCACCCATGTATCTTGGTAGATGGAAGCACGTAAATAAAATGACTATTAGTTTCATGATTGTAAAAAGGGAGTTAATTATGGTCTGAAGAAATTTTATGGTTAAGAGATCCGATGGAAATAAAACTCAACATGGATGGTTGTCTATTTATTTTGGAGGTTATGGATCTACATAAGGATCCCTCATTAGTTGTTAAAGACATGAGTGGTCATCTAGTATTATGAAATCAACTCCAAAAATAGAAGAAAAGAGAGATCAACGCCTTAGAAATAGACACTTCGAGGGCGAAACGTCCAATACATTACATAAATGAACAATTATGGGATGATACAAATGACAAAACTCCCTTCTATATATAGTCCATGGGGTCACAATATAATCCTAGCCAACCTAAAAATAATAATGTAAGGGCACATTAATAACAATATTGGTGTTACAGGGGTACAACAATTACCATAAGGGAGTTACACTAACAATAGTAAGGGAATATACTAGTAATATATGGACCTAACATGCCCCTCTCCTTAAAAAAAGTGTTGTCCTCAACACTTGAGTAGCTCTAAATGCTTCTGTATAAAATTCTCATCCTCCCATGTAGAATCTTCACTGGGTAAGTTCTTCCATTTGATGAGATACTATGAAATTGATCGATTTAGTAGCTCTCGAGTTCTTGTTTCTGTGACTACTTCAGGTTCCAATATGATTTTTCCTTCCTCATAAAGTTCTAGCAATATTGTTTGAATTGGAAGTTTGTCCCCTATAACCTTCTTTAAGAATGAAACAGGAAAAACTAGATGCACTCGCGAAGAAGCAGGAAGCTCCAATTTGTATGGCATAGTACCAATCTTTTGCAATAACTTGTAAGGACCATAGTCCTTTGGAAATAATTTATTATCCTTGTTAGCTTGCTTGAGGGACATTTTTTTGTATGGTTATAGCCGTAAAAATACCCAGTCTCATACATTAAAACTTCTCTGACTATAATGTTGATCTGCCTATAGTTTCATTCGAGTGCCAAATTTAGGTTATCCTTTAAGAGTTGGATAACTTCTTGTTGATGCTCGATGTGATCTTCCACTGCTTCAACCCTAGATTATTATCGTAAAGAAGATGTGATGGGTGGTGGATGATATCCATAAAGTGCCATAAATGGGTTCATTTTTTCTGTAGTATGGAAGGAAGTGTTATACAGCCATTCAATGAGAGGTAACCACTTGACCCATTGTGTTTTCTTATCAAATACAAGAAAAAAAAGTTATCCTTCCAAACATTTATTCACTATCTTAGTTTGACCATAGAATTGAGGATGATAAGATGAGCTATGAGCTAGTTGAGTACCCAAACAAGAAAATAATTCCATCCAAAAATTTCCAGTAAAAATGGCATCTTCGTCACTTCAATAATCTTTCGGTTTCCATGTAGATTTTGAATTGTTTCCATAAATGTAGTAGAAACTATACTTGATTTAAATGGATGAGATAGCGCACAAAGTGTGCATACTTTGTAAGTCTATCAAATACCACCATGATGACACTCGTTCCTTTCAACTTAGATAAACTTGTGATAAAATCCATTGACATATCCTCCCAAGTTTGAGTTCGAGTGGATAAAGGTTGTAGAAGAGTCAGGATCTTAATTGTCTCAACTTTATTTTGCTGGAAAACCAAACATTCCGGCACAAAATTTTGAATATCAGATTTAAGGACATCCCAAAAAAATTATTTCTTCACCCTATGGTAGGTTTTTAAAAATCTTGAGGGTCCTCCTAAAGGAAAAGTGTGAAATTCAAAAAGAATATTTTTTTTTTAGTTGCAAATTCCTGCAAATATATAAGGGATATTTGTACCATAAGGAATCATACTAGGATATTGCTGAAAATTTTGAATGAGTGTCCACAGTTCTTCATCCTTCTTCCATCCATCCTTTAATTTAGTTCTCCAATATGGTTGGATAATAGAAATGACAAAAATTAATGCTTTCACCTCTTCATCCTTTCTTGAGAGTGCATCTGCAACAACATTTATATTCCATTTTTTGTAGATGTTTTCAAAGTCATAACCCAACATCTTTGTGACCCATTTTTGCTGCTCTTCTGAAGATAGTCTTTGTTCCAAAAAATTATAAGACTATCATGATCAGTTTTTACCTTGAAATGTCTTCCCATTAGGTAAGGTTACCATTTCTTTAGTGCATGTAGTATTGCCAACATTTCCTTTTCATAAATAGCTTTCTATAAATAATTTCCTTTGATTGGATGACTTTCAAAAGCAACGAGTCTTCCTTATTGCATTAAAACAACACCAATTCCATTTCCTGAGGCATCACATTCCACAATAAAGGTTTTTGTGAAGTCTGGTGTAGCTAATATTGGTGCTAGGCACATTGCCTCTTTAAGATGTTCAAAGGGTTTCGTTGCTTCAGGAGTCCATGAAAATTCATCTTTCTTCAATAATGTTGTTAAAGGTGTTGTTATTCTCCCATAATTCTTTAAAAAATTGCGATAATTACTTAATGGATTTAATTTTTTTAGGGTGTACCTTAACACCCTTGCGAGATACAATATGACTTAGATATTCCACCTCTTGTACTCCGAAGAAACATTTGGATGTTTTTTCATATAATTTTTTCTCCTCCAATAGTTTGAGCACCTTGTCAACATGTTGAACATAATCATTCCAATAACTATTTTCGATTAGTATGTCATCAATAAATACTATCAAAAATTTTCTAAGGAAGGGTTTGAAAATGGAATTCATCAACCCTTGAAATGTATAAGGTGCATTGGTAAGGCCAAAAGGCATAACCAAAAATTCATAATGACCCTCATGGGTTCGAAATAATGTTTTCGGAATATCTTCAGTCTTCATTCTAATTTGATGACATCTTGAATGAAGATCCAACTTGGTAAAATAAATTTATCCATGTAATTCATAAAATAATTCATCAATCACAGGAATGGGAAATTTATCTTTAAGAGTGAGCTTATTGAGCTCCCTATAATCCGAACACATGTGCCATGATCCATCCTTCTTATTCAATAATACTACTGGAGCAGAGAAATAACTTTGAATAGGTTGAATTATACATACATCTAACATTTATGCAATCATACATTCAATTTCACTCTTTTGTACATAAGGATAAATGTAAGGCCTGATGTTTGGAGGAAAAATTGTTGGAATCAAATGAACAGCATGATCATGATCATGAATAGGTGGGATTCCTTTGGGAGTTTCAAACACCTTGGAATGATTGTCAAAGACTTGTTGGAGGTCTGGAGAAATAGATGATTTTGATGTTGGAATTTGTAGCGATCATAATTGTGTAATTATGCCTTGTTTTTATTTCTTCAGAAGCTTTGTCACGACATTAGAGCTTATTATCTTTCTCAGCTTCCCTATGATACCCAATAATTTTATTTCCTTTCCTTTTGAAAAAAATTTCAAGAAACGTTTTTCAAAATTAAAGGCTATTGTCCCAAAATATTGTAACCATTGAACTCATAGTACAACATCAACACCTCCCATTGGAATGGAAAGCATTGGACTATTAAATAAATATTCCCCCATGGTTAGCTTGATATTATTGCATTTTCTAGAGAAATTTATAGTCCCTCCATTTGCAACCATCGCATGACATTCTAGTGCTAGGTATAGGAAATAATTCAATTCCTTGTCTACCTTACAATGAATAAAATTATGGGTACTACCTGAATCAATCAACACTATTTCCTTTTTCTTCTTGATTTGTCCTTCTATCTTGAAATTTTGAAGAGTGGTAATTCCTACCAATGCAATATAGGATATGGTCAGACTCATTTATTCTTCTTCTAGTGTTGGTTCCTGGTGTATATCCTCTTTTTTTGAAGTTTCTTGTTCATTTTCTTCCTCCTCTTCACAATCTATGTAAAATAATTTCTTCTCAGCACACTTATGACCTTTAGTGTATTTGCAATCACAACGGTATCAAAGACCTTTTTCTCTTTTTTCTTCCAATTTTTGTGGTTTCCACCTTGTAGGTTGTGGAATTCTATGAGTAGCAACACTTCCATATTAATAGATGTGAGTGGTAGGCTTCCTTGTCGCCATAATTTTAAATTTAATTTTTCTTGCGAACCTGAATTTCTTCTCCAATGAATCAGGTTCCCAAATGTGAACTTGATGTTGGATGTTATCCTTTAAAGTCCCTATGAAGACATCAATCATCTGTTCCTCTGGAATATCAGTTACCCTTATATTAAATTTTTGGAAGTCCTTAATGTGCTCCACTACTGAACCCTTTGTTTTATATTTATCAATTGGCTAGAGAGGGTGTTTCTCTTTGTATCCTCTTAATGTGCTATCATTTACTCCATAAAAATTGACCAACTCACAATTTTTTTACGGGAGAAAAGCCATCGATACCATACAAACATATTTTTTTCTAAATGTAAAGTTGAAATGTGTACCTTTTGTGTGTTTTGCACACTATCGAGATCAAAATATTTCTCCATTTGTAGTATCCATGTTATGGGATACTTGCCTTTAAACTTCCTCATATCCATCTTTGGAATATGGTGGTTCTTCAATCCAACATTAGAGTTTACGAAATCACAATTAACATTTATTTGGTTCTCATCATGAGTTTCCTCTATTATATTTCCACTATTAGGAATCATTTCTTTTATTAACCTTGTCATCAAACCTTCCATGTCTGATTTTAGATCATTCTTCATGTCTTCCATGTTGTCTTTCATTTTTTCATCGATCTTAGCTTCCATGAAATCCATCTTATCTTCCATGCCAGCTTCGATGCCATCCATCTTAGCTTCCATGAAATTCTTCAAAACATCCATCTTAGCTTCCATACCTTTCTTCAAACCATCAATCTTAGCTTGCAAGCCTTTCTTCAAAACTTCCATTTCATTTTTTATCGCTTTTTGCGAGAGCGAAATTTGGTGCACTTGCTTTTGTAATTTTTATATGTCATGTAGCACTTCTTCCTCTTCATGAGTCATAGTAGAGACTTCTGAAGGCTTAATGGGTGTTGAATTATTTTTATGTGGCATTTTAGAACCCAATACTAGTAACTATGCTTCAATATTCCATTTTAATCATTTAAATCTTATTTTTCACACAAGACTTATGGAATTCAGGAAGAAAATACACACCATTTTCATGCTTTTGAGGAGCTCGATATTGAAATTGAATTATCTATGTGATTTCAAATCTTTAATATCTAAAATTAGGCCCTAAATTATACCTCTGAATCTTCTTTCAAATGCCATAGGTATGACCTGATTTATATTCTTCAAGACAAACTTATTACCAATATCCCACGATGACCTAATTATGGACTGTTTAGTAGAGAGAACTTGTACAACTTACCGCGTGTCACTGTTTCCTCCTTTGGCTCTAAAATTGATACAAAGGAAACTACAGTCTGTTTTCTTGCTGCCACTTTCTATATAATTCCAATCTGACACAGAGAGAGGGAGAGTTATGACTATTTTCCCACGGTCACCTCTTTGAGATGAAATTTGGCAGCATCAAACAATCATAACTTCCACAGATCATATCTACAAAAATATTGTGAAACAAGATCTGAAATTTTTACAGGAGTTACTTAGGATTTTTGCTTCACTCTGTCGAAATTTCAACTTCTGAAACTTCATACCAAAAACGTGATATTGAAATTTCCATGATGACCTGTTTTAGTTGAAATTTGGGAGCCTCAAAAGCCCTCACTTCCACAGATCATATGTCTGAAAATATTGTGAACCAAGATCTAAAATTTTTACACGACATTCCTCAAGAGTTTTGATTCGCTCTGTAAAAATTTCACCTTATGAACCTTCGTAGAAACAAATTTATAGCAAAAATACCACAACGAAATTTTTGGAGTAGAGAAACCATAGAATCCAAAGCTCTGATACCAAATGTTATGAAACCAGCTCCAAAAATAGAAGAAAAGAGAGATAAACACCTTAGAAAATGGCACTTCAAGGGGGAAACCTCAAATAAATTACATAAATGAACAATTCTTGGATGATACAAATGAAAAACCCCCCTTCTATATATAGCAGTCCATGGGGTCACAATATAATCCTAGCCGACCTAACAATAATAATGTAAGGGCACAATAATAAGAATATTGAGGTTACAAGGGTACAACAATAACAATAAGGCAGTTACACTAACAATAATAAGGGACTATACTAGTAATATAGGAACCTAACAGCTAGAGAGGTTATGCTACAAATTTTGGATGATGTTTAGTAATTGAATTTGGAAGATCTTTGATTCAAGAGTTCATGAGTGGAACTTTGAAATCCAACTTGCTAGATACACCTTTACAAAGGTAGTGAGACAACGTGATGGATTTTAATTGACATGATTTCTAAAATGATTAGAGATACAATATTTTTCCAGAAAATAAGATCAAAGACAAGTACTTATTAATTAAAGGTGTTGCATATTTAACTGTTATCTGTCTCATGCATATTGAGTGATATTTCAATTCATAAATGCATGTTAATTGTTAATTATTTGGATTTAAGAGATTTAGTCCAACTAAAATAACTCATGGTTTACTGTTTGGTTGATATGTTTTCTCAAGAAAGTGAATGTGTGGTTAAGATAGAACATCTATCCTCAACCAATAATTGATGTATTTATATGTGTATTTAATGTAATGCAATGATACGTTTGTGGTGTGAAATTAGTGTTACAAACCATTTTACCATGTTTACAATATTTATTTCTTAGAAAATCAATCTTATTTTTAACTTCTAGTAATTTTAAATTTAGATATATTTATCCCTTATAAAATAATTTTTATTTTTAATTAAAATGATTTGCAATTTAAATATAATTTTTAATTTAAAAAAAAAACGAGAGTGAAAAATTATTTTGGAAACACAATAAGACTCAATTATTTTGGAAACATAATAAAACTACAAGTGTTTATTTTAAAGTAAGCAATGTATCATGAAGTGAAGGCACCAATGAATTAGTACTTATTAGTCTATGTCAACACACGACTCTGGCCAACAATTTATTTCTTGACCACTTCTATGTTAGCACTACTAGTTACATTTTTTAATGTTTATGTTTTAAGAAAAATTATTTAATATTACTAATAAAACTATTTTTTTTAAATAATTGATTGGGCCATGACTTAAAGTTTATGTTGCATTTTTTTTACAATATAATTCCATGTGGATAAATGCCTCATGTATTTTATCCATTAAATTATGGATATGGATATAATATGTTGAAGAATGGAACTAGTGTTGGTCTTCATAATTATTTGATGAAAAGAAAGAAAAATATTTTTTAAAAGATTTTTTTTTTTTGAAGCAAGGGTTTCATGATCTTTCATTTATTTTCTAGGTGAATCCTTCATTGAAATATAATAGGTTTTGAAAACCACCAAAAGAGTCATTTTCACAATTACTAGATCCGTATTGGGATATTTTATCATGTAAAAATAATTATTTTTAAGTAAAAAATGTCATTTCCATCTCTACAACAAGTTGGACATTTCGTAGTGAAGTCGACATGGACAATGGCTATTCAACCCAATAGAAGTAGTATAAATAGAATTACAAATTTCCCTATTTGGTGTCATTCCACACACAATTTCAACTTGGAACTCTAGAGCAAGAAAAAAATAGTGAAGAGCCGAGAGAAGGAATAAACAAGCTAGGAAAGAAAAAAATGAATTTCTTGGGAATATCTCTCACACATGTACAAAATATTCTACAGTTTCTGGATAAGTAGTTGGGGAGAAGAAATTCTGATGGAAGCTTCATTTTGAGGAGATAATACTTGGAAAATATGGCAGAGATAATTTACTTAAAGAAAGGACTAACCTGGTGTTTTGAGGAGGCATTTCTCTAGGTAAAAAGAGTCTTGAATTATCTCATCTTGATTTCAATCTACTAGTGGAAGAATTGGACTAGGTTTTCCCAATATAGGTGTTTTTCCTTGGGTGACTGCCTCTCTCTTGTATTGCCTATTCTTTTGATATTCATTCATTGTAATTTGGTAATTTATTTATGAAATATAACATATTTAAAGTAAAAGAAACCAATGTAAATCACAAGTAGGTATCAAGAAAACAAGAATCAAACCCTAATAATTACTTCCATTGATTTCTCAACATGGTATCAGAGAAAAGGTGAAAGAAGGACTGTTTGACGATCACTTTGTTGGCTATCATTTGAAGAAAGGAAATAATATTATAAGAAAATATTACTCTATCAATCGAAATCTATTTGAAGATGTGACTTTATAGGTTGAATATTCCAGGAATATTTGTCGGAAGGATCATCTACAATATATCTAAGAAAATAAAAAGTGAAAGATTGTTGGTTGTGCTTATAGGTGCACTAAAAGATTATAATTCTTGTATTATTGATAATTGTTCCTCAAGACACATGTCAGGAGAAAGTGGACAAATTCATACTCTATAAAATGGATCATCATCACATGGAATGGAGCTTGGAGACAACAAAAATTATGCAATTAAGGGCCTTGGATCTACATCTTTAAAACTAGAAGGGGGAAGAAAGCTACATCTCAAAAAATTTATTTATATATAAATGTCTTTTAGATTAATCACATGATTAGGACCAAATGCTAATCATGTGATTAATTCTAAAGACATTTATTGATCCAAAATATATTTATATATATTATGGATCATAAAAGCCTTATATCTAATATTATTTATGTCCTAGGTTTGAAAAGGAAATTTCTTTCCATTTATTGTTTAGAATATAAAGGATATAGAGTTTATTTTATAAATGGTAAATTTTTGGTTTGGGGAAACGATTATAGTTTGGAAAAAGAAAGGGTTAGTTGATTTCGTGAAGGAATCTTACATAGATTTTTAACACTATCTCCCGAAGCCCTTCTTAACATGGAAATTATTCGTATAAAACATTGGAATATAAGATATGGACATATTCATTACAAGATAATACCCTCTCTAATTAAAACGGTGAGGGAAATTCCCAACATTAAGGAGGACCATGAAGGAGCATGAAAGGGTTCTGCCTTGGGAAATAATATTTTGAAACCATTTACAAGTAGTGACATAAGGTATAAGGAAATATTATACCTTATTCATTTTGATTTATGTGGCTTGATGCCTAATAAATATCTTGAAGGTAATATTTATTATGTGCCTTCATTGATGATCACTCTAGAAATAAATGGATCTATATTATCAAGACAAAGGATGAAGTATTTGAAAATTTTAAGGGATTTAGATCCAAAATTGAGACACTAATCGAAATAACGATAAAAAATTTGAGTTTCAACAATTGAGTTGAATACACTTTTTTATAGCATCATTTCTCACCTTGACATGATTCATGATTGCTTTATGGATTTTTGGGCACCCATTCCTACAGACTTGGACAAATTCACTTAAAAACAGTGTAAAATCCCCCATACGCGACTATTCCCGTGTTTTTCCGCGTGTATACGCGAGTCCAGCTAGACTTTTCCGCGTATGCCATTAAAATGATTAAAAATATATATAAAAAATCCCTAATTTCACGCTGGGTTGATGGTTACTCAGGTAGTTCAACCACCCCAGCCCGTGGCCAACTATTTCCAACTGCTGAAACTACTTGGAGGGACTATAAAAAGCCCTCATGTGTATGGCCTAAGGGAGAGAGAATTATTGATATTATACTCTGTTGGTATTCCCTATCCAAGTCTGATTCCCCGTGCCTCCTGCACTTTCCCAGTTCATTGTAGGAAACCCTTGTTTCCTTGAGATACACATCCCTTTATATGTTATCTCGTATGCACCAGCTTGGAAGGAGTCTTAGCGAGGCAAGGGCTGGACGGATCCGGACGACGGTCTGCGAAGGCCTTGGAAGGATCAGGTGATCTCTCCACTTGATTACTTTTGTACATGCTATTTATAATACAGAAGTATCATGCTGTTCCTGAAATAAACATGTTAGTGTATGCTTATATGTATGAGAATATTTGTTATACAAGCATTCATTATGATTTATTTAATGTTTTATATGAATCTCACTAACATTTAGAGTAGATATATGCTGTACAACCTGTCCTTTGTGCTCGTTTCTTCTTGTATTTCAGGTTAAGAAGGAAGGACGGTTGCTGGGGGTTTGAACCCTGCGGGATCTTCTTCAACCGTAGGACCTATGGGTAACTTTCTCATTCTACTCTATTTAGTTTTTCTGAACGTGCATGGTTGTGTGAGTCTCTGTTAAGTAGCATGCCCCTGCTCTGTGGAGGTTGTAACCCAACCAACCTCTAGGGTGAGATTTCCCCGAAACAGAACTGGCGACTCCACTGGGGATCACACTTTTGTGATTCTCCTGTTGGGTTGTTTCAGCTGTTTGGTAGGATCCCAGCAGTTTTAACTTTCATTTGCAGTCCAGTTTATTTTCTTGCAGTCAGTCTGAAGTCTTGGTGTCTTTTCCAGACTTGTTCTTTTTGTTTTTTTTATTATTTACCTTTGCATACGCACCTTCTTTCGCACACAGTCGCGTATACACGCGATTTTGTCTGAAGGAACCCGCGTATACGCGAGTTTACCTTAGCACAGACGCGTATGCACGCTGGTTGCATAACTGTGAAGTAGCGTATACCTAGGCAGATTTTGAATTTTTGGGATTCTTGACTTTTTGGTCCTTTCTGGCTGTGGAGGCCTATTTTTACAGTGTCTCTGTACTTACTGGAGTGTGAAGGAAGTGGTTTCATGTCTTTTCTCTCTTTCGTTTGAGTGAAAACTAGTATTTTTGGCAAAGTGTTGTTTCTGGTGCTGACACTTCTCGATTGAGTCCCAAGATTGCTTTCTGAGCATTCTTGGCTGTTCTGCTTTATTAGAACAGAGAGCTTCTGCTCACTGACTCGCTCCTATCTTTGTGTTGTGCTTCACATTGCAATTTTTGCTTCGTTTTCGATTGGTTTTCCTGAGTTCCATAGGCTAGGGTTTTGTTGCAACTTTTGAAGGGCTTTTCTTGCTTCTTTGGAGTCTTTGTTTGCAGCGAGTTTGCACTATTTGTCTAGGCTGATTGGCTGAGTTTTTGGTCTTCTGTTGCTCTTATTGATCTTGCTACGAGTTAGCCTTATAAGGTTTGGGAGCATTGTTGAAGTTTGTGCTTGAAATTTGGTCCTGTTTGGTTTGGATTTCGATAGTTGTGCTTGGTCTTTTAGAGCTCTTGCTTTATAAAACTAAAAAGCCCAAAAAACATTTGTTTTTCTTTTTGCTTTTTCATTTCAAAAACTCAAAAAACATTTTGTCTTGTTTTTTTTTTTGTTGTTACATTTTCATTTTCGTTTTTTCATATCTTTTGAAGCTTTTGTGAAGTTTCTTGCTTTTAGTTTTTGGCTTGATTTTGAGGAGGAGTTGTCACTTGATTTCTTCTTCTTGTTGTTAAGTGTTTTTGGTGTCCTTATTTTAAGAGTTCTTGATTTCAAGAATTAGCTTTCTGGACAACAAAAGATGAGTTAAAACTGAAGGAACTTTTTGGGAAATTTCACTCTGTTTTAAGAGATTTTTGCATCTTAGGATTTACATGCTTGTAGTGATTTGCATTAGGTGCATTTCAGCATTTAGTTAGCTTCTTAGTTTTTGTGAGTGTGAGTTTGCTTTTTGAAAAGAAAAATACAAATTTTTAGTCTCGTAGAACCTGTATAGAGATTACTTTTCATCGAAAGACAAAGAACTGCATGTGCATGTAGTTAAGTTTTTATTAATTTCTTTTGCGTCAAAAACACCATTGGTTTCATCTCCATATCCTTGTGACTTAATATAACAGCCCTTAAAATAAGCGATTTAATCTAAAATCAATTAGCAAGTTTTTCTAAGTGTCAATCACCAACTAGCTAGGTTGTAGGGCCTTGGAATAGGTGAGTGGAGAGTTAACTCTCCAAGGCCGCTCAAACAAACATAGAAGTTGATTAATTGAGCGAAATCCAACTCCGTGAGGTGGACCGAGAAAGCTCTCATCCGAGAGTCAAGCGCGAGGGGAAGTGAAGGTTGAGAAGAGGGATACCCCCCCTCTGATTAGCTGAATTTGACCTCAAGACCGTTCCGCCCGGCTTTTGATACGGATTGGTGTCCATAGTTGCCACTCCTAGGTTCCACACAGGTGACTGCGGGGGGGAATACCCGTGGTACCTGAGGCAGACGTCGCATCACTTTCAGCAGTACTTCTGGGGGGTACCCTTGCGAAGCTTGGGTGCTTGAGCCGGCAAAGGCTGTCATTAGGAGGTCGGCGTAACTGTTTCTGATACCTTCGCTAGTTGTTCTGGGCCCTAATCATCCCAGACTGCTTTCGGGAGGTCCTATACTTCGCTTGCTTGTATTTTGGTGTCCGGTCCTCATCACCCGGAGCGGAAATACTTGGAGGCTGTTTGTTTGCTGTATCTCAGGGATTTTTATTTTAGTGAGTGCTCTTTGCTCCTAGCTTGCCTAGCTTTTCATTTTTTTGAGTCTAATTTAATAAATCTATAAAAGTGGTTGATCAAGCGCCTCGACGTTCGAGGAGAATCCGGGGGTTATCTCCCGAAAGTGCAGAGCCTTCTTCGAGAAGGCGTAGGAGCGATTTAGCAGGTGGTTACCACCCTGTGGAGTCTGACGCTGTGGAGAGAGATCCTCCACCAAGGTTTGAAGGTTTCGTAGCTGATTCCGGTGTCGGTCCCGAGAGGAGCGTTCCGCTCACCTCGCGAGTTTTTTTTCCTCAGGAAGGAGATTTTCAGATTGAAGATGTACCTAAGCCTCTTGCTACAGGTCCATCTCCTCTTCCTCCTGATCATCCGTTTGTTCTTCAGTACATCGGATCGGAGTCTAAGAGACCGCCGGATCTTCCGTATCATTCTTATCTTTCGATGGCCACGACTAGGAACGCGGCTTCTACCGTGAGTGCTGCAGGCATTCAGACTCCTGCTTCTGTTGAAGCAGGGGGCACTATCGCTTCGTCTTCAATTGCTTCTAGTGTTGCTGTGTTTGGCTCTAGGTTCACCCAAGCACATGCTTCCCATTCTGGTCCCTTTTGTTCAGGGATGTCCATTAGTGGAAGTCCCTCTTTTACCTTTTCTGCTGCTTCAGCTGGATCTACGCCCATGTCTAACATGGCTAGTGGATCGTCTTCGTTTCAGGGTTTCCCGTTTGGAACTGGGCACATTCCTAGTTCCAATCCTTCTTTAGGGTCGTTTCCGTTTACGTCCCAGACCCAGAGTTTTAACCCTTGGTCTGGGGGGCAAAGTTCGACTACTTTTACGGGATGGAATCCTGTGTTTACTACGGCTGGGGCAGGGAACCAGTTCTTCGCAGGTCATCAAGGGAATGCTTCTTTCCCTTCATCGAGTGCATATCAGTCCTTTTCTCCTTTGTCTAATGCTTGGAACCCCTATCAGGGGCTCTCCTCTTCAATCAATACTTCAGCAGGGGGAACTGGTCTGGGCTTTGGTAACTCGGCGTGGGGAGGAGGTTCTTCTCCGTTTTCTACGTGTCCTTTCTGGCAGCCTGGTGCCTTGTCAAATCCAGGCTATTCTTTTCAGAATGTTGGGAATCCATCCCCGCAAGGATGGAATTCTCAGGCTCCGCCTCGCTTACCGTTTCTGGCAACGTTAAACTTGCCAGATTTGTCGAAGTTGACTAATGACCCGATCCGTTATAGTCCGGGGTGGCCTCCGATCCCAACCAAACTTCCTTCAGACATTCCAAAGTTTGAAGGTAAGAGTGGAGAGGATCCGGCGGACCACATTACCACTTTCCACTTATGGTGCTCTTCGAACTCCCTGATCGATGACTCGATTAGGTTGAGATTATTTCAACGCACCCTAACTGGAAATGCTGCCAAATGGTATATCGAGCTCACTGGGGGCAGTTTTGCCACATTTGGAGAACTGGATGTCACATTTCTAAACCATTTTCAGTTGCCTGTCAGATATGAGGCCGGGACCGAACTCCTGGCTAATTTTAAGCAGGATGAGGCAACTCACATTTCTGATCACATTCAGGAATGGAGGAGAAGGAAGAGGCTTATCAAAGCTCATATTCTAGGTGAGTTCCTTCTCGAGTGGTTTCTGAAATCACTGCAGTCAGATATTTCGAAAGATGTATCCCTATCTGGGGTATTTTCTGAGGAGCAGGCCATTTTTAGGGCCCAGCAGTTAGAACTGATCTATTCTCAGTCTGGGGTACTTTATAAGTATTTTCCCAATGCTCCTCGCTCCAAATTGGATTTGTCGAAACCTAAACCTGGTCCGCATGGTGACGAGCTTGTCGGATCGGTCAATAGTGGTGCAACCAGCCTGCTTTCTCAACTGCAGTAGTTGTCTTTACAATCTGCTCCTTCTGGTCAGGCTGTGCCTGCTGATTCATCACCTTCCCAGTCTTTGTCCATAAATGCTGTCCAAACTTCTGATCCCAAAGGAAATCAACAATCTGATGGGAAGAAGAAGGGACGAAATAACAAGAAGAAGGGCAAGAACGGGAAGGGCAATGCAAATAAAACCAACGAGCGTGTTGGTGAGGGTCAAAAGGAGAAAAAGAAAGTGAAGTTTCCATGCAAGCTTTGTGCTAGAGACCATCTCACACACCTTTGCCCTAGAATTCAGGATGCTCAGCGCCTGTTATCCCAACAGGGGTCTTCTAGTTCCCAGGCTGTGCTAACAAACCCTTTTCCCCAAGGGCATCAATTAGTTGTTGGCGCGAACCAAAATCCTGGGGCTTCCTCTGGAGGTACCCAGGAAGGGGAAATTCCATCGAACATCTTTATGATGAGTGCTCACGTGGATGTCGCTACGAGATCCCGTGATTATGGTGGAGAGGAATCTTCGAAAGCTAAGGAAGTTCCTGATGCTACTGAGCCGCTTCACATCACGAAGCCAACTGTTGAGTCTATGCCTCGGATGCCAAAAGCATCTTCTAAGCGGTCAACGATTAATCTGAACGCGAGGGCTGCCCAGAACTACTCGATTGTAGAAGATTTGCCGCAGAGTCCTTGTGCTATGTCAGCTTTAGAGATACTCCAGTCCTGTCCAGCTCAGCGCAGTGCTTTGCTCACTGCCATTGGGGCTATTGATCTGAAAAATTCTCTTCTGATTACTTTTGATATGAATAATTTTAAGAAGAGACTTCCTCATCACATGGCTTTCCATATTAAATCGTCATATCGGAAGACCAATATCTTTCGAACGGTTGTTGATGAGGGTGCTTCTACTTGCGTGATGTCTCTCGCATGTTGGAAGACACTTGGATCTCCCAAATATGTTCCATATAGCACTGTTCTTACTGCGTTCAATGTCCATTCTCACAGACCCCATGGTATTGTCCCGGCTTTGCCCATCTGTGTTGGGGGAAAAACCGTTAACATAGAGGTTGAGGTAGTGGATGTAGCCTTGGACTATAACCTTCTGTTGGGGAGGAACTGGATTTATGAGATGGATGCCATTGCATCCTCACTATTTTGAATTGTATGTTTCCCCCACGAAGGGAGGATCGTTACAGTGGATCAACTGGACTGTCCTCCTGTAGACCTGGATACACCTTCTGACTCATCTGTTCCTAAGCTGGATAATACTAAGGCGCCTGTTGAGAATCTAGGAGTTGGAATGTATTCTTCCTTGATGGGAAATTTTGATCTTCCTCCTCCTAAAGTTCATATTAATGCTATTTCATCCTCCAAGGCTCCCCTTCGAAGAGAGTTCTTCCGAACTCATTATTTTTCGGACCCTTGGACCTTACCTTCCCCTACTGCCACATTAGCGGAAGGTCAAGTGGGTGGAATGGCATTCCCGATTTCTGCAGCTGAGATTGCATATCAGTCTATTGTTGACACTGCAGAATCTGATCCAGCTCCTCTTTCACCGGAAGAGTTGGATGGTGATGTGGCTCCGGCTTGGATGCTTACTTCTTCTTCTGCCCAGGATTGTCTAGATACCACTCTTCCATCTGAAGAGGCCATCCTGGAAGCGATGACAGGTATAGAGAGACCGTGGGATGACTTGCATCATCGGTCTTACTTCCTACCTGACTTGAGCGAAGTCGAAGCTAGTTTTCCAAGTCCTCAGTCTCCTGGACCTGTTCACCCAGTCTTGAGCCCCTTAGCACCAGCACAGGTTTATGCTGAAGGGAACATGGCCGTGATCTCTCCGACTATCCCGGTGAACATCTCCAGGAATCCCAACATTATCGAGAACGTTTTCATTGGAGCTGAATGTTCCCATGAAGAAGTTCAAATCTATACCGAGCTCTTCAAAGAGTATAGGGATGTTTTTGCTTGGTCTTATGAGGAAATGCCTAGCATAGACCCATCTATCGTCCAACATGAGATCAAGACGTATGAAAACGCTAAGCCGGTCAGGCAAAAACTTCGTCCGGTTAATCCTAGGAAGGCAGCAGCTATCAAAGCTGAAGTTGAAAAGCTGCTTAAGGCAGGATTCATTTTCCCAGTTCCTCTGACTGAATGGGTTTCAAACCCCGTTCCGGTAGATAAAAAGCAAGGAACGATTCGAGTGTGCATCGATTTCAGAGACCTGAATAAGGCGTGTCCTAAAGACAATTACCCCACACCGTTCATCGATCAGATTATTGACGAGTGTGCCGGTAACGAGATTTTCTCCTTCATGGACGGTTTCTCTGGTTATAATCAAATTACTATCCGTCCAGAAGATCAACATAAGACCGCATTTATTTGTCCCCGGGGTACGTTTTCATATAAGAAAATGCCTTTTGGTCTTAAAATTGCTGGAGCTACCTTTCAGCGGGCCATGTCTTACGCCTTCCATGACATCAAGAAGATTATCGAGGCATACTTAGATGATCTAGCTGCTCATTCTCGAAAGAGGATGGATCATCCTGGTCACCTCCGGCAAATATTTGAAAGATGTTGTTTTTATAAAATTCGATTGAATCCGAACAAGTGCGTTTTTGCGGTTACATCCGGTCGGCTATTGGGATTCATTGTGTCTAGGGAAGGGATAAGGGTAGATCCCTTCAAGGTTGAGGCAATACTTCGGTTGCCTCCCCCGTCTTCCATCCGTCAGCTTCAAAGTCTCCAAGGAAAGTCTAATTTTCTTCGAAGGTTTATCGTCAATTATGCTGAGATTACAAAGGGATATATGAGACTGTTGAAGAAAGGAGTTCCTTTTCTTTGGGACGACTACGCTCAACGCTCGTTCGATGCTTTGAAAAAGGCATTGACCTCTGCTCCTTTACTGAGTCCACCCAATTATAGCAGAGATTTTCTTTTGTATCTGGCTACAGCAGAATCTACCATTGGTATGGTTCTGGTTCAGGAGGATGATGCTCTTGCTGAGCATGTTATTTACTACCTTAGTCGAGGTCTGGTAGGACCTGAACTCCGATACACTCCGATAGAAAAATTAGCCTTAGCAGCAGTTCATGCTGTGCAGCGACTCCGACATTACATTATTCTTTGCAAAACTTATGTCTTGGCAGCTGCCAATCCATTTCAGTTTGTCCTCAGCAGGCGAGTGATTGGGGGCAAATATAATAGATGGATTGTGATTTTACAAGAATTTGATCTAGAGTTCATGTCTGCCAAATCCAAGAAGTCATTAGTCTTTGCGGAATTGATCTCCGAGTTGCCTTGTGGAGAGGAGATGATCTATGATGAGTCCTTCCCGGACGAACACTTGTTTCTAATCTCTCCACAAGATCCTTGGTATGGGGATATCATTGTGTATCTCCAGACTGCGAAGTTTCCCTCTTATTTTTCGAAAGATGAGCGTCGCAAGCTGCGTCACTTAGCTAAAAGTTATCTGATTATTGGTGATGCTTTGTACCGTCGAGGGGTTGATTCAATCCTAAGACGCTGCTTAACTTTCGAAGAAGTTGAGGCTGTGCTCAATGATTCTCACAGTGGAGCTTGTGGGGGTCATTTATCTGGGCTTGCTACAGCCCAAAAGATTTTGCGTGCTGGATACTTTTGGCCCTCAATTTTCAAAGATTGTATTGAATCGGTCAAGAAGTGTCATCCTCGTCAGGTGTATACTCGAAAAATGCGCACTCATCCAGCTCCTCTTTTTCCAGTCGTTACTGTCGGACCCTTTACAAAGTGGGGTATTGATTTTACTACTTGTAACCCGCCTTCGGCAAAAGGTCACAAGTACATTATCGTAGCAATAGACTACTTTACGAAGTGGGTCGAGGCTATGCCTACTTTTGGGAATGATGGTGAGACTGCAGCTTTGTTCCTTTTCAACCAAGTTATCGCTCATTTTGGTATACCTAGAGAGATTGTCACTGACCATGGCAGTCATTTTCAGAATAGTATGATGGCTAAGTTGGCTCTCAAATTGGGTTTCCGGCAGGAGCATTCATCTCCATATTATCCTCAGGCCAATGGGCAAGTGGAAGCCGTGAATAAATCCTTGAAGACAATTCTTCAAAGGATAATTGATAAACATAGATCCAACTGGCATATTATGCTATATCCCGCACTTTGGGCATACAGGACGTCAGTTAAAACTGCAACTGGCTTTACTCCGTTTCAGTTAGTCCACGGGGTGGAATCCGTATTTCCCATTGAATGCGAGATTCCTTCCCTTAAATTAGTTGTTGAGCTTCTTCCTGACACTTCTAGTCTGGCAGAGCGGCTTCTTCATTTGGAACATCTTGATGAGCAGCGTCGAGATGCCGCCACGTTGAATGAAGCGCATAAAAACAGAGTTAAAGTTCAGTACGATAAGGCGGTTAAGCCTAGGGTCTTTTCCGAAGGTGACCTTGTTTTGGTCTATGCCCAAGAAAAAGATGCCTTGGGGGCAGGAAAGTTTAAATCGATGTGGTATGGCCCCTATATCGTTAAAAAGGTCCTTAAGAAAGGAGCTTATACCTTGGTTGACTTCGAAGGGAACGAGTTGCCGGAGCCCCGCAACGGGCTCTATTTGAAGAAGTATTATGCCTAGGCTTCGGCCTGGCATCTTTCTTTTGTATATACTTATAGTTTTTTGCTTTGTACATATCTGATTGATTTTCGATCTTTGATGAGTTGGTGATGTTTTTGATCTTCTTTGGCAGGTTGTGTTGGATGTCATGAGTCATTTTGGTTTCGCCGATGGTGCTAGTAGACACACCCAGAACTTAGCTTCCGTGGCTTGGGTGCTTCATTATCCTTCCGGTCAGCTGTTGGTATCAAGAGGGGTCTACATTGGTCCTGCTTCCAATAATGTAGCAGAATACACTGCAGTCATTCATCTACTCTCGGAGGCAATATCTTTGGGTGTTGATTCGTTGGTAGTTTTCTTGGACTCCCAGCTGGTGGTGTCGCAGTTGAACAACACTTATCGGGTACGAGATCCATTTTTATTACGATTGTTTTTGAGGGTACGCTTGTTACAAAGGTCATTTCAATTTTTAACATTCATTCATATTCCTCGAGCTGACAATTGGTTTGCTGACTCATTAGCTAATCAAGCATTAGATTGGCATATTAATCATTCAATAAAATAAATTTTTAATCATCAAAAACATCATACATTTGATACATTTATCACATCACATCAAATATCGATGTATATATATCATCGAAGTGTCAAAAACTTTACAAAATTTGGATCCATAATCTCGTACAAAACTTGGGCTTATGCCCCATCATGTTCAGTCTCAAAAAATAATATACAATCATCTAATATATAAAAACTGTCTATTCCTGAGGTCCCTGTCCAGAAGTCGTGTTCCTATAGAACATAACTGCAGTGGCCACACGGCGGAATAATCTAACCCAGTCTCGGGGTACTCCAACTACCCGTCTCTGGATGGCTTCAGGCAAGTTCTCCACGGCAGCCATAGGGATTTGGCGGGTCAATCCCTCCAAGTTTCTCTGCATAGCCTGGAGTGTCCTGTATGAGTCCACTGTCTCTGCCTCGCCCCTGCGACGCTTATGGCGTGGGAGACCCTCAAGTCGAACTGGTCCAACATCTGAAACATGATCATTTTTAATTGTCAGTCATTATGAATCCAATCAAAAACATGTGTGTTTTTCATTTTTCATACATATTTGAAAAAATCCAAAAAATCATATAAGTCAAAAATTTTGCAAAAACTTACCGACTGCTCCCCATGCTGTGCCAGGTGGAAGTACTAGATCTGGATCTCCTCGGAAATCCATCCCGGCATAGAGATAGTCGTCCACTGCGATGATCTGTTCTCCCCACCATAGGAAGAACTCATCGTCCCATGTGGTGCGGGGTACCTCACTACCCCCCAGTCTCTTCATCATGTCTGCCCAACGGGCAATTCTTGGGTCCCGCGGGCTGCTGATAGTCGAGATGACTCTGGGTCTCAAAGATGGAATCCTCTCAAAGAAGAATGTTGTCAAAATGGTCCCATAGCCAAAATGTTTAGTCTTTGCTTGGCGAATGGAGGTCAGCTGTTGTTTCATGTTCAGTAGCAGGGCTGTGCACCAATCGTACACATGAGTCAAACACTCTACAGCTATACTCATTTGCGTCCTGGACGCCTGATGTAGTGAGGCAGATCCTGCCACTCTGCTGAGAAAAGGAGGATCTTCATGTGCAAATCCCTGATATCTCTAATTGCAATCTGTGATCCAACCTTTTTGGAATTCTCTACGCAATATACGTGGACATAATCTTCCACGGTTAACCCTCCCAGGGGCTTTCCGTGCAGGTCTACTGGTTCTCCCCTTCTGGAGAGTCCAGTGATGAAATATATATCTTCCACTTCTATGCGTAGTGGCATCTGATCAATTATGAAGCAATCCTGACCTGGTTCCCAGTAATTTACGAGCATTTCTAGCAATCGCACATTACTTTTCATATTGGGCATTTTAAAGAATTTGAACAACCCGCAATTTCGGAGGATGTTTTGCGATGCGCGGTCCTGCATGACCTCTTGGTCTACTGCGCTATGCTCACGTTCTCTCCATGAGATGGTCATCCTGAGAAATTTCATAAAAAATTGCATTAGAAACACTTTTTTGCAATCGGACCTGCGCATACGCGACTTTTCCTGTGCACAGTCGCGTGTATACGCGACTTGCCTTCATTAAACCCGCGTATGCACAAATACACAATTTTTAGCAAGGGTTTCAAAGCAAAAAATCACTTAATTTTAATTTCCAAATGGACAAAATGAATAAACAGGATGATTAAGGAGCCTACCTTAAAGTTTCGCTGAGTTCCGACGGTCGGTTGTTCCTGATTTGACGAAAGAAGTTTTTAGCTCCAGAGCACTTTTTCCAAATCAGCTATGCAATAATGAACCAATTGAGAGGTAATTTGTGTATTTATGGCTAAAAATTGAAAATTTTCGCAAAAAATTCCTTATGCTTATTTTTTCGATCTATCTTATGCTGTATAACTTGATTGCTTGGAAGTGCCCAGTTTGGTATGTTTTCAGGTACATTTTGACAATTTTGAGATTTTTCCCGGTTTTTGATCCATGATTTCCGACTCGTCACGGCAGGTATATGATCTTCACTGGCATATAGGTTAGGGAATCACTTTCCGTTGCATCTTGCATTCTAGCCTCCATACTGATCACTTGCCTTAGGGTCGATCCCATCAGGTCATGAGTATTACACCTATTTCACTCGCCGATTATTTAATCATGACTTGATGGTAGAGCCTTCCTTTACATGGGCTTCCTAGTTAGTTCCTCGCTATCACTTGTTTCCCATGCTGCTTTTTATGTAGGCTCGGGAGTCCTCTTTAGTCCCGCCATGTCTTTTGTGTTGAAGCTTCATTCTTCTCCTTCATCACTTATCATTTTTCTGGCTTATACCCTAGAGGCTCCCTGGTGTCGTTAAGTTGTATTACCGCATTGCATATTGGCTACTTGTTTATCCTGGCCTTTAGCCGGCTTCATTTGGACTCGATGTTTAAGCCAACTTTTGACCTTGACTTTCTGTACAAGTTAACCATTGCATGCACTTAGCTACCACGACTTGACACCTTTGTACCCATGGATGTGGAACGTTCCTCTGAGTATCACTGACCAGTTTTCGCCACCTTGCATTGAGCACAGGATTGTTCCAATCCCAGGAACTAGTGCATCTGCTTTCTTGATACTCGTTCTATCCATTGTACCATAGCATTCTTTTATTCTTTTTCAGGCTTATTATGAAAAAGACAAAAAAATCAAATATAACAAAAAGAGCGGGAACGGGATGTATCTTCATTATTTTGATGGCAGTACAGAGTCAGTTTGTCGCTCTTGAACAAAGCACATATACTTATATATATTTCCTTCATTTGGGATGGTTCTAGTTTGACCTAGGTTCAGCCTTTACCATGTTTCACTTGTCAGTTCTCCCCCGATTGGTTATCTCTTCCAATCATATGGAGAGTTTGTTTTGCCTCCTGCAGGACAGACTTATACAGTGTCACTTTTTACTGCCATGGTCATCACAGAGTCGTGTTTTTTGTTCAAGGGAAGTCTAGCCTGAGTCGGCCATTCTGCGGTGTCTCTTGACTCATTATTCAGTCGGCCTTCCCGGTCTTGTCAGTATCATGTTCTATCACATCAGATGTTTTGGTCTTCTGCTCGTGCTAGTTTGAGAAGGTCCCCATTGACTTCATGCCGGCGGGTTTGTCTCTTATCGACTACGACACATTGCTCTGAGAGCAAACCTAGAGCCGCACCTTGGGCCTATTTCCATCATTGATAGGTGACCTCGTGCTCAGCATTTGATCATCATCATGGGTCTTTGACTGAGTGGTTTCCCTTGTGTTCGACGTCAGCACACATTATCACACTTGGGATTCGTGCAATACCTTGATTTCCATTTGACCCTATCGGTGGATTTCTCGCCTCTGTGTCAGCTTTCATTATTGGTTGGTTCAGAGGGTTTCTTCCGTGCGCTAGCTTCATCTTGTGCACGTCGGAAACGTACTACGGTTTTGGTTCCATCACTCTCCTTCGTCCGATTCCTTCCAAATCTTGGCCTGCGGGTTACACTCGCGCTGGACTGATGTGGGATGCCTTAATGCCTTCCTTCCAGTAGATCTTTTCCCATCGACTCCGACTCATTGCTCTGGGAATAAGGTCTAGAGTCTTTTTGTCAGTACCTTAGGGTTTGCAGTCATCAGTGGTAGACTCTTTGCTATCGACAGTGGGGATCCATCATTGGCTCTTAATTGGTAGATTCTTTCAAGTGTTCGACTTCAAATCATTCATTTGCACTTGTCAGATTGTACTAGGGCACCTTGACACTCATTATCATTATCGGTGGGTTGTCTCGCGTTGGTTAACGGGATACATCATTGCCAGGTAATCCAACGATTTCTCACATGGTCGACTTCAACTCATTTATTCCCATTGTGTAGAATTGTGCCATAGTGATCGGTGAAGACCTCGGGTTGCATCAGCATGTTTCGGTTCACTTTTGACAGTCCTTTCAGTATCTTCCAGTGATGCCGTCCACCCTTATATGTTGCAGTTCAGCACAGCAGCATCTTATATGTTGGTCCCTGAGTTGCGTGATTGTACCGTTTGATCCACCTCTTATGATCCGGTACTTGGAGATTCAGTTACTTATTTGATCAGACATCCAGTTGCACCATCTTTGATCAGCTTTCTATATGTGATACTTGGACATTGATTCAGACTTGCATGTCCGGGCCATGCTCAGATGATTCATTGTGTACTTTCAGTTCAGCTATACTTGTATACATGTTGGATCTATTCATTACTTTCTATATGATGTATTTTTGACTGAGCATGGGTATGCCCGCCTCAGCATGAGTTGACTCTCTGGTTTCTTTCATTGGTTTTTGGCAGGCTGAAATCTGGTGAAGTCCTCTCTTGTCCTTGCGAAGTTTTTTCTATGTGCATAATACATTTCGGCCATCATGTACCCCTTCTGACCTCATATATTAGGGGGCATCTGTTATAGCATCATTTCTCACCTTGACATGATTCATGATTGCTTTATGGCTTTTTGGGCACCCATTCCTACAGACTTGGACAAATTCACTTAAAAACAGTGTAAAATCCCCCATACGCGACTATTCCCATGTTTTTCCGCGTGTATACGCGATTCCAGCTAGAATTTTCCACGTATGCCGTTAAAATGATTAAAAAATATATAAAAAATCCCTAATTTCGCGCTGGGTCGATGGTTACTCAGGTAGTTCAACCACCCCAGCCCGTGGCCAACTGTTTCCAACTGCTGAAACTACTTGGAGGGACTATAAAAAGCCCTCATGTGTATGGCCTAAGGGAGAGAGAGAATTATTGATATTATACTCTGTTGGTATTCCCTATCCAAGTCTGATTCCCCGTGCCTCCTGCACTTTCCCAGTTCATTATAGGAAACCCTTGTTTCCTTGAGATACACATCCCTCTATATGTTATCTCGTATGCACCAGTTTGGAAGGAGTCTTAGCGAGGCAAGGGCTGGACGGATCCGGACGACGGTCTGCGAAGGCCTTGGAAGGATCAGGTGATCTCTCCACTTGATTACTTTTGTACATGCTATTTATAATACAGAAGTATCATGCTGTTCCCAAAATAAACGTGTTAGTGTATGCTTTTATGTATGAGAATATTTGGTTATACAAGCATTCATTATGATTTATTTAATGTTTTATATGAATCTCACTAACATTTAGAGTAGATATATGTTGTACAACCTGTCCTTTGTGCTGGTTTATTCTTTCTTTTCAGGTTAAGAAGGAAGGACGGTTGCTGGGGGTTTGGACCCCACGTGGATCTACTTCAACCGTAGGACCTACGGGTAACTCTCTCATTCTACTCTATTTAGTTTTTCTGAACGTGAATGGTTGTGTGAGTCTCTGTTAAGTAGCATGCCCCTGCTCTGTGGAGGTTGTAACCCAACCAACCTCTAGGGTGAGATTTCCCCGAAACACACTTCAAAGAAAATTATCGCATATTTGCAAGAAGTAGGCACTAAAGTGAGTTCACTTTTCACTACAACCCCAAAAATAATGGATTAGGAAAAATGAAGAATAAAACCACTGAAAAATAGATAAGGAATATGATATTTGATCAAAACCTACTATAGTTTTTATGGGGGGATGAAACCATGAAAATAATTTACATACAAAATAGAAGACCTCATGGAATCCTTGATAATATGACTCTAGAATAATAATTCTCATGGAAGAAGCCATGTGTACACCATATTCTAATGTTTGGATTAACTACATACATTCATGTTCCAAAAGAAAAGAGAAATGACTTAGACTGTAAAATTACAAAATGTATCTTCGTTGGAAATAAAATTTCATTTAATGATCATAGAATATACATCAAAGATGAAATACAAATTTAGGTTAGCAAGAGTGTCATATTCAATGAAAATCATGCCTACAAAATATCGAAGTGTATATGATCAAATCTAATGAACATGATGTACACAATTTGAACAAGAAGAGAAACATGAAAGGTCACCTACAAAAAAAGAAGAAAAAGAACCAAGCTAACCTATTCAACCTACAATCATTCCTGAAACTACACTTGAAAACATTGAACATAATGGGGTAGAAAAAGGAACTTTTAGAGAAATAAAAAGAACAAAGTATACTAAATATATGCAACGTATATGAAAAATTTATCTGAATAAGAACCAACTACTTTTGAAGAATTTGCGCATGAAGAAGAATGGAAAAGGGGAAAGAAGGAAGAATATAAATCTATCGTGAAGAATAGGGCTTAGGAAATCATTCCTAGAACTAGTAACAAATATTTTCACTTAAAAATGGGTTAACATGATCAAACATGTTATTGATGGAAGTATAGACAAATAAAAAACGAGATTGTGGCAAGAGGTTTCTCTCAAAAGGAAGGAATATTTTATGACAAAAATTTTTGTCCTACTGCTAGGTACACCACTATTAGATCTTTGGTTTTCCTAGCCGAAACTATGGGATTGAATATCCATCAAATGGATGTTAAAAGAACCTTTATAAATGAAGCCATTGATAAAGAAGTATATATTGAAAAGTCGGAAGGCTTTGAGATAAAATCAGGCAAAACTCATGTTTGCATATTAAAGAAAGCTCTATATTGATTTATTTAATCTCATAGGACTTTGTACACAAGAATTTATTCCCGTTTTTTAAGGATTGGCTTTGTCAAAAGTTCTTCTGATACAAACCTATACATCAAGATAGTGAAGAATGAACAAGTTATTTTACTTGTATATGTGGATGATTTATTTTTTACAGGTGTGGAGCACAAAATTATAGAATGCAAGAAGTTTTTGGAAGATGAATTTCAAATTAACGATCTGGGACTCAGCACTGCAATTTGCGATTCGAAGTTTGGAAGAAACCCAGAAAGATATTTCTTTGTTAAAGAAATGACATAATCAACGTGTTACAAAATTTTCGTATGATGGATTGCAAACTGAGGACTACTCCAATGATCACAATTTAAATATGTTGAGAATATTTGAATATATTCCCATTGATCCTACAAGTTATCGTAAGTTGGTGGGATCTTTGATGTACTTGGTGAATACTAGACCTAACATATGATTCATTCTAAATTTTCTTATTCAATTTTAGTTGGATCCTCATCATGAACATTGCATATTTTCCAAGCACATTTTGAAATAATTACGTGTAAATATTAATCACTACCTAATTTATGATGGGAAGGAAATTATACTAACATTTTTTATTGATTCTCATTGGGGTGGAAGTGAGACAAATGGAAGAACCACCAAAAATGGTTACTTTAGTCTGGGATCCACAATGACTTCATGGATAAGTAGAAAACATGATCATCTTGCTTTAAATAGTACTAAATCCAAATATGTTGTTGCATGTGAAGTAGGAAAAGAACCAGTTGGGTTAAGAAATATCTTGTCAAATTTGTTTGGAAGGCCAATTGATCGTACAATAATAAATTGTGATAATCAAAGTAGCATCAAGAGGTATGAAGACAATGTATTTCATTCTAGGAAAAATCATATATAAAAACATACCACTACATTATAAGTTCAGTGCAGGATAGGGTCGTGAAGCTATGATATATTCCAACATATGGGAATTTAGCTCATGTGTTCGAAAAATATCTTCCAAATAACAGGTTGGAATATTTCAGAAGCATGTTTGGATTGGTTTATATTACAAATTTAGTTGATATGGAGACATGAAGCATCTTCGAGGGACAATATCCTTGAAAGGACATATGGCTAGCTCATGATGGTGTCTGGATCCCGCATTAGTGAGGGTGGCATTGTTCTTGGATCTCTGATATTGGATACACACCTAGATCCCTGGATTGGTGTTAGAGCTAAAATCGTGATGGAACCTAGAGTAGCTAAATATTGGAACACACCTTAATCCCATCTTCTTAGGTACCTAGGTCAGGGATTTAATATGTAGCACTGAGTGTATTGTGACTTTTCGAAGAGAATATCACTTTGAGATATTCCACGTACCTATGTTTATATGTAATTATGAATACATCCCTAGTTAAGAGGTACTTTTGAAGAATGTAACTAGTGTCAGACTTGATAATTATTTCATAAAAAGAAAGAAAAATAAATTTTTAAAGAGAAGTTATTTTGAAGCATAGGTTTCATGCTCTTTCATTTATTTTCTAGGTAAAAACTTACATTGAGAGATTCTAGGTTTTTTCAAGAGTCAAAAGGGTCATTTTCAAAATTGTTAGACCTTTCTTGAGCTTTTGTTTAATGTAAAAAGAAATATTTTTCAGTAAAAAATATCATTTGTGATCACCTCCACACGAACTCGGCCTTGTCCAAATGAAGTCAACCTATATTATGGCTATTCGACCTAGTATAAGCAGTATAAATAGAATTTAAACTCAACCTATTTGGTTAATCTCACACACAAGTTTCATCGATAACTCTATACCAAGAAAATATGAGTAAAGAGAAATGAGAAGGAAGAAAATGCTAGGAAAGACGAGATAAAATTTCTTGGGCATCTCTCTCTCATGCGTGAAAATTATTCTACCATTTATGGATAAGTAGTTTGGGTCGAAATTCTAATGGAGATGTAGATCGAAAAATATGTAGGTGGGGAGCCAAAAATTTTACGGAAGATGCATTTTGAGGAGATGGGACTTCCAAAATTTGGCAGAGATCATTTAATTAAGGAAAGGGCTGAATTAGTCTTTGGAGGAGGTATTTGTATAATTCAAAAGGATCTTGGATTGTCTCATATTGATTTGAATTTAGTTTAGTGGAATATTTCGAATGGCTTTTTCCCTAGATGAGTATCTATATATTGTATTCCTTGTTCTTGTGACCTTCATACATGTTAATTTGGTCATTTTTTGATGAAATATAACATAATAAAGAAGTAAAATAAGCCAACATAAATCACAAGTAATTTTCAAGAAAAGAGTAATAAAACCCTAATATCTACATGCATTTATTTCTCAACACAATATTGATGCATGATATCTACATATCCGTGTATTTTTCATATAATTCGTAGTAAACCATCCAAGAAACACATCCATGGAAATATCCCATATTCAGGTAGATAACATATTTACCATTAGTTACTTCCCACCATAATTTAATTAATTCTTTGAATACAAAATAGATAGGAATAAGATGCAGAAATATATACTTACAATGAGTTAATTCGTATCTTTATTTGTGCTTTAGTCAGCACTTCTATAGGACTAAAAATGTACATGTCAAAACTTACTAGTGGTTACTACATCAAATATTAATGCAAGGTCATGTACATGAGCATTCAATTAATTTATCTGGCTCAAATCTCAATTTATATTTATTCGTTCAGGCTAAATAGAGACTATAGGATTTGATTTTCCTAATACACATTATTAGTTTAGCATTGAAAAATATGAATTATATTTTTTTATACAGTTTACCCCATAAAATAATTCATAATTTAATGACAAGAACCAAATTACATTGCAACTATTATTTACAAGTATTATTTATTTCATAGTCTTAGAAACAAAATTACCAATTAAAAAAAAAAATTAAATAAAAAGTCAGTTAACACATGAATATAATTGAAATTATAAATCTAAATTAATTTTAATAAATTCTCAAATATATCATCCTAAAAAAAATTCGAATTAATATTATACATAATTATCACCATAAGTGAAATTTACTAAAATTTAATGATAACAAAATATTAAAAATATTTTTAGCACGTTGTTAAAAAATTGTGACAACTTGTTAACCAATGTTTTTTCCCTATCCAATCCTCTAAACAAACACACACACACACAAACAACAAAAAATGAAGTGATCCATTATATTTCAGAGAAATTTCATAAGTCAAAAAGCTCTAGATTTTTCATTGCTCAGAAATGTGCATGGTAAGAAAGTTGCACATACACCACCTCTGAAAACCAAAAAGATTCTAGTGGGAAATCTTGTAATAATGATACCAAATGGGAAATAACATTTAGGTTCTTATTTCAAATGGTATCAAATTTCTACTCTTTTAATTCTCATTTCAAACGATATTTCTCTTATTTTTCACAATTCTATTTAGCATGTTTCTTTTATGTGTAATTGTTTTTTCTTTCTTTTTTTACTAGTTGAAAACTTGTATAACAACACTTCCTAATGTCCACAGGTCAAAAATTTAACCTAGGGATTGACCAACCTCATCTAATTTATATTTATTTTTAGAACCTACAATATCCCCAAGTGAAGGATTCATATTTCTTTCCTCAAAAAGTGAATAAATCAGAGGACCAGAGTTACAGGTACCTAGTGAAGAGGAAAATGTTTCTGAATTACCATTAGTAGAGGAACCAAAGGAATAAGTGGCATACAACCCCATAAATGAACCTTGTATTAGCTATGAATCATCTACAATAGAAGGGGAAGGAGAACGAGATGTACATAATGGAGAGAACAGACCAAAAATTGGTGGAGGAAAAGGCATAATAGGAGGCGGTGAAAGAGACAATCTAGGTGGAAGGGGAGATAATGAATATTTCATCAAGAGGATCCTTTTGGGTTCCCTATTTTATATACGGATACTACTTCTACCATGAAAAATATTTCACCATATATCCTTTCTAAGTTTAATGCGTTAAAAAATAAGGATCCAAAAAAATCTCTTCTTGAGTTCGGGTGTTCAAGATGACTTCATAAAGGCTCAACAATAAAAGTCTCAATATTTCATAAAAAATAGGAGTACAACATAGAGTTCATTTTCCTAACTCCAACCATGCATATGACACTCAAATTTGACCTCGTATGCTCAAGATATTTGTAATCAAAATTTTGGTCAACTTGGTCGCACTAGTTAAATTTAGTAGAGTTTGAGCTATGATGCTGGAGCATCCTGCTTGATTTTTATTAAAATATTGTGTAATTATGGGGTGATGTCATTTTAATTATTTTATAAATTATTATGCTCATTTTTAATAAATTAAGAGATAAAAATCCGAGTGTGAGGATTATTGTAAATACTCTCTTAATTAAATGAGAATATGAGGGAATTGAGTTGGGTAGATAATTTAGGGATTAGGAGTTCCTTAAATGGAACTTATTTGAGTCAAATAAGGGATAAAGATATTTTAGTATTTATTTGAGATTTGCGTGGATGAAATCATGGATTGGAGTTAATTCATAATTCTGTATAAATATGAAGCTTGTGTGAGGATGAAAAACAGATTTTGGAATACAGAGAGAGATGGAGAGAAACAGTGTGAGAGTTTTTGAAAAGACTGAGAGCTGAGAGGCCCGCAAATGTCATATTCGGGAAATTGGTTTCAATCTGAATTTCGTGTGTTATTATATACCGATATTTTTTTTGCATGGGCTCTCTCTTCTTTGTATATGTCTTGAGCTGAATTGAATGTAGTTTTTAATGACGAATTTGATGAGGCTTCAATGTTAAGGAAACACACACTTTGCTATTGGGCACAAGGATCTGTTTTATGAAGAATCCCTGCATAATTTGGTATCAAAGCTGAAGATCCATGCCTAGCGAGGTGCGATCGAAGGTCGTGGAGGTTAGAGTCTAGTGTGTGATAGATTGCTAGATGTTAGACTGGAATATGTGATTACTTTTGGAATCCAGTTGAATGCGTTGAGGAGCTGCACAATGTTTTGGTAAGGGCAGAGTTTTGGTTTCCTGGAATGTTGAATGAAGTCATTGGAGGAAACTAGAGATAGATCGTAAAGGAAAACTAGTACTGAAGATTGTGCGTTCAGTATTGTTCTCAGTGTTCACTTCACATGAGAATCTCAGTTGGAATGTTGCGTCTACGTGAAGGCAAAATGCGTGCTGTGTCTATCAACATGGAGTTGTAGAGATAATGTGTAAGGCAAAATGTGTAAGGCATACTGCGTAAGGAAAAATGCATAGGGTAAAAAATTTGTTGTGTCTATCAACATGGAGTTGAAGAGATAATGCGTGAGGCAAAACATGTGCTGAAGGTTGCACACTGGGTCGACGTGCAGGCTTGGCTATGAAGTTGTGTTGAAATCCCTAACGTCGGCACCGTGGAGTTGTATTATGCAAACAGTATGAAATAGAATTCATATCTGTGTCATTAGTCATATAAATATGATTCCCATTCTGATTTTATATATACCTTAGCAGTCTAGCAAGTGAGGTTGTGTTAGCAATCTTAAATTTGAAGACTTGTTGTAGCATGGTAAACTGTAGGAGCAGAAATTTGATGCGGGATTGTAAGATTGTGTAGAACATAAAAACATGAGTTTCATGTCATATTAAGACTGTGTGGATCTATGGTGCTTTACCTTGTTGTGGAGCCAAGATCACTGTGCTGGATCCGGTGATAGTGATTGGCAGAAGATTTGAGGTTGTGTGCTTCAAATGATCACAGCCCTGGAAGTCAACATATTCACGCGTTGATATTTATTCTATAATATCCTCTGGTATAGAAATACTCTTGCAATTTCGCAGCGCTAGATATTGAATTTGCAATAACTAAGGAATGGAATTTGGTAATCTAGTCCGATGAATGCAACTTGACAAATCTAAATTCCTTAATATTTTAAGTTCCGAAAAGTCAATTGGGAGTGTTCGTAGAAATTTCAGATTTGTCAGATATATCTCTATCAAGTTTTTGAGGAATTTTCCTATCCACCCAAGAAAATGTAAAATAGATGACATGTTGACTTATTGATTGCTGTTGGAGATAACAGATGGCATGACACCTTCCCGGGTGCCTGAGATGAAAAATGGCAGGATGCATTGCTGGGTTCTAGAGATATTTTGTTGTTGATATCTGGAGACGTTTTTCTCAGATGTCGTAGATATCTTTCTATGAGAAAATATTTATGAATGTTGAACATCGACCGGCTGGACGCTGCTATTCGAAGCACTTATAGATGTGATGAAATATTTATCTATACTAGTTTCACCCAATTCCCAAGGAATCTGCAATCAACATGATAGATGTGCCAACACATAGATGTGAAAACACATAGATCTAAATATTATATGACTTACAATAAAATCATTAGAGCATCAGATGAATTCGGCATAAAAAAATTTTAGGTTTCGAGTTGCTCATACCTTTGCAAATTTCATAAACTTCGTGCAATTTAGATTTTGGTGCATCAACTGTAGAGATCTTGCCGAGGTCAGAGATATTGTTTGTAGGAAATTAGTTTGCAGGAGATTTTATGATTTTCTGCGTCATGTTCTGAGACATATAGTGAATGATACAGTGGCAACATTGGCTGGAGGTTGATATTGCGGCCAACACATTATGGCTGTTGTTATTTTGGGCATGTTTGTTTCTAGATGGAAATCTATGATCTAGAGTCTTTTTTTGGGGCCCACAAATGCCTTATTTATAGATGTCAATTGTTTATTTAATGTAAATTATTATGAAGAAAAAAAATAATTGTTGAAGAAGTTTTTTGACCTTGTTTATTGAGATATGGTGGCAGCATTCGAGAGCAAGTGGTGAACCCAATCGCAGCGGAAGAGTGGTGAGCCAACATGGTTGTGGTATATCATTTTGAGGTCATGATAACTGAGATCTACCTGGACGAGCAAGCCGGTAAAGAAGCATCTATGATTTCTATGAGTTAAAGATCATGATTGATTGTTTCTTGTAGTTCATGTGAAAATGTTCACATTGCTCTGTCCGAAAGATAATGAAGTTTGTGTTTATTACTGCCAGGGAAATATGTTGATGCCACCGTGTTAAAAGGAAGTTTTGGAAAATTCCTATCAAGGAATTGTTTTTGTGCACTAAAGAGAGACGGTGTTGGATGAGAATTGTCACTGTAAAGAATGAGCTGCATGGAAGTGCATAAAAATTGTCTTCGCTAAGATGATGAGCATGTTGATGAGATTATGGTATGTAGGGAATGCAAATATTCATAGTGATAAGAACGACATAAAAGAGTGAAATATGGAGAGTTGAAATTGCAAACATAAGGTTTATTAAATAACCTTGACGAGAGCATAAGGTATGATAATTCATTTCAAAAAGGTATTTTTGAATGTTGAAAATTAAATGGCTTATTTATTTTCACCATAAAATAAATATTGGGAAAAATGAATTGCATTTCGATTTAAAGGCTTAAAAGAAGGTGATAATCGGAGATGATATAATTATTCACTTATGATATTTTCATAAGAATGGAGTATTAGAGAGAGTGAAGATTTTACATCATGAAAGTGTATTAAGGGTGGATGTTTATTGGTATGTTGTATAACTTGAATTAGAGTCAAAATATTCACTACTATAATTATTGGGTTAAGCCTTGAAGTCACATAATATGTTAAGGTCAATGAAAATTTGGATAGCTTGAGTCAATTTAAACCATTGATTCATTGTACAAGAGGGTGTATTTTTCATCCAAGAAGAAAATTTGATGTAAAGTCTGGAGTCAAAGAGTCGTAAGTCAATTCAAAGTTTTGAATGTAATTGGGTGCATGATCGGCCGAGCCCGACACCCAAAGAGTTAGTCATTGTAACACAAGAATTACTGAAGTTGTTGTTTGCAGAAAAGAGTAGAAAGAGAGTTTCCAGAAATGATTCCAAGATAGAGAACCGAAAGAGGTCAAGTGCAAGAACTGAGCTTGTATTCTTGAATGGCAAGTATGGAGGCGTGCTGGAAAGGGGATTTGAATGAAATCCACAAGTGAACAAATGAAGTTCACAAAGGAGGAGGATATGACTATTGATAGTCATTTGAGAAAATCTGATGAAGACCACAGCAAAAGAAAGAAGAAGGAAAATGCCAAGGTAAATGGCATATGTAAGCAGTTGACTGATGAAGAGTATGAGTGAGAGAAAGTTGAGATAGTAGTTCACCTTGAGTTATTGATGGAATTTTTGAAGAGAAACAAGAAATACCAGAGACATGGTTGGACCATGAGGAAGAAAGTGAAGTGGCAGAGGCTACACGCAAAGAGGGAACATCAGGTAAACATATAGTTGACAGAAGAGCTTAGGAAGCTCGAGCAGATGATGAGTGTGCAATTGAAATGTGAAGAAATCACAGAGGCTGAGTTGAAAATGGAAGTCTCCATTTGTGGCCCAGAACAGGGTGAATTCTGGGTGACAAGATCAATGAGAGAGATCTCATGAACTATTGGAATAGTTTAGAATAATTTTAAGATATGTTGAAAAGAGAAGCAGGTGAGGCTATGAATCCTTGTATTTTTTGAACTCATAGTTTGTGTATGTTTGCAAGATGTGTAGAAGATGATGGATAGTCTAGTGAAACTGTCATAGAGATGAATGAAACACTTGAGGTGAAGTATGATAGAGAATTCCTTTTAGAGGAGGAAGGGACTGATTTGTTGCAAGAGAAATAATTTATAGATGAGTTTTTGTTTGGTGTAAGACAGCTAGTTGAAGTTTTTCTAGAGGAGAGGCATAATGAAAATTTCGTATTGATATTCAAATGAGGTAAACAAATGAATTTTTTTAATGAAATTGATGAAAGAATTTTGCAATGTGATGATGTAGAAAACCGGATAACTTGGGAATATTTGTAGAAGAATAATGAAACTGGGAATGAAGCTTGTGTTGAAATGCTGGAAAGATTTCACATGGAAATAGAGTTCTTGGAACAATGGCATAAGGAACCTAAAGGAGAAGTGAAGCTTGCAGAACCTGATATAGAAGAGATTTCAGTTACCATGCATGATAGGGATGAAACATTTTTAACATTTATAGAGTTGAGTGAATGTTATAAATTTTCAAATAATCATGTGGTTGTAGGTACAAAAAATGACATTAATAAATATGATGTTGAAATCAGACAAATTGAGCAGAAAGTATTTGGAGATGAGATGAAAGATCAAGAGTAGCAAGACATTTATGTCTTTAGATACATAAATGAAACAAAATTATTGAACCAACAGGATAAAGATGAAAGCAGCTAGCAACTCAAAACAGGATCTACTGAAATCCAGAAAAACTATGATTGGAGATTGGTTCTTTAATCATCAAAAGAGATTGAAAGGTCTTGTATTTTTAAAGCTAATAGTTTGTTGATGAATGCAGGTACAACACCGGTTGAGAAATTTGTTACTATAGGGTCAATCAATGACTATAGTTGTGATCAAGGAAAAAATCTTCATTATTCTTCACTTCAGAAAGTTCAGTGTTCAGTGCAATTCGAGATGGAAGAATGAAACAAAGAGGAATTACTCCGAGGAATTGGTGAAGGAAATTGTTGGAGAGGCCGATGGAATACAATTGACAGAGTGAGTGATATTGGTGATGAATTACAAAAGGGAGTTGATACTTGAAAAGACCATCGAAAAAATAGATTTTGGAATCTTGGAGGTAGCAAGTCATCGAGACTTGTGGTTGTCACATTATTATAGAAAAGTGGCAGACCTCATAGACAGGAGTCTATGGAAACTTCTCTACATGGGGAGTCTGATACAGGAGAATCCTTCTTGATTTTCATTAAAATATTGTGTAATTAGGGGGTGAAGTATTTCTAATTATTTTATAAATTATTATGATCATTTTTAATAAATTAAGAGAGAAAAATCTAAGTGTGAGGATTATTGTAAATATTCTCTTAATTAATTGAGAATATGAGGGAATTGAGTTGGGTAGATAATTTAGGGATTAAGAGTTCCTTAAATGGAACTTAGTTGATTCAAATAAGGGATAAAGATATTTTAGGATTTTGTTGAGATTTGTGTGGAGGAAATCATGGATTGGAGTTAATTCATAATTGTGTATAAATATGAAGCTTTTGTGAGGAAGAAAAATAGAGTGTGGAATATATAGAGAGATAGAGAGAAACAGTGTGAGAGTTTTTGAAAAGGCCGAGAGCCGAGAGGCCCAGAAATGTCATATTCGAGCTATTGGTTTGAATTTGAATTTCGTGTGTTATTATATACCAGTATTTTGTTTGCATGGGCTCTCTCTTCTTTGTATATGTCTTGAGCTGAATTGAAAGTTGTTTTTAATGAAGAATTTGATGAGGTTTCCATGCTAAGGAAACATGAACTCTATTATTGTGCGCAAGGATTTGTTTTGTGTAGAATCCCTGCATCAAGCTAAAATTGCAGGTTTGCTAAAAATGGAGTTATGACTAAATTTGGAGGAAGATGGTAAATTTTAAAGCCACTAACTAAGCCAAATTTTATCATTGCGTAGTGGTCGGAACTGACCAAATTTTCGCCTATATATATATATATATATATATATATATACACATACATACATATACACATACATACATACATATATATATATATATATATATACATATATATATATATATATATATATATATATATATATATATATAGAAGGGTACCGTACCACCACCCGCATGACCCCTCCCCAACATATAAGAAAATATTTAGCTAAAATTTGGGGAAATCCTCCAAAATGGCAGACCTTCCACCGTATATATGCTTAACGACACACCATAACGAAGGTAAGTAGGAGTCAAACACACACCTCCCAGTTCCTACCCTTCGAAAAACAATGTCATTTCAATGTAAAATGAAATTCTTTTTTCCGTTATAAATAAATGATCCCAAGAATCAACCTGCCCAACTCATATAAGAAACACCCAAAGTTGATCAAGGCAACCTATATGTTAGCCTATCGGTCTTTGAAAACAACACCCACAACACAATATTCAAACATTGTTTTCTCATTCACTCAAATAGACGAGGAAGCTACAAAACGAAGATCAGAGGAGGAGCTCTGCCGAGATGGTGAAAATTTTTCAAGTGAAGAATATTCTAGGGTAATATTCCATAATATATTCCTATGGAGAATATTTGAGGAATCTTTTACATTCCTTGGAGCTGTATTTTTACAAAGTTAGAAATATGCCAATTTTATACTCAGCATGATCATAATTTTGCTACGTGTCTAAAGACATGGTCAATTTTCTGATATAAGTAGTCTATTTTCCAGATGTAGATTGTTGAGGATGAAACCTTGAATGTGGAACCTTGACGCAAGAATTTGTAGGGAATATTTTAGATTCCATGAGGCCTAAAATTGACAGTTTCGGATACACACAAAATTTATACTCATCTAACTCATTTTTTTTTAGGAAATTGATGGCATGGTCGTTTCATTATTTCAATCATATGTTTTGAGCTCACCCTCAGTAGAGAAAATTTGAGGAATCTTTGAGATTCCCATGGAGCTGAGATTAGACTAAGGAAGAAAGGGGTATCATTTATACTCATATTTCACATTGTTTTGCAAGGAACACAATGGTGTACGCTGTTCCTTCATCCGAGTTTCCACTTTTCATGCCATCACAAAACTTGGAGCTATAAGGTACATTTTTTCCATGAATTAATTTAATTTTGGTGAGATGATGATTTTAATCTAAGATTATTGTATGCCACATTATGTGAGATATTTTTCGTTTTTCATGCTAGAGTATAAATTATTGTAAGTGAGATTTCTTGATAGAAGAACCTCTCCTAGGAGAGACATGTCATGCTATACAAGTGCGTTAATCCTTGTATTGACAGAGATTTCATCATGTCCTCGTCATCTTCTTGTAATGAAGAATGAAGCAACCTCCTCACTATTACCATCTGAGCTGGGAGACATAGTCCACATTGGACGAAAATCGTTATCATATTTTTGGGTTATGGTTGTCCATGATTATTGTTTCTTGTTTTCATGTTCAAGGTTTTTTGAAGTTGTTTACAATATCCATTGATCATGATTTCACAAGAAAATGTAAGTGTCAACAAATAGTTTTGTGTAAATGGGATTTTTGTTTGAAATAATTCATGAAAAAATATCGGATCAAGTAGTATAAGAGTGTTTTGACCTTTTTTCCATGGATTTTGATTCAATCATCAAATAAGAAGGGAAATGGAGAAGAACCAAGATCTCTATGCGACCTTATACAAGATGGAAAACATGGTATATATATTGTTTTCACATTACGATGATCCATATCCACACTCAGATGAATATATCCTTCTTCATATTCTTCTCATCATTCACATGAAGAGATAACGATAGCCTTCAAGAAAATAATGTTGAATTAAGGAGACTTCTACAAGAAGAAGAAGAGGAGAAGCACAAATTGGAACTTCAATTAGGAGCCATCGAAGAGTTCCTGGAAAATTTGAAGTGCAATGAAGGCCTAGAAAATCCGTTATCACTTTATTCATAACAATAGCTGAGGTACACAGTGTTGGTAGTTCTTTATTTTCTCATGATGGTATTTATACTACAAGAATTGATATATCTCTTTCAAGAATCGATATGAGACACATCCCAAATATGGATTACATTGAAGGAGAATGTTCAAACACATGAGAAGCTTCCAAGACATTGTCGAATCCATCAAGGAAAGAGGATGTTGAGTGCATATCTAAGTCTTCCTCTAAAATTTAGAATTGAAAAGGAAGAGATAAGAAAAGTTATTATCATCAAGCCTTCACACAAGACAACCAAGTGAGATATAAAAAGTGTCAGTATTCTAATGTTAATTGTGATTACAAGAATATTGATAATGGTGAGAAAATTTTGTGACATAGAAAACTATGTACTTTTTGTGGCTTGTATAACGATTTTGTTTCCATGTGTTGGAAAATAATGGTGGCTAGAAAGAGGAAAATACATGTAGACCCTTCTCCATGTCAAGGAAGGAAGAAGGTCAGGAAAGTCTAGAGGAAGAATAAATTTTGTAACCATTGCAATAAAAGTGGACATCGGAGAATCACATGTTGGAGGCTCCATCCAAAACAATGTCTCAAGAAGGAAAACTCACCTATGGAGGAACCATCTCGTGATGTTATCCATGAGAGTCACCTACAAGAGGAAGACCACATTCACATTTTTTAGTAAGATATGGTATTATTAGAGATAGTAGCTTTTCATGGCCACATTTTTTAAATTACATGTTGTGGGATATTTGTAAAAGTGCCAAAGTGTTTGCCACCACTTATGAAAAAACCATAGTGATATTTTTGGCAATTTTAGTTGATAGTTTGGGTATTGGTGTTATTTATGACTTGGACATAAAATTTACCAATGAGTGTGCTATAAATTACTGGAAAGTATGGTGTTTCCTTGCTTCATGTTTGGTCTTGTAATTGAATATGTATTTTTCAAGTTGTAATATATGTTTGCATAAAATAAAGGTGTTGATTCATCACTTATTTATCCTATTTATAAAGGTGAACGAGAAGGAAGTGTGGGTTGATGGGGAAATTTTTGAGAAGAGGAGAGAGTACAACAAATTACAAATTTAGTTCATGATTTTGGAGGACCAAAAACTCCTCGGTGGGGAGGAATGATCCAAGTGGCTCTAGAAGTGCTCAAAAGTCAAAGAATTTAGATTCCATCAGAGGAACGACCATAATGTATATAACCTCCTCCTGGTTACCACAATGTAGATGACACTAAAATAAAACATCCTATGCTAAAGATATTAACAATCAAAGTTTTCGTTAACTTCAAACAACTGGATAAATTTAATAGAGTGTTAGGCCTCTATAATACTAATTGATCCCCTTATTTTTATTGTTAGTGTAGCCACTTATTTTTTCCGTTGTGCCCATGTAGTCCCCATATTTTTATCATTGTGCCCCATAGATGCCCACTATTGTTATTATTGTTCCCTTACATTCTTATTATTATGTCTGCTAGAATTATATTGTGACCCCTTGGAATCCTATATATAGAAAGGAGGTTTTTTCATTTGTGTCATCCAATATTATTCATGTATTTAATGTAGAGGAGGTTTCCCCATTGAAGTGGTTGATTTATAAGTCATTTACCTCTCTTTTCTTCGATTTTGTGAGCTATTTTCTTAACATTTGGTATCAGACCTTTGAATTGTAGTGTTTTGGTGCTTCGAAAAACAAACCCATTTTCTAACAAAGTCTTAGGAACTTCATGTAAAATTTTTAGATATTGGTTCATAATATTTTTAGAGATATTATTTGTGGATGTTAGGGTTCTTCCAAGCTCCTGAATTTCATTTCAAAGAGGTGACCTTGGGAAAATCATCATAACTCTCTCTCTGAGCATCAGATTGGAATTCTGTAAAAAGTGACCAAAATTACATGAACTATAGTTTCCTGTATCTCTATTTCATATTTGAAGGAGGAAAAAGTGACATGTGGCATGTTGTACAAGTTCGCTCTACTAAACTAGTCCATAGTTAGGTATTGTGGGAGATTGGGCATAAATTTGCCTTGAAGAATCCAAATCAGCTCAGACCTATGGCATTGGAAAGAATAATTAGAGGGATATTAAAGGACTAATGATAAAATCTTTGGGATCCAAAATTATATAGATATATCAATTTCAATATCGATCTCGTCAAAAGAAAAAAATAAGGTGTATATATATATATATATATTTTAATTGCATAAGTCTTGTTTGAAAAATCAATTTGAAGTGACTCCAAGGGAATATTGAAGAATATATATCAGTACTGGGTTATAAAATTCCCCTTAAAAATAATTCAACACCCATTAAGCCCTCATAAGGCTCTACTATGACTCATGGTGAGGAAGAAGTGCAACATGATATATCAAAATTACAAGGCCAAGTGCATCAAATTTCGCTCTCCCAAAGGGTAAAAAAGAATGAAATAGAAAATAATATGGATGATTTGAAGAAATGTTTGGAAGATAATATGGATTATTTTTAGAATTAAATGGAATCTAAGATTGATGGTATAGAATAAAAATTGGAAGATGCGAAGAATGATCTAAAATCAGACACGGAAGGTTTGAAGGAAGGTTTGACAAAGTTGCTACAAGAAATGATTTGTATGGAAAAAGGTAGTGGATGAAACTTATGATGAGAAAAAAATAAATTTTAATCATGATTTTATAGACTATAGTTTTGGATTTAAGAACCACCATATTCCAAATATCGATATGAGTAATTTTGCTGGCAATGATTTTATAACATGGATACTACAGATGGAGCAAGTCCCATTTCAAACAATATTGCAAGAACTTGACCTTGATGGAAAAATAATATTGAAACCTCAAGATATCATAGAAAGAAGAACTCGAAATATAAGAAATCAATCAATTTCAGAGTATCTCATCAAGTGGAAGAACTTACCAGCTGAAGTTCCACATGGGTGGATGAGAATTTTAGACATAAGCATCCAGAAGTAATCAAGCATTGAGGAAAACACTTATTTGAAGGGGAGGGGAATGTTAGGTCCCTATAATACTATTGTATCCCCTTATTTTTATTGTTATTGTAGCCACTTATTGTTGTGTCCATGTAGTTCCCATATTGTTATTATTGTGCCCCTTAGAATCCCATTACTGTTATTGTTGTGCCCTTACATTGTTACTGTTATGTCGGCTAGGATTATATTGTCACCCCTTGGACTCCTATATATATAAAGAAGGTTTTTTCATTTGTGTCTTCCAATAATTGCTCATTTATGTAATGTAAAGGAGGTTTCGCCCCAGAATTGGTTGATATCTAAGCCTCTCATTTCTCTTTTCTTCTATTTTTTCAGTTGGTTTCATAACACAGAGTGACAATTAAAGTTGGAGGTTCGCCAAAACTGGAGGTCAAACTAAATTTCAAAGAAGCTGCTAAATTTGGCGACCACTAACTAAGCAACATTTTGGCAGTTTGTGGTGGTCAAAGTAGACTAAATTGTCACCTATTTAATTTTTCTGCTTACCCTTAAAATTCCGTCAATGTTTTTTTACCATGTTATTTTAAAAATAAAAAATATATATAAATCTAGGGGTGCAAGGACACCACCCCCACCAACCCTCTCCAACATATAGAAATATATGTAATTAAAATTGGGGGTGGGAGACCAAAATGGCAAACCCTCCACTCTATATTTGTTAAATGACGCATGTTATTGGAGGTCGGTGGTAGTTAAACTTGCAATGACTATGGTCGGCCCACCGACCAACGACCTCATTTCTATGTAAAAAAAAAAAAATGTGTGTTATAAAGAAATGTAGGCTGAAATATACCAATACACCTCCTATAATGAAGGCCCAAAGATGGTTAATCCAACCAGGATGGAATCCCATCAAGCTTTGAAAGAAACACTGACAACACATTATTTAAACATTGTTTTCTCATTCGGCCATATAGACGATAGAGCTACATAACCAATAGTAGAGGAGGAGTTATGTTAAATCTTGGTATTTTTTCTAAGACAAGAATATTCTAGAGGAATATGACTTAGAATATTATACATTATATTCTCATGTAGAATATTTGAGGAATATTCTAGATTCCTTGGAGCTACATTTTGACAAAGACATAAATATGCCAAGTTTATACTTAGATTGATCATGATTTTGTCACAAGTATGGCGGAGTTGTCAGTTTTTCGATCTAAGCAATGAATTTTCTAGAGTTATAATTTTTCGGATGGAGTCTTGAAGGTGGAACCTTGACACAAGAATATGTAAGGAATCTTTTAGATTCCATGAGGCATAAAATTGAGAGTCTCGGAACTAGGGCAATTTTATACTCATCTGACTAGATTTTTCAGTAGGATCACATTGGCACAAACAATTTCTTCATTTGAGCTACTAATTTTTTAATCAATTCTCGAAAGAAAATCTTTGAGGAATCTTTGATTCTCACGTGGAGCCCATATTTGAATGAGGAAGAAAGGGGCCATGTTTATAGTCACATTTAATGGTTTTTTTGTGAGGAACATGATGGTTCATGCCACTTCTTCATCCGAGTAGCAAATTTTCAGGTCATCCCCATACTTGAAGGTGTACGGTGCATTCTTGAGATGCGTTCATTTGATTTTTTTTAGGTCATTATTTGAATCTAATATCGTTGTATGCCACTTTATGTGAGATAATGTTCCTTTATCATGTTGGAGGAACATTTATTTTGAGTGAGATTTCTAGATAGAAGAACGTCTCCTAGGAGAGACATTCCACTCTAGATAATGGGTTTCATCCTAGTATTAACATAGATTGTGTCATGTACTCACCATATTCTTACAATGACTAATGAAGCAACCTCCCAAATCCTAACACCGCACCTCGATACGTAGTCTGCACTGGACGAAATTCGTTATCATATTGTTGGGTAAAGGTTGTTCAAGATTATCATGATTATTGTCTCTTATTTTCATGCTGATAGTTTGGTGAAGTTTAGAATATGCATTACTCATGATTTCACAAGCAAATACAAGTGTAAAAAAAAGGTCCTTCATAATGGGTATTTTTGGTTGAAATAATTCAAGATTATCGGCATGTTGTGTATATCATATGAATATTTACTAAAAAAATGAAAGTATTTCCTAATATTTAAAGAAATGTGTCTCTTGAATGGTTCATAGGTCTAGGAAGACATTATATCATGACATGGGATGATATGAAGATAATATTCTTATAAAATAACAAATATTATTGCATACAACAGGACCTTAAGGGTGAAGTTCTTAAAATGACCGAAAAGGAGAAATAATGCCTCAAAGATCTAGTGGCTATATTTTTATACAGTGTCAAAAGGGCTAAATTACATCGTTTAGAAGAAGATATATTTAAATATTTCTTACAAAAACCCATGAGGGATTAATTTATTTACCTCCTCAACCTGATGGTTAAAGGAGACATTTATGAATTTTCATTTCAAGAAATTTGTAAATTATGAAAACACATCTCAAGAGGAAAATAAAATTATGAAAAGAATCGAAGAGATATAATGATGTCAAGGGTAATACAATACTCATATGGAACTGTAATTAGATAGTAATTGGGAATTTTTCTCGATAAATTTAAAAATGATACTGTTGGAAATGTTAGTGAATAATGAGATAATCTAAAGGATATTAAAAAGAAAAAAAAAGGTCGAAAATGCTACATTATCTATTTATTTTCCTAGATGTAGGAAAAATCATGCATTATGACAATGTCCTATTGAATGTATTAAAATATGTGTTACATGTTCAAAGAATCATGCTACAAAGGAGAGCTCTTCAATACCTGGACTTAAATATGTTTTTGAAGAAAACACTAGGACAAGTCAAACTGAACAACTTTGTTATGGTTCTCTTAGAAGTCCTTCACAACCTTGAAAAATATGTATGGCACATGATCCCAATATACCATATCGATCTTATTGGAATACACCTTTACCATGGAAAACTTGGCGACCTCAACCAAAAAATACATCTTGGTCACAAGGTTGGTAAGGACCTTATTGTAGGAATACTCAGCATACTCAAACTTACCGACAACCATATCCTCAATACGAGACTAAAAATTCTTTTCCTCCCCCACCATAGCCTATTGAACCGTAATACTTCAAGTCACCCACTTCCATTACCATCCACTTCATTTCGTCACAAATATAATCAACTACTTGCACAACAAATTTCTAATATGTATAATAAAACACCTTAACAACCCACCTATATTGTTGAAGGTAAAATTTTTCAAGCCCATGTGATAGCTCCTCCAGGGATAAATAATGTCCAACATAGATCTGGTTGAGTTTTGTAAAATAAAATACCACTAGTTGTTATCCAAGAATATAAGGGGGATAATATTCCTAAAAAGGAGATATTTGCTCAGCAATAAAATTCCCCTTCAAAGAAAGATATTCATACATAATTAGATGAAAACCAAATAAAATCAACTCATACAATTCCTATGATGAAGAACCATTTATTTCCTTATAAAATCCTCGCTTTACAAACAAATTACAAATTTACAAATGAATAGAAAGGGAAATACTTGTTTTAGTTTTCCATTTTTGTTATGGAGTGCTCAACCTATCATGAAACAAAGACAAATAACCAACTACCAGATTGAATATAGAGAATTTGAAAAATATAACTAATTAAATCAATAAATTGAAGGAAATGGTAATCTACTTATAAAGCATAAAAAATGGAATCAAAACTATAAAAAGAAAAACTATACTAGTTAAGAAAATCTACAAGGTGCACTCCTAATGAGTGCTAGAAGCTAGGAACTCAAATCACAAGACACAAAATTATCATACAATTGTACATATGCCATGGAACCAAGTATTTGAATTACTATAAAAATAAATTCTTCTTCTCTACAAAATAATAACAATAATTCAAACTTAACATTTATTATCATTTTCTTTGAGACTGAAGAATTTTATAAGGTCTTCTTGGATTAACAAATCGATAAATCAATGTCAAGAGACAAGTTCTGAAATTAGGCATCTATTTTTTGAAATCATAGTACGAAATTCACTCTTAGGATTCACTGTTGAATTATTGAAACATGAACGCGCGCATATTGAAAAGTCATCAGCTAAGGTTTCAGATTCTATATCTTTCTCGCATAATGTTATCCATTCTCTCTTGATGATAATGTTTATTCCTTAATCTTCTGCATTAAAACAACGTTCCATAGCCACTTTTGGCTTTTTGTTTGAACAATCATATTCACACATCCTGTGAGCTTCCCATTGAACCCAATAAGTGGATGTCAATGTGGCTCATACCTGGAAATTTTTCATGTGTCCTATTCGTGTTCTAACATGTGTGAATCTATACCACTTAGGATTTGGCTGTAGAAATTTTTGTTAGATGTAGAATGTAAATATTTCGGTGGTTATAGTAAAATTTAAATCAATTTATCGAAGAAAACATAGGCTATGTGATGAGAGTGGATGAGTACATTTTTATTATAGCTTTCTATGACCTAGATGACCTAAAATACATATATCAAGTGGAAATTTGTACAAAATGAATAAAGGAAAGGAAAAGGGTTTGTCGAAAGGAGAATAATTCAGAGATTCAATAGCACCATTGTATCTTGGTATATGGAAGCACGTTAATAAAATGACCAATAGTTCAGTGATAGAAAAAAGAAAGTTGATCTTGGTCTTAGGAAATTGTACATTTAAGACATCCAGTGGAAATAAAACTTAGCATGGATGTTTTTCCAGTTAGTTTGGAAGTTATGGATATAGGGAGGGATCCCTCATTAATTGTTATAGAAAAGAATGGTATGATAGTGAGGTTATTCAACAACTGGTGGATGTTTTCAAGTAATTGAATTTAGTATATTTGTGATTCGGGAGTTCAAGAGTGGAACTTTGAAATTCACCATGTGAAATACACCTTCATAAAGGTAATGGGACAACTTAATGGAGTTTAATCCACATAATCTCTAAGATTGTTAGAGATGCTTGATTTTAACGCACAAGAATATAAAAGACAAATAATAGTTAAGGGAGGGTGTTGGAGATTTAACCCCTACCTGTCTCATGTATATTGAGTGATATTCCTCATAATAAATGTAATTATTATGTGATTTGGTTAATTGTTTATTAGTAGGATTTGAGACGTTTAGTCCAACTAAAATAGCACCTATTTTAGTGTTTGGTTGAGATATTTTCTCAAGAAAGTGATTCTTTGGTTAAGGTAGAATTTCTATCATCATACAATAATTGATGTATATATATGTATTTAATGTTATGCAAAGATCATTTTTTGGTGTGTGAGTAGTTCTACAAATATTTTTACCTATTTAAAATATTTATTTCTTATAAAAAAAAAATTATATTTAAAAATTAATTAAGAATAAAAAATAAAAAATTATTTGGAATTTAAATATACTTTTTAATTTTATAAACAGTCAAAAGTCAATAATTATTTCAAAAGCATAATAAAACTACAAGTGTTTATTTTAGACTAGTAAAATTACTATGAAGTGAAGGGGTCAACCAATTAGTACTTATTAGTCCTTATCAAGACAAGACTCTAGAAAGGAAAGATATTTTTTATTTACCACCTCTAATTTAGCACTAATCATTGAGATTTTTAATGTTTATGTTTGCAAATGAATATCTATTTTTCAAAATTATTAAAAAAAAATATTCTTTTAAATATTTGATTGGACCATAACTTGAAGGTTTTATTCTAACATTTTTACAAAATTTCCCTATGAATAAGTGTCTAGCATATTTTATGCATTTATTGATTAATAAGGTTCCAATATTCAGGCACGGTCTCTAGATATTTGTGGAGTATTCATAACCTTTGTAGTAAAACATCCAAAAAAATATCCTTGAAAATAGCTCATACTTAGGTAAATAACATATTTACCATTAGTTACTTCCCACCCTAATTTAAGAAATTCATTCCATAAAATATAGATAGGAATAATATGTAAATATATATACTTACTACATGTTAGCTACAACCATTCTTTGTAGCTTCCTTGACACTAATGTGGAACTAAAATTGTAAATGTATTAACTTACGAGTGGTTACTACACACCAAAATTTATGCATGCAAGTAATTAATTTATGCAAATCACATCTCAATTTATATTTATTAGCTCCTACTAATGAAATATTATAGGATTTTATTTAGAAAAAAATCATTATATCTGGCCCAATTTAGTGTTCTAATTGAAAATTTTTCAATCAAAAACATCGAATACAAAGGGATATGAAAATGCAACCTCTTATTTATATTCATAACTAAAAAAACTGATACATGATCATACAAGTCATATTGAATCTCATACCAATTGCATGTACAATTTCTCATCAATGACTAATATAATACATTAAGCCCACTTGTTAATCCTCGATGGATCCACCACACAAATGTCACCATGGGGTTTTCGTCCCAGGATCAAGCTAGAACAAGCTATGCCAAGTTCTCAACAATCACACAATAATATATAAAAACTCTAGATTATCCAAATGCATACACCATATCTCGTTTTTGTGGGCTTGATGGGCTCTCTAGAACCCTTAGTTTATCATTTTCCCTGACAAAATGAAGGAAAATTCCATGGGAAGATCCCATGGGAAAATACCATGGAATATAACATGGGTATATTCTGTCCATTTTGACCATATCAAGAAAAGGGAATATTAAAAATCCTCCATCCTACATATTGCTTTCCCTCAAGAAACCCACTTATATCAACACCAAAAGAATCAATATACTAATACTAGGATCCCATACAAACCAATCTGTTATCACATGATCCTAAATGGATCCTTCGATACCTAGATCCGAAATAATCCTCTAGCCAATGCTTCATTCAATAGATTCACCTGGATCCCAACGCCACCTAATTCCTAGGATATGTGGGTTATGATACCATCTCATCACTCCTTCAATGCTCGTGCCTAATGTCCCATGCTTTAATATGCCCTTGGCTAAGGGTATCCTCCTAGGAATCATCCTATAAATACTGTTCAAACTCATAATATCTCACCAATCCATCCCGTTGAAATGATCTAATGCATGAATTCATGGACATGGAATAAGTATGCTATGATGATGTTTCTTGATACTCAACTCATTCTTACCCATTTGGTCACCCAACATGATCCATTTGGAGTACTAAATTTCCCTATTGTTCTATATTGTATCAATTACTTTAGCCAAAATTACTTATTCATAAACAGTGCATCCAATTATTAGGAGTGTAATTAATCAAAAACTCTAACTAGAGATAGAACAATGCATGGAGTGATAAATAAGAAAACAACACAACCATAAGAGAAAGAAAACTAGTCCAAGACCAGGGAAAGAATCCATAAGGAGGAAACCCTTTCAAATATTCTTGTTTAATAGATTGCCATAAAACATTTTTAGCGGATACTATAATTATCCCAATCCATATGTAGCGGAAACAAATAGATCAGATCTAAAAATCTACATATCTAGAATAGCAAGAAACCCAGATTTAATAGATCACTGAAGGAATGTCGTGTCAACTTCCAAATCATATATCTAAATATAGGATGCTCTCAAATATAGACCACAAATGTATTTGAATAAATGACTAAAGTCTCGAAGCACTACGCAATAAACTGAACATGAACTAATCTAGATATGCTCTGAAAAACCCTTAGCCATGACCTCAACATGTTGTGCCTATGACTAATTCTCTCTTGGTCACTAGTAGGACACACTGTTTCTATGACTCTGCTTTAGATCAGCCTGATCTAGTCTCTAAACCCTAGTCGCTAGCTTTTCACGCTCTGCCAGCAACTATATCAACTTGGTCGCTCGCTTGCCACATTGTGCCTGTAGCTCTAGCCCAATTTCACTAGCTCTATTCCTGCGACTATGGACCAGAATCCATAGATCAGAGTGAGCCTCTCACATGTCATACTGAACCTTCCATGAGCTTCTTTTGTCAGAATTTTACGAAGCAAAACATAAAAGATGATCCAAGACAAAGTGATAAAGAACCAAATATCATGAGCGAATGTGTGAGAATGAGGTTTAGGTCCCTTCTATTTATAGCTTTTGTGAGGGATCGCTTGGGGCTTTCACCAAATCCACTTTTTTTGAATGTAACCCTTTCCATTTTATTAATAAATAAAATAATTCATAATTTAACTTCTGCTTAATCGATTTAGGCGATATATAGGTCGATTTTAGTCCTATCAAAAAGAGGAATCTAATAAAATTATAATATCGATAATATGAGCTCTACAATATGAAATTTTAAAGTAGTGTCAATAATTAATACTCCCTCTCAACTAGGAATAATTCCACTTAATAACCTCTGCATATAGATCTTTACATCATGGTGTCTTCATGACTCAACTCCATGTGCTGAAACTTTCTTAGATCTAGAAGAAGAAAAATTGAGGAGAAATAATTTTTGCCCGTACTGAGCAACAAAATAACTCATCATATAGGGGAGCACATCTCAAACACAAGAATCTCATCAGGGAGACTATTCTCAACTCAAAATCACAAAAGGGAATCAAATCTCAACCCATTCCTATTTTCTACTGATATTTCCACAATGACTCTCAACAGTCATGTGGTAGAACACCTGCACCATAATCAAATTTGGTTGTACACCCCAAGTACACTCTCAACTTGTTGTCCAAATGAGGATTGGTATTCCCAACAAGCTTTGGTTGAGGGTATGATTCCAACTAGGGTATACTCTACATAGACTAGATAGGGGAGAAACATCTATGACCCTATGAAGATATGGGAGAAACATCTCAACCCTGGGTAATAAATACGGAAGTACCCTATTTTCCAAAGATTCCTCAACCCCGAGGAGACCTCTATCTCAATTCCTCACCCTGAGAGCTCAATCAGGGTAGTAAGAGTTTACTTAGTGTCCTCGATCAATGTTTCTCGTTATCTGGAGGGGATACATCCATTAGTCAAATTTTTTCTCTAAAGACCAAGAAATTTCCTTTCGGTAGTGCCTTGGTGAAGATATATTTTATGTTCCCATCAATTGATATGTGGTGGAGTCGAACAACTCCTCTTTGCACCATGTCATTAATAAAGTGATATCGAATCTATATGTGATTGGACTTGTGATGAAATACAAGATGTTAGTATGAATCTTAATTGCAAGTGTAAAAAAAAACACCACTTTAGATGTGCATAACAAACAACCGTAATAGCAAATATGGCTTCCAATACCTTCAGATCTGTAATTAGGTGATCAAGATAAATGCTGCAAAAATCTAGATCTATGCATCAAAAGGCATGAAGTGGTAAATAAAAATGATATTTACTCCATGCATCCAATAGACAAGACAAAAATATGTTGAATGAATTTTATATTAAGGGCACCTAGGAGGAAAACATAGAAGGATGTTACCAGTTTTCCTCAATGGAATATGTTCTTGTAAGTCCTCAGCACTTCAGATCTAAAATTCCCCTCTCTTGATGATGTAGAAAACCCAAACAAAAATGGAACTCAAAGCGAGCTCACAAGCAAAAACATAGAAAAATATGGCAATGATGGTGGATCAAAGATAGACCAAAAGTATAGATCCAGAGTGATCTTTAGGCAAAAAAAGGTAGTGAATGAATGGAAAAACCCTTCTATTTATAACAAAATATTGAGTTAGTCTAGATATTGGTGCATAATTAAAATATTATTAACCAAATCTGGATCCCACTTTTATGAAATATTTTATTATTTTTGTTGGAGGGAAAAATAATTTGACTTGGGTCAAATCCCTTTATCTGTAAATAATAAATAAATAAATGATTTATTTATTATTTTAAGGATGTGGCTGAGTAATAATAAAATAAATAATGATTTATTTAATTATTTATGGATGATTTAGTCAAATATAACAAGGAATATTATTTAAATAAGGTTGAAATAGTTATTCCTAGAAAATAATAAGATAAATAATAATTTATTTAATTAATTTTTCTATTTTGGGTTAAATATGACCAGGAATATGAATCAAACTGTTGTTTAACTAATTATTCCTTGAGGAAAATCGAATAAATGCAGATTTATTTAATATTTCCTCATGGGGTTTCCTATTTAGACCATAAACAACTTAATAAAGGCGGTTTAATTCATATTGAAAGAAATTTTACTAAGGTTAAAATTGGTCTTACATGGTGTACTTAGTTCCATCTAATAGTAAGAGGTTAGATGACCAAAAATTGGTGTAACATATTTCCCCCCAGTAGGCAAGCATTAGGAGCTAATTGTATGACCGAAGTACGTTGTAGGACCGCAATCACTAGACACCGAAGGGGAAGTCAAAGAGAGAGAAATATAAGGTAGACCAAATCATTAAAGGACAAGACCCTGAGGAGGCGAGACTTACAGGTGTGACAAGTCTCTTTTATGAGTGAGTACCTATGCCATAGGTGGCGAGGGAGGCATACCTATGTCCACCGAGACAAAGTACAAAGAATAATGCATCTAGTAAAGAAGGGACTAAACAATATAGCACATGCTAGCATAAACATGAGCCAGGTAAAAACATGATAATGAATCCCACATACATACTCTACCTGGGATAACACCCAGGAATTATACAATAATATCTGAGTACATGAGATACAAATATAACCCAAATGCCCCTATAAATAGGAAAGGGCTCTGAAAATATTACTGATACATGAAAAAAAATAACGTGTTGCAAGCGGTTGAGGCCAACATCATCAAATATATGGAGCTTCATCAAAGGCTGTAATGAAGAGGTCATCTGGGCATGTGGGGGGCTACCTGTAGGACTACCCCCTCATGAGGGCTGAAACATCTCACAGAGACCTGGGAATCACCGGTATCATCTACTGCATCACTGAACCATTAAGCATACGGATCTCGATCATGCTAAAAATGAGCTAGAGCTGAGAAAAAATCAAGTCAAAGGGCAATAAGGAGTCACTTTGAAGATACGAGGCACTGAGCAAGAGCGGAAGCTGGAACCAAGGTACACTACCCTCTAGACCTATCTTCTAGAATGAATGATCGGATGTCGAAAAAACAAGGTTCGCCATAAGTGAGGCAATAAGGGATCCTCAATAAAGGCATGAGAGAAAATAGTAGAGCGACTGACAGACTAACACCAGGGATGATGGTGAAATGGGGGTACTGAGTAGTCGACAGACGACTTCTCTTGTTAGAGCATAAAGGGCATGGATGACCTAGCAGCGACTAACACAATATCATAAGGGATAGGGGATAGTAGGACTAAAGGCCATAGTGTGTGACATGAGAGAGTAACCAAGCAATTAATAATGGAGTACTATTTCGGGATACAGAGGGACTCATGATAGACTCCATGAATGCGATGATGACTCAAATCGGATGCTCTAAAAAAGGGGGACTCGATGATGCTGCCACACAGAAAAGGTGCAATGGGGACCATAAACACATGATTACATGATGGTTACTCACAATGAAAATAAACATGAGCATGGAAAAGTATGAAGGCAAAGTGGTGCCCCAAGTACAAGTGTTGCAAGTGAAGAAATTCGATTTTGAGGAGTGGTGAAGTAACCCTTCTTGGACAAAATGTATCTGGGTGAAGTATCAAATCATGAAAAAATAACATATACCATTTTAGGGCTCAGTGAGAGCTTTGCAATGGTATAGAAGGTTTTTCAAACTGAGCTACGGTTTGGCCGCAGCAGGAAAAAGAAAAATCAAGGGTTTCTCTTTTAATAAGGCATTTTCCCTCCAAATTCACTTATTTGCATGTGGAGTTCTAGTGAATGTATAGAGGAAAGAAGGCCCTAAATCTTGCAATGATTGTAGCGGAAAAACCAACCATGGAAATTGAGATCCGTTAGTTGCAGGTAAGAGGCCTAATCCTATTTTTTCATTTCAGGGGATCAAAATTTCATTTTTAGGCACCCAGATCTCATAAACAGGCCAGGCCGCACTTTTTGTGGTCTGTTTTGCGACCTGGGTAGCAGGTACTGGGAAGAAAAATGCGACCTATCCCAGGAAATGAATGGAAAAGTGTGACCTATAAGAGAAAGGGGGTTTCAGTGCTGTTTTTTGTTGAGATCTGGGATTTTTATGGTTGAGGGGCATAGGTGCCCCCAAGCATGTCATGGTCATGCGAAAATGTATTTAGAAAAGGGGAATCTGAACAGATTTAAATGATGTGGTATGACATTTGTTTTCATTATGGTTATGCAGTTTGAGAATGTGAATGGAGGATTACCAATCTCTTTTGGTACTTCATATATGAAACAAATGGACTATTTTTATGGGTTGGCATAAATGGTGTCACTATCCCAAAGAGTGGATTTGGAGATAGTGAATTGGTGCTCTCCTAGAAAGCCCACTTGTTGGTAAAAAAAAATGTCTAAGGGACTGGGTTGTTGATGTAAGATGAAGGAATGATGAGGGGTATCATCCCTAGAGTGATCTGAAGTAATATGAGACTCTATAGGTTCTTCTAAAGAAGAAATAATTATGGTACTAGAGTGGACACGACCAAATGCACTAGGAGAGTTGTGGAGAATTGATTCTCTTGGCCTCTCATATGGGTGCCCCCTTACCCAAACATTGTGTGTCAATTTAATGGCCACAAGGTGTATGTGGTCCGACTGCATGGGTTCAATGTAAGGGGAGATGGATAAAGTTAGGGGTGGTGATGGCTTCCATAGTGTCATCATCGTAATAGAAGATGGGGTGACTGGAGGAAGAAAAACCACCTGACGCAGCGAAGCTACTTGACTCATCATCATGAGAAGAAAGGTTCACATGCACATCATCACGAAGGGTGACTGAAGAACAAGTAGATGAAGGATGCTCTTATGTTGAGCTTGAGGTGATTGTTGAAGGGAGGTCAGGCGTAACAGAAGCGGAAGGCCCAGGGGGGTCTTCCATAATGGATCTCATGAATGATGATAAGTAGTGGACAGTGGCTGAATACTCTATAATTTCATTGTCCAAAGGGGGAATGCCTATGGGATTCAATGTTGCCTCTGGTTTTGCTGAAGAAAAATGTGCAAATAAGGGATCGTTGGACTCGTTGTGCTTGGCCTCGAATTGATGAACTGCTACTAGAGAGGTGCGGAAGTCTTCGAGGCGGGGAAAAAGGTCAGTATAATGGCCATGGAGATCACACAAATCACAGGGGTCATTGGTGTGAATATTCTTGGGGTTCCTGGCTACAGTCAAGGAAGGAACAGAGGTTTTCGGGATCGTAGATGCACGGAACATGACATTAACCATGGGCTTGAGATGAGGCAACTATGGACAAGTGTGAGTGGCATGACCGACAACATCACACAAATAACACTGGATGGTGTGCTTTGGAGGCCGAGGAAGAGCAGGGTTTTTCAAGGTAGCCTTGTCTTTTGATGCCCTCCTGTGAGCTTTTCCATTTTTACCCGAAGCTGTCGCAATAGGAGAAGGTTACTGTTGAGGTGGCTGAGGCACTGTAGCAGCGCGAGAATTCATAGGACCAGTTGAACTAGGGTCAAATAAAGATAAGGTCTGGGTTGACCAGGTGGGGTAGCTGCTGGGGGATCGAGGTACTAGAAGGGAATCCCCAGGGTCAATTTAGGAAGAGAGAGGGTGGCCATGACAGGTACTGAATACACTCTAGGAGGGGGAGCTAGGAACGGTATCTGACTGGAGGGGTAATGGCCAAGCGGAATATTTGCAAGATGGTTAAGGCCTGGAGGAACCATTCCAGGAGGGTAAATAGGCTCATGGATACCAGCTGTAGGTGAAGGGCTAGGAGGAGGATGTCCAAAAGGATGAATCGAAGGGCTAGGAGTAGGATGAGGAGGGTGAGGAGGCTACTAACTAGCTGAAGCGGGCTGCTTGAGGGTAGCCCAAGATGATTGCAGCATGTAGAAATTTGATGAGCTGGGATCAAAGACAGGAGGAGGAAGACTAGGGAATGTACCAAGCAATGAGGAGTATTTTTCAACTCCGGGTGAGACATTAGTCAAAGGATCGGTGATTTTCTTATTGGCCACCGAAGAGATGATGGACTCAGGGGAGGTTTGAGACTTCGGTTCGTAATATGTCAACTAGTCAATGGTGACTATCTTTCCATTATGAGGGAAGGACATCTTGGGGTGAACCGCAGATGGGACTGTAGACATCGCATAAGTGTAGCTACGACCCAATAGAATGTTGTAATCTAAGGGGGCATCTATGAATTCTATGTCAACATAAACAGTCTTGCTTATAAGAGTAATAGGACAGCTGTGGAATAGGCCAATGGGCTGGGAGGTGTGGTCATCCCACACTTGGAGAGTGATCATGGAAGGAGCCAACTCAGGTGATCCTAGTTGCTTCCAAACAAAAGTAGACATGACACAGGTGGATGTCCCCTCATCAATGATGCACTGGGAAACATTGGCATTTCGGATATTGACTCGGATTTGGAAGGCGACGAAAGAAGGGAGTGGAGGATGTTCTGACCGGTCAACGTCAAAGACAATCAATCGATCATCGGAAGGATCTACAATGCCCATGGAAGATAGTAGAGATTTTTGTTGTGAAGGGTACGACTGGAGGAGTTCCAGCATTGAAATGGAAGTAGGAGATTGCGCCAAATTATATAGTATACTATAAGAATGGGCAACTTTTCTAGAAACAGCATTTCGGCGTAGTGGTCCCTTAGGGATCTTGGTATGAACCTTCGCCTTAGGTTGATGGATCTGCAAGGGACCATGAGGTGTCGAAAGAGGCTCTGTAGGGACCGAAGGAGGTGGCTCGGGGACAGACGTAGTGGAAGGCTTGTTGTACTGATGGGATCGAGTTTGAATATTGATGTCTATCGTTAGAGGTTGGTGAGAATTCATCGTAAGAATATCGTAATTAGGGGGACAAGATGGAAGATATTGAGTGGCCACCTGACCTTTAGGTGGTTGGGTAGCCACAAATTGTTGCTGGGGGAAAGGATTAGTAAACACAACCGGCTAACTAGGCACAGCACTGGGAGGGACGTAAGGGGAGGATTTGTGTCCTCACAGTGTTTCTTGAGACTCCCACATGTACTTCATTTATGGTAAAAGAGGACAATCATGTGTGTAATGACCATAAACACCATTATAAGAACAAGGTTTGTTCGTGCGAACAAGCCTGGCCTACTTGGGCTGAGTGCCCTGTTGCTGGTTAGCAATGTTAGGAGAATTATTTTGCGGATTAGGTCCAGGATTACCGGGAGTAGATTCATTTTGAGTGCCTTTCATCTTCTTTTTATAAGAAAAAGGATTATTCAAGCCCTCTTATGCATACAACTTTTCCTGAGGGGGTGGTGGCTATTTTTGTGGGGGTTGAGAAGGCAAGGGATGAGGAGGTGATAATGTTGGAGGAGCTGGAGCACTAGGCTATGGATACAGATAAGAAGGAAGTTGTGTAATAGTGTGGTAAATAGGAGGTTGGGAAAAAGGAGGAGGCATGCCGTATCCTAGATACATGCTACTGGGAGGGGGAAAAGTGTAGGAGGTGCTGGAAACCCCCTGAGGAAAACCATAGCCCATGGGAAGCTGAGCGTATGGATGAGAGAGAGCTCCAAAGATACCATTAGTGGCATGATATGCCCCTTAGTGCGTTGGCACCACCAGGTCTAGGAAGATCATGTAGAACGATATAAACATAACTTGACTGAGCATAGAACAGGTCATATTTTAACACAATTTGGAGAGCGACTTCTTTGGTTTGAGGGAAATGCGATGTGACATCTTTACTGATAGGGGGTAAGAGAGATCTAAGGAACTAGTCCATGTAGACACGATCTTCAAAGGTAGGGGCTCGACATAGGCTCTTTCTTCTCTGCCATTCCTATACATGATCAGATAGGCGGGTTGCAGACGATTGAAGGAAAGAATTCAAAAGTTCAGTGCCAGTTTCATAATGAAGAGGAATTTGGAAATAAGATAGAAAATCATGAGCAAGAGTTGCAAAGGTGGTATGAGAGGATGAGGCCTGATCAACATACCACTTAGAAGCTTCGCCTATAAGCGTAAGTTGGAACAACTGCAGACAGATAGAGTCATCGGTAATGGAGTTAGAGGAACACATGTGGAAAGATCGAACATGATTTGTAGGATCTTCTCCAGCAAGGCCTTCAAACTTGGGGTGTTGGAAGGGAGCTTGGTCGGCATAGCATGCCAACTAGCACCATTCTCTATAGGTTCATTTATCAACTAGTCAAAATCGGGAAGAATGAGACCTGCCATATAGGGGAGCAAGGGAGCAACAGGGATAATTCTTGTTACGGTCCCACTAGTAGTATTCCAAACATTAGGACCGGGGCTACCACCAGCGTTAGGTCCTGAACCAGACATGGTGAAGGTGACAGGAGAAGAACCTAATGAACCAAAAGAAGAGTCGTAGTGCAGACTCAGTGGAGGAATAACTCGAATCCTATGTGAAGGAGTAATTCTTCCTACCTAAAACCGAGGATGAAGGCCAATAAGTCTCTGGGATAAATGCCTTGGTGGCGCAATTATGATGATACAAACACAACAGAAAGGAAAAAGAGACCAACAAGGGCAAGGAGGTGCAGGGTCAACTGATTACAATGTCGAAACAAGGGCAAAGAGGTGAAGGATCAATTGATTTCAATGTTTTAGAGTGTTTTCTTGGCGGTGTTAACCAAGCTCTTTTTCGCTTAGGGTGTGTGTGCAAGTGTCTAAATTTTAATTTTTAAACCTAGACGTTTGTAGGGAAAAATAAAAAGTGTGTTTTGTAACTGTATATCAACCTGCAAATAATAGTATATGAAACTGAAATAACAGTAAATAAACAGCTAATAATGAAATAATCTAAACCCAAGAAGGTGGGCCTCTAAACAATCAGTATGTAGGTGCGAAAAAACTATTCAAAACACCCCAAAATAACCAATAGATATAAGGTCGGGAGGGACAGGGATCTAAAGGTCAAATCTACTGGAAAGTGGTGCAGAAAACAACATCAGATCAGAGGAAAGATTGTTGTAAATGAGGTGGTGAAAGGCTATCTCCTGGAGGGAAACGGAGTGGACCCTAGAGGAAAACCCAAAAAAAATTAAATGAGGTTATTTGGATGCATAAATAGCCAATCTAAAGTGGATCTGAAGGTGAGGTATCAGATCTAAAAAAAGGCTCAACACTCTGAAAATTTCAGACAACCTGCAGCAGCTAAAACTCTTCCACAAAGTGTAGAGGGTACTGAAGCCCTAAGGGGCTAGGTTCCCACTTAGTTGAGTAAAACATAAAAAGTATAGGTCCAAAACGGGCAGAGACAGAGGTTAGACAACCTTGAACAAAGGCCGAGACAAACCCAGAAAACTTTTAGAAAAACTCCTGCCAAAAGTCTAGGTCACAGTTTATGACCTGTTTTCTATAGAGGTCACAGTTTTTGGGCTGAAAGGTGCATCTTGAAGCTATAGGTCATAGGTTTAGGGAAAAAAAGTGTGACCTACAATTCCACCACTCTCGGCAGTAGATTTTAGCAAAACTGTTGTCTCAGCTGTGGCTGATGTTCGTCACCTGCGCAATAGGTCTGAAAACACACGAAATTTATAATTTTTAATATCTTAGGGTTTTATAGGTTAAAAACAACATCAAGAAAATAAAAAAAAGAGGCTGAAGATAAATCCTAGGGTTTGAAGAAGCTGGATATGCACGGATCAGAAAAACAACAACAGTCATAATCGTAAACCCGTGTGGGGTCACCAGTTGTTAGTATGAATCTTAATTGCAAGTGTACGAAAAAATACCACTTTAGTTGTGCATAACAAACAACCTTAACAGAAAATATAACTGCCAATATCTTCAGATCTACAATTAGGTGATTAAGATAAATGCTACAAAATTCTAGATGTATGCATCAAAAGACATTAAGAGGTAAAAAAAAACGAGATTTACTCCATGCACCCAATAGACAAGACAAGAATATGCTGAACGGATTTTATATTAAGGGCACCTGGGAGGAAAACATAGGACGTTACCAGTTCTCCTCAGTGGGATGGGTTCTTTTAAGTTCTCAACACTTTAGATCTAAATTTCCTCTCTCTTGATGGTGTAGAAAACCCAAACAGAAATGGAACTCAAAGGGAGCTCACAAGCAAAAAGACAGAAAAATATGACAATGATGGTGGATCAAAGTCAGACCAAAAGTATAGATCCAGAGTGATCTTTAGGTAGAAAAAGGTAGTGAATGAATGGAAAAAAAATTCTATTTATAACAAAATATTAAGTTAGTTTAGATATTTGTGCATGATTAAAATATTATTAACCATATCTAGATCCAACTTTTATGTAATATTTTATTATTTTTGTTGGAGGGAAAAAAAATTGACTTGGGTCAAATCCCTTTATTTGTAAATAATAAATAAATAAATTATTTATTTATTATTTCAAGGATGTGTTACAATAATAAACAAATAATGATTTATTTAATTATTTATGGATGATTTAGTCAAATTTAATAAGGAATATTATTTAAATGAGGTTTAAATAATTATTCCTAGAAACAATAAGATAAATAATAATTTATCTAATTAATTTTCCCTGCTTTAATAATTATGACTGTGAATATTAATTAAACTATTGTTTAACTAATTATTCCTTGAGGAAAATCAAACAAATGCGGATTTATTTAATATTTCCTCATGGGGTTTCCTATTTAGATAATACACAACTTAATAAAGGTGGCTTACTAAGTTATTTTTCATAGTGAAATCAATTTTACTTAGGGTAAAGTTGGTCTTCATGGTGTACTTAGGTCCATCTAATAGTAACAGGTTGGATGACCAAAAATTGGTGTAACACAATATTCTCTACTAATCATATCTCGCTCTTGTTTTCATAGTATATCACTCTGCTATCTAAGACTAGACCAAATACCTCACCAATGAACTCCCTTAAACACACAGCTTCACAGCTAGCCATGCTCGCACAAATGTATTATTCTTGCACGGTGCTAAATGCTACCACCTTTTTCTTCCTTCTCATCCATGATATCATTCCAAAACGAAGATCGAAACAACCACCAGATGTACTCTTTATTTCACAAACATTTCCTGCCCAATCAACATCACTTTATCCATGAAGTTTAATATCTTCATTAGAATATCTCATGTCAAGTTTGATCCATCCATGTAAGTATCTCAATACATGTTTGGTAGCAACCCAATGAGCATGAAGGGGCTTAGTCATGGATTGACACAATTAGTTAACTACATAATGTATATTTTTATCGGTGTTCATAAGTAACATGAGAGCCCCAATTAGTTATTTGTACTTGAATGGATTTTCCAAATTAGTTCCAACTGATTTTCCACACAGCTTCTTGAAATATTGATAGTAATGGATTTGAACACGGTCATACCAAACCTATACAGGAGCTTCACTACATACTTTCCCTATGAGAGAAATATATCATGACGCCTTTTCCACACCTCAAGGACCAAAAATTAGTGCATAAGACCAAGGTAATTCATCTCAAATTCAGAGGCTAACTTCTTCTTATATTCGATCATAGGTGGTTCAATTCCTGTTAAGAATATATCATCAACATATAGAACTAGAATTAATGGCATACCTTGGAAAACATTAAAATATATGTTCAGATCAAAATTTCTTCTTCTCAAACCCTGTTTCAATACATTTTTGTCAATGCATGCATACCACCTCGGGGAGCTTTCTTCAAACAACAAAATGCTTTCTTCAACATGCAAAAATGTGTTCTTTGATCTTCCACTTCAAATCCTACATGTCATTTTTCAAAAATAAATTCTTCCTCTAACATTCCATGAAGGAAAGTGATCTTTACATCCATCTAAAAAAGGGTCCATCCTTGACTAGCAGCAAGGGCATTTATCGAACATAGTTGTGTATCAAGACACAAGAGAAAATATGTCATCGTAATATTCTCCCTCTTTTTGAGAGAAGCCTGGAGCTACAAACCTCTCTTTATATTTCTCAATGCTGCCATCAATTCCATGTTTGATCCTAAATATCCACTTCGAAGTCACAATATACTTTCCATGCGGTCTCGGCACAATATCCCTTACTTCATTTTTCACAATATATTTGTATTCCTTGGTCGTAAATTCCTTCCAAAATTGTTCTTTGACTGCTTCTTTGAATGATGATAGTTTAACTTAAATCATAGTGCTCATACAAGCTACATATCCCTGATACCTGCATGGTTACTTCATTTTTCTAAAGGATCTACGAATGGGAATGCTTCTTTAATTATCTTGTAGAGTGTCGTGAAGCCAAAGAGATATTTTATTTGAAGGAGGATCACTGGAAGGAGAATATAAGGGATCCATAGGATCCATGGGAACATCGATATCATATATATTAGGCATAGAAGGACCATATAGAATATCTCTATCATCATCATCTTCCTTGGGAGGCGGAGAAAGTTCTCTTGATTTACAGAGTGTTGCATTTTCATCAAAAGTTACATCCCTACTAATTTCAACCTTCGTTTGACCAAGAATATATATTATGTATTCCTTAGAATTTTCACAGTAACCCATAAACATACCTTTTCTTCTTGTAGCTTCCATTTTTTTTCTTTTTTCCTTCGACACGTGAAATAATACGGGGCATCCAAATATATGAAGATGGCTAATGTCAGGCTTGTTACCTATGAATATTTCTTCAGTATTCTTGTTTTTCAATGCTTGATGACACACTCAGTTTTGGACATATACTACATCATAAGTTACTTCAGCCCATAGAAACATTGGTACCTTTTGATCATGAATCATGGTAAAAGTAGCTTCCAATATAGACCGATTCTTCCATTTATCCAAGCTATTATATTAAGGTGTATAAGTAATAATATTTTCCTTCTTGATCCCTTATTTCTTGTAGAATGTTATGAATTATTTTAACATTTCTTCTCGTCCACTGTCAGACCTGAAAACTTTGATAATTTTCCCTGATGGATTTTTTATCAAAGCTTTGGATTCCTGGAATTATTCAAAGGCTTCATCCTTGGTCTTGAGAATTTACAACCATATCTTTTTTGATAAATCGTCAATGAAGATTATTTTTTAGAGATGAACACCTATAGAATGTATAGGAATCAGATCACATATATCTGAATGAATGAGATGGATGATGTTAGTTGTCTTGTTCTTACTCGAAGGGAATGGTTCCCTTTTTTTCTTTCCACTCGTGCAACCTAGAAAAATTCCATAATGGTGAGCTTGAACATTGGTAATTCCTGAGACCATATTCTTCAATTTTGCAAGAGTGTCATAGTGTATATGAGACAACCTGCAGTGCCTGAATTCACTTAGATGATTGGCATTATGAACGAGTTCTAGAAGTGGCCTTCCTGTGACTTTATAGAGTCCTTCAGGTATCAGACCTAATCTGAATGCATGTTTCATATGTGAATCGGTGAACCAATTTAAGACATTTCCATTGATGAAGGAAACTATCATCCCTTTATATTATAATGTGGATATAGAAATCAAATTCTTCATTAGACCTGACACATACATAACATCATGTAGCAACAATGATTCATCAAAATTGAACTAAAATTTAATAGATCAAAATCCTGTTATGGGATAAGTGGATTTATCTCTAAGAATGATCTTTAGTTTAATTTTCATCTCTACAATTTCAGAGAGTACTTATTTGTATCCATAGAAGTGATGAGTGGTCCCACTATCAACCAACCAACTATCCCACAAATATGGTTGAGAAGAACTAGTAAGTGAATAAATGATAATATATTATGATGTTTTCATAACATTAGTTTCATACCTAGGATCCCTTGAATTATTTTTAGGAGGATGTTATTATTCACAGTTGCTTGAAGACTATATTCTCCTTTCATATCTTCTATCATGGTTATTCCTTTTACTGTCTCTTCTTCGTTGATCATTTTAGTTTATTCTGGTGTTGTAACATGGCCTATTTCTCTTCTTGGTAAAATTATCTACGTAATGACCTTTCTTGTGGTGGTTATAGCATTCAATATTGGATAATTATTTTTCATTCCTTCCTTTTAATATTTGAGGAGGATGTTTTATACAAGGGTCTCCTCCTTACCTCTTATTTTTTTTATGGGGGTTATATGCAACAGACTCTCCCTCTTCCTGCTTCTCAATTCTACCTATTGTCATCGTTCTTGATTATTCTTGAGTAATATTTCCAAAAGTTTCAACAAATTACGGGAGAAATTTTTTCATGTTGATTGTAGTAATGAATGTTTCCTAAATAGGAGGCATACCTCTAAGAGTCATGACAACCAGCTCTCTGTCAGTCACATTCTCTCCGACCCTTTTCAGTTGATCTCTAAGACGTGAGAACCTCATAATGTATGACTGAAAATTTTCACCTTTATTCATATTCATTTTCTTGAATTGATATTTCAGGATGGTAATCTCATTTAGATTGTTGATTTTACACATGTCAGCTATATTTTCATACATTTCTTTACAATTCCTTAAATTTCCAACAAATGCAAGTAAATGATCTTGTAAACTATTAGTTACAATTCTATTTTCTTTCGAATGACCTTTCTTATATCTATTCTTGATATAAGAGGAGGCATTTTTTGGAGGCCCAATCATCCTTCCTTAAATGTATTATAACACATATTTTGTCTTCAACTATGATCTCCAACCTGAATTTCTGTGCAACAAATTTTGATGCATCACCCAGTTTCTCATGCTCCTTGAAGGTAGGGGAAGAAATATTGACTTTCAGAAATATATATTCTTAATGATATTGAGGGCTTAAACACTTGCATTATTCTAGCCTTTTTGATCACCTTAGATTTGATACCATGTTAAATTTTCAAATTTTTCTATGTTGTATCAATTACTTTAACCCAAATTACATCTTCATAAACAATGCATCCAATTATTAGCAGTTTAATTAATCAAAAAATGTAACTAAATATAGAATAGTACATGCAGTGATAAAAAAGACAATATAGAAACCATAAGATATAAAAAAATGGTCCAAGATGAGGGAAAACCCCGCAAGGGGGAAAGTCTTTCAATTCTCTTCTTCATTAGATCTTCATAAAAAAAATTCAACCGAGAGTAAAATCAGCGAAATAGATATGTAGTAGAAATAAATAGATCAGATATACATATCTGTAGAGGTACAAAAAAAATATACTTGGATCCAATATATCACTGAATAAATGTGGTATCAACTTCCAATTTCTAGATATGAATCCATGATGCTCCCAAATATAGATCACGAGCATTTGTGACTGAATCACTAAAGTCTAGAAGCACTACAAAAGAAGCTTAAGATGATCTTATCTAGATATTATCTAAAAAAACCTTGGTAATGACCTCAAAACACAATTATTATGGCTAAACATCTCTAAGCTTCTAGTAGGACACATTGTGCCCACGACTCTAGTTGAGATCAACCCGATCTAGTCTCTTAACCCTAGTCATGAGCTTGTCACACTCTGCCTATGGATAAAGTATCTTGGTCACAACCTTGCCATGTTTTCCCACAACTCTAGCCCAATTTCACTATTTATGTGTGTGCTACTATAGCCTAGAAGCCCTAAATTAGAACAATCCGCTAGCCTGTGATTTTGAACCCTATGCGAGCTTCTTCCGTCGAACCTATCCGAGCCAAAAAAGAAAATAAAATCTAATACAAAGAGTGCAAGGATAAAATATCATGAGAAAATGTGTGGGAATGAGCTTGATGTCACTTTTATTTATATATTTTGTTAGGGACCACTTGGGGCTTTGACGAAATCCACATGTGTTTAGGGTGACCCTTTCCATTTCATTAATAAATAAAATAATTCATAATTTAACTTCTTCTTAACCAATTGGAGCGATAGATAGGTCTATGTTGGTCCTCTCCAAAATACCAATATAATTCAATTATAATATCGACCATAAGAGATGTCCAGTATGGAAATCGTCTCCTGTTGTAAAAATTAACATGGAGAACACTGCCCTACTCTCCTCAATATATAAAGGCAGGTTTGTAGTGCCACAAGCCATATATACGTACTCCTGTAGAGGGATTATTTGGAACTCCAAAATATACTCCTCTTGTTGCCTTGTGAGTCACTTGAGTCGTTCCTCAACACTCGAAAATGTGGTCATTGATTTTCCACATACCCTTTAAGTGAGCTCATCAATTTACATATTCTCTTATAAGAGAGTGTCTTGTACTATCCATATTATCCTCTTCAAAATCATACGATATATCTTGAAACGCGTGATCGTTTCATGAAATTCCTCTACTAGAATTTTTTGTACCCTACTAAATTCCTATGTATCTATCTACACCGGATGCTCAACTATCACAACTCTAACTTGAGCATTTCATCGACTCTCAGAGAATGGTTCATCCTACACATTATATTTTTCATGCTCCTCCTTGTGATCATGCTCATAATTTTGGTTCACTATTGTTGGCTCCTTACTGAAGTCTCCCTGGTCACCTAGATGTGTGAACACAACCTGTTTTTCATCCTCTCCAGAAGTCGAATATACATGCATTAGTGGACTTCTATATATACTTGAATGTTCATATTATTTATGAACATTCTCCTCAAGACCTGTGTACTCTATTGTATATGAGTCTGACTCTTCAATACCATTAGGTATAATTTATTCGTGCACTTTTGAATGCCTACCATGTTACATGTTTCCCTTAATAATATCACACTACTTCTCACCATCCTGAAACTCAATACACCCAACTATATAAGTTTTATGAAACCAACTCCAAAAATAGAAGAAAAGAGAGATCAACGCCTTATAAATCAACCACTTCAAGGGGGGAAGCTCCTTTAAGTTACATAACTGAAAAATTCTTGGATGACACAAATGAAAAAACATCCTTTCTATATATAGGAGTCCACAGGGTCACAATATAATCCTATCCAACCTAACAATAATAATTTAATGACACAATAATAACAATAATGGCTTTTATGGGGCACAATACTAATAATAGGGGGACTACAGGGGTAAGAAAATAATAATATGGGGGCTACACTAACAACAATAAGGGATTACACTAGTAGTATAGGGACCTAACATGTGCCTCTCCTTCAAAAAAGTGTTTCCCTCAATGCTTGAGTAGCGCTGGATTCTTCAGTATAAAATTAGCATCCTCCCATGTAGAATCTTCACTAGGTAAGTTCTTTCACTTGATGAGATACTCTGAAATTGATGGATTTTGTAGCTATCGAGCTCTTGTTTATGTTATTGCTTGAGGTTCCAACATGATTTTTCCTTCCTCATCAAGTTCTAGAAATATTGTTTTAACTAGAAGTTTGTCACCTGTAACCTTCTTTAAGCTTGAAACATGGAAAGCTCAGTACACTCGAGAAGAAGCATGAAGCTCAATTTTATATGCCATAATACCAATATTTTGCAACACATTGTAAGGACCATATTAATTTGGTGATAATTTATTATCCTTCTTAGCTTGCTTGAGGGACATTTTTTTGTATGGTTGTAGCCGTAAAAATCTTCAGTCTCCTACATCAAAGCTTCTCTCGTTGTGATGTTGATTTTCCTATTGTCTCATTTGATTTTGTGTCAAATTTAGGTTATTCTTTAAGAGTTGGAGAACTTGTTGTTGATGCTCAATGTGATCTTCCACTGCTTTAACCTTGGAATTTTCTCTTAAATATGATGTGATGGACGGTGGATGATATCAGTAGAGTGCCATAAATGGGGTAATTTTTGCTGCAATATGGAAGGAAGTTATACCACCATTTAGCTAGAGGTAACCACTTGAACCATTATGTTTGTTTATCATATACAAAACAACGAATATATCCTTCCAATTTTTTTTTGGCTATCTCAGTTTTCCCATACGATTGAGGATGATAAGATGAGCTATGAGTTAGTTGAGTACCCAAACAAGAAACTAATTCCGTCCAAAATTTTCCAGTAAAAATGGGACCTCTGTCACTTACAATAATATTACATAAATGCAGTAGAAAATGTACTTCTTTTAAATGTATGAGATAATGAAAAAAGTGTGCCTACTTGGTAATTCTATCAAATACCACCGTGATGATACTCATTCCTTTGGAATTAGGTAAACCTATGATAAAATACATTGAAACCTCCTCCCAACTTTGACTTGGAATGGATAAAAGTTGTAGAGGACATGGGGTCTTAATTGTTTCAACTTTATTTTGCTGGCAAACTAAACATTCTGCCACAAAATTTTGAATATCATATCTAAGGTCATCCCAAAATATTCTTTCTTCATCCCGTGGTAAGTTTTTAAAAAATTTGAGTGTCATCCTAAGGGAGAGGTGTGCAATTCCAAAAGAATGTTTTGTTTTATTTGGGAATTATTAAAAATATATAAGCAATCTTTGTACCATAAGGAATAATTTTTCCAACTAAATGTATCATATGTACTAGGATCATGTTGTAACTTTTGAATGACTATCCACACTTCTTCATCATTAATTCCTCCATTCATCCCTTGCAACAGTTATCCAATATGGTTGGATATAGAAATGGCACAAAGAAATGCTTTCACTTCTTCATCCTTTATTGAGAGTTCATCTCCAACAACATTTAGCTTCCCTTTTTTGTAGATGATTTTAAAGTCATAAGCCAACATCTTTGTGACCCATTTTTGCTTCTCTTCTAAACATAGTATTTTTTCCAAAAAGTATTTAAGACTATCATGATCAGTTTTTACCTTGAAGTGTCATCCCATTAGGTGGGGTCTCCATTTATTTAGTGCATGTTGTATTTCCAACATTTCCTTCTCATAAATAGCTTTCTGTAAATAGTTTCCTTTCATTGGAAAAGTTTAAAAAGAAATGGGTTTACCTTCTTGTATTGAAAAAACACCAATTCCTTTTCCCTTTTTGCATTGGCGCGGGTAGACAGTTCATCACTCCCGCCACTGGGGAAAATCCTACAAAGAGGCCGTGCCAACTGGCGCTCTGTCCCAGATTCGTAGTCGTGCCAGCCAATTTAAGGAGTGTTTTTTAAATAAAATTGCAGAAGTTTCGTTTCAACAGACTCAGAAATTGTTATCTATCTTGAGTTGGGAGGTTTGGCTCTCGGAATTCCATGTAGGGGAAGTGGTTTTCCACCTCTCATGGAAGCTTCCTTGATGATAGGGCCAATCCCACAATTATAGGGATCCCAACTCCCCTTCCTCCATCTATAAAAGCTTTCCCATTTCCATTGCAAGCTAGTCTTGAACTGCCCAAGTCTTGAATATCCAAGTTCTCAAATTCCCAAGAACCTTAATGCTGCAAGAGCCCTCATTCTTCCCTGAAGGCCAAACTCGAGCAAGGAGACTATCGTCGAGAGACTCTAAGAGAGGCTTGTCCCATCCCTAGCAGGCTTTGCGAGACGTATTCTACTGGAGACCCCTCCGAAAGAGACCTCAGTGTCAGAACATTGGTTGTACTCTCTTTCGATTGTTTATTAATGAATGACTAATGGTTATGGTTCCACTCTGTATTTCGTTTATGATAATGATGAGTTATATCCTTTCTGACTGATATATAGTTGCGTATTTTGGATTTTATGCTTGTATTCGTATTGTTTCTTGCACGTGAAGGTGTCCATTCACGGAGATCGTGTGGATCGTGATCTGCCGAGGCTAAGGAACGGGAACACTGTCTCTTCTACGAATCATAGCGTTGGACTCCAGGTAGGCCTCCATCGTTGGTATGTTTATTTGAAATTAGGAACTTGCGCTGTAGCATTTGATGATTGTTGCTAGACCCGTTCTGGGCTAGTAGGGATCGCCTCTGTTGGCAGAGGGGATTTACCTCTCCAACAACTATCATGATCATTTTTTACCTTGAAGTGTCATCCCATTAGGTGGGGTCTCCATTTATTTAGTGCATGTTGTATTTCCAACATTTCCTTCTCATAAATAGCTTTCTGTAAATAGTTTCCTTTGATTGGAAAATTTTAAAAAGAAATGAGTTTACCTTCTTGTATTAAAAAAACACCAATTCCTTTTCCTGAGGCATCACATTCCACAATAAAGGTTTTTGTGAAATTTGGCATAGCTAAGATCGGTGCTAGCGATATTGACACTTTAAGATGTTTGAAGGACTTAGTTGCTTCAGGAGTCCATGAAAATGTATATTTCTTCAATAATGTTGTTAGAGGTGTTGTTATTCACCCATAATTCTTAACAAACTTGCGATAATACCCTATTATCCAAAAAATCCTTGCAACTACTTTATGGTTGTGGGGAATTTCCATTCCTTAATGGATTTAATTTTTTTAGGGTCTACCTTAACATGCTCCTGAGATAAAACATGACACAGATATTCCACCTCTTATACTCCAAATAAACATTTGGAGGTTTTTTACATATAATTGTTTCTCCTCAAATACTTTAAGCACCCTCTCAACATGTTGAACATGATCCTTCCAAGACCTATTGTAGATTAGTATATCATCAAAAAATACTAACACAAATTTTCTAAGGAAGGGTTTGAAAATGGAATCTATGTACCCTTCAAATGTTGAAGGTGCATTTGTGAGGCCAAAAGGCATGACCAAAAAATCATAATGATCCTCATGATTTCGAAATGTTGTTTTCGGAATATCTTCAGTCTTCATCCTAATTTGATGATATCGTGAACAAAGATCCAACTTGGTAAAAAAAATTAATCCATGTAATTCATACAATAATTCATCAATCACAAGAATGGGAAATTTATCTTTAATAGTGAGCTTATTGAGTTCCCTATAATCTCAACACGTGCGCCCTTATCCATCCTTCGTGTGCACCAATAATACTGGAGCAGAGAAAGAACTTTGACTAGGTTAAATTATACTAGCCTCTAACATTTCTCCAATCATATGTTCAATTTCATTTTTTTGGACATAAGGATATTTGTAAGGCTTTATGTTTGGAGGAACACTTCCTGGAATCAAATCAATAGCATGATCACGATCTTGAATCGGTGGGATTCCTTCGGGAATTTCAAACACCTTGGAATGGTTGTATAATACTTTTTAGAGATATAAAGAAATACATGATTTTGATGTTGGAACTTCTAGTGAGCATAATTGTGCAATTGTGCCTTGTTGTTATTTCTTCAGAATATTTTTCATGACATTAGAGCTTATTATCTTTCTGGGATTCCATGTGATACCCCATAATTCAACCTCATTTCCTTTCGACAAAAAATTCAAGAAAAATTCTTGAAAATTAAAAGCTACCGTCCCCAAATATTGTAACCATTGTACTCCTAGTACAACATCAACACCTCCCATTGAAATGGAAAGAATTGGACTACTCAATACATATTCCACCATGTTTAGCTTAATATTATGGCATTTTCTAGAGAAATTTATAGGTCCTCCATCAACCATCACTTGACACTTTGATGCTGGGTATAGAAATAAATTCAATTCCTTGGCTATCTTAAAATGAATAAAATTATGGGTACTATTTGTATCAATACTCACTATTACCTTTTTCTTCTTTATATGTCCTTCTATCTTGAGAGTTTGAGGATTGGTAATTCCTGCCAATCCATTATAAGATATGGTCGGACTGTAATATTCCTAAATTTGTAGACAACTAATTGGAATATTAATTTTTTATTTTTCTCTTAGATAGAGAAATAAGAGAGTATGGAGACCCATAAATGTCCTTAGAAGGAATAAAAGACACTCCTAGTGTGAATGGAGGTCATATAAGAGCTGGATTGAAGACGATTAGGTGTGAAAAGGGGCTAAAGCATTATGAATAGGTCAAATTTGACCAAATCAAACAATGTCATTATGGAGGAGTGGCATTAATGATGGGACAACACAGTTTTGGAGGGAGATTGATTACATGATGATGGAAACCCTAATGAGTGGGACCCAAGGTGCGAAGGCTCATATTTTTTATAAGGAAGTGGATGGGAGCCATATGAGGTTATGTTATGATTATTATTGTGAGATGTATGCTTAGAATTCTTTCATTATTCAACTTTTTAGTTGAGATTGCTATGTTGTTTAGCACTAGGTGTTCCCGAGCAGGAATCCCAACTCTTTCCTTGAGAGGCCTCCTGGGAGAGTATTGATCTATCATGTCCACACATCCAAAATTCTGGTCAAGATTTAGTCTTCAGCTACAGTGCAGTTTCTGTAGAATATTGTGTTGTGTTGCAAGGTGTTGCAATGGAGGGTTGAGAAACCCACTTTCTGAGCTAGTTTTCCATAGGAAGAAGGATTTCTTCTCTTGGGATATCAGCAAAGAGGGATTATGAGAATGTTTTATATTTTTGGCACTAGGCCAACCTATTTCCATCACTTACAGCACAATTTCAATCTGAAATTGTGTTATTCTAGAGGGTAGCTTCAAAGGGGGATCTACTGCCTCTTTTAGAGTGTTTTCCTGTAGGTGAAGGGTTCAACCTTTTATTGAAGGAGACCCTTGAGCAGATCTACATGAGATCTATATTATTTCAGCCTTCTATTTTCATGAGCTTCAGTTTGCAGTGATTCTTCAGTCTTAAGGCTGTAGATCACCATTTATATTTTGGTGTATTTCCAGAAACCCTTCATGGGTTCTCTTAGAAAGGTGTCTAGGAGGCTAGATATTTACTCCTAGCATTATTTGAGCTATATAACAACATATATACATTGATATATCATTTTTGCAACATTTATGCCCTAAAACTGCACTATCATGGCTCATGGCACTTGTATGGTAGAATTTTTGTATGTATTGACATATTTTCTTCGAGGCTTGTTTTGAATTCCTTGAGTGAGTGGATCATCAAGATCTTGTGCCTATTATTTTCTGATATGTTTAATAAGATGGTTGTACATTTCTCTCATATAATGGTGTGTTGATTTATTCACTGTTCTTTCCATTATTGTTTTCATATATTTCTCCTTCCCCATTTGGGGATATTACAATGGTATCAGAGCATAGTCTTGGCTCATCTATGGATCTCAGCCATTATGCTATCAGAAAAATAAGGAGAAGGAGAATTATATCAGAATTATGGAAAGAATTAGCTTCATCTCATCTCTTTTCGAGTCTAGAAGCACCTCGCCAAGGAGGTCAAACAAAGAAAAATGTAGAAAATAAGTGAAACCACATTTGGATTTCAAGATGAGGAAGGTCCATGTACTTCCTATTAGCAAAAAGAAGATCTGGTATTGCATAAAGCTCCAAAGAAACATGCTATGTCATTTTCTTTTGAATACAAGAGGCATGAAGATAAAGGAAACTTAGATCATGAGATTCTAAGTGGGTATCTTGTAGAATATAAGTGTCAACGTAGATCTTTCAAGAAGAATCTACCTCTCCCACAATTAATTCAACTGAAAGAAGAAAGAAGGCCTTGTAGTAATAGAAGAAAAGAGGGCAATATATTTATATTATCTACCTTTGATGGGTCATCCACATGCAAAACAAGGGCTTGGGGAATGAATTTGGATGCATTTTTCCTACTACATCCAGTAGTAGAGAAAGAATCTGTTGAGATTTCAACGCTGCACCTTGAGGGTGAAGCAAAAATTTGGTGGTTCGGCCATTTGAGTCATGCAAAAGTGACTGCATATGGAGATTTTACTCAAAGGTTGATGAATAAGTTTGTCAATAAGAAGTGATAAGAGAAGGAGCCTTCACCACCACTTGCTGCAGGAGCACTTACATTAGGAGAAAGAACCCTTGCATCCTTGCCAAGTGGTCTTGATCTCTTGACATTTGGGATCCCATGCACTATTCTCGAGATGCATGAGGAGGAGGAGACTTGTACCAGCGATGATGTCGCCATCCAAGAGCAGCCATCATCATGAGTAGTTGGGGAAGAAATCACATTGGGAGGAGGAAATCTTGTAGTAGTACAAGATGTTCCCAAGCTTTACCAATGTATGCACATGTTTCCATTTTCTGTTACTTTAGCACATCATATGGAGGATTATGGGAATGTACCATTGCAAGACCTAGGGTCAAAGTACATTGCTGACTTGGAACAGTAGACTAGCACTGAGCTGAGCAGCCTTTATTTGTTCAAGGAGAAGATATACAGTCATCTTACTGTATCATTGTTGGGATGCACACAACTCTTGGGGTTAGATTCTAGATTCTTGGAGGATGGGATGGGTATTTTCTTGAATAGTGCAATATAGAACTATGTGTTCAGCACTCAGCATGATCTTCAGACAACAGATGCACCATTATGGAGATCAACAACAATGTCATTGAGTTGCAGTGATGAGTTGGGGGCCCAACCATGATTGTAGCATTCCGATGACCTTTCTGCATGCATAAAAGAGGATAGGAAGATGATTGATAAGAGACATATTATCTTCCATTGTTATAATGGATCTTTCTTGATGAGCACTTCATTGATCAATGAGAATATTTTACCTTCAGTATATTTGGATCCTTATGAGATCAACTTGGTCATTGAGGAGTGGTCTTCACTTGGAGGTCTCCGGGAGATTCAATTTCAACATCCCATGAAATGCAAAGATAGAAATCTAATTTGGGAAGATGGTATTCTCCATTAGACGGATGCCAATTTTGAGAATGATGATAGATTCTCACCATTGGGTGGATGGATGATGTTGATGAGAAAGAGGCTGGGAAGCCACTCGCATATCTATGACACAAGGTACTAGGAGGTAAGGCTACTTTTGTTACTCTTGAAAGATTTTGGTCACCATATGACACATTCTATTTGAAAGAGTTGGTGGGTAGATGAACCTTGGCATGACACTTGCATCATATGGAAGCAAAGAGTTTGGGTTCATCGTGTTGATATGACATTCTTCATGTCAATCATCATATTTACACCTCATGATTTGTATGATGGAGCTGTGAGGGGGAAAAAAGAGTTGTTGTTGCTTTAAAGGTTCTTAAGAGAGTATGGGATGATCTTCTCCCATACTTTGCATGATGTTGCAGGAGTAGGAGATGAAACTATCATGGTGCAAAGGGGCTAGTCCTTAGCCTTGGAGGATCAGGAGGTACTTCCACTTTCGAAGGAATCTCCCATATATAGCAGCATTATGATTGATGGCTTTGACTTGTTGAATGTCAAAGGATGAAGCTATGAGGTGACAAGAGCCTTGTCATAAAGGCCAATAATTGTTACTTGGGAGCTTGGCTTTATTGATGAAGTGTGTTATCACCCATAATTTCCTTGAAGTTGTTGGGAAGAGGAAAGGGGTCCGAGGTAACCACAAACCAACTTTTAGGTATAGAATCTAGCCAATATGTACCCAGAGAAGGCTCTCTATTTAAGTTTTAGCTTTGTTTTTGAAAGATATTAGGCTAGTTATGAAATTTTAGGGATTTTGATTGTGTTTGGGTGATGAAATTCAATAGTAGAGGGGTAGCACTGATTAATTTAGGCCATTGGGCTAATGGAGTCAAAGAAGATGGCTTAACTAGATTTAGTTTCTTAACAAGGGATGGTTTCACAGGGCAAGGTAATCAAATAGGGAACAAATAAATATTTAGAATAAATGGAATGGACTCAAAATGTGTGACGGGAAATTAAGAATCCTTCAACATATTCAAAAGAGGGAACTTGAATGATTATTAATAAAGAAAAAATTAAGAATTCTTTACCAAATAATCAGAATGAATAAACTAGAAAACAAGAGAAATTAAGAATTCACTGTTCATACTAGTTCAGAGGAAAACATTAAGAATAACAACAATTGAAAACAAATTGCACTCAAGAACTTTTTGGATTATTCTTTTTCATTTATCATTCAAATATGAAACATAGATGGTATAATAAACAAGAAAAACTTTAAAACATAAGAGATAGAAGACTTATTTATCCGGTGTCTGACTCAAGAATTATGTTAAAAGTCCTTTGCATCAATTCTTTATCCAGCTAGCCAACCAAAATTGGTCCAACAACACTTTATTCCAAAATAATCAGTATTACAGCAAAGTCTAATAATCCACCCCCCTCAATACTCTAATTGAGGGAGTATTTATACAAAAATTATAAATAATATCTCCTAACAGAGTGAGATATATTTTACGATGACTTATTAATAAATTACAAGAAAACAGAGATAGATAGTCTCGTAGATAGGAGAAAAGGTAAACCGATGTTGTCATGTTCCCATTTTTGTGAGTGTGCTGGAGGAAGGCCCTATGATTTGGCTTGATTTTGTCTTCTTTGGTAACTCTGTGCTGGCTACCATGTTTTTACTGATACTCTTTACCTGTAATGATACACTTTGACCTATTTGATCTCTGTTTATCCTTTTTACCATTACTTACTATAGTAAATAACCAAATTTTATCCAAGGATATCTTTACAAAAGGTCCAACATATCTTCCCACCATTGTGCTTCTGGTATTCGGGTTCTTTGAAGCTTTCTCAGGGTTTCATCAGTTTCTGTGTATCTGAAAAATGTAGGTTGAATTGGAAATAACTGCTTTACCTCATGTTCGAGATAAAACAAGTTTTCTAGACTGTCATAAAGAATTTTGCCTGTAGGCAACACTTTTGCTGCTAGTGAACTTGTCGATGGACTTGCCTGGTTTTCTGAATACTTATTCAATTTCTCAACATTGTTTTGATGACTCATTAGTTTATCATGAGTAACTAAAGGACTTGGCAACCCTCTACTCTACAAAATATCAAATATTTTCATAAAAGCATTGATTTCTTCCTGCATATCATGGCACCTTCTTTCTAAGTTTTGCATCAGAGTTCTTTTAGTAAAAAACTTTTTTACTTCCAAAATTGTCCCTATTCTATCTTGAATGCCCAGCTCTTCAAGCTGATATTTGTTCTTGGTATTTAAAAACTGTATGATCTTTTTGGCTTCTTCAGGCATTTTTCCTAATTCTGCTCTTGCATTTTGAACTTATTCTAGAGCCAATTTGACTAAATCATTTTGCTCATACATTATTTGGATTGATGGCCAGACATCATTTATTGATTGAATGATGTTGTCCCAAATAATTTCCTTCATTTAGTTCAAATGTTTCTCAAATGTGAGATCCTTTTCTAATGCTTTCATCAATTTTTCTAACCTGTTGATTTCTCTTGTTTTCTCTGCAACATTTATCTTTGAGAGATCATACTTTTGTTCCAAGGGAGTAAATTGTTCCTATGATTTTTGGAGTTCTGTAACTTGGAGCTTCAATTCCTCCATTGATTTTATTAGTTCCTGAGTGCTTAAATTGGCAATGTTGCCCTGTGCTAGTCCTACTGATTGCCCTGTTGTTGTTGTACCTATGACCACTTCTGCTGTGACTACTGGGATGTTTGGTGCTAGTGTTGTAGAAGGGGCTGCTGTTGAGACTAATGGTATCACGTTGGGAGGCTGAGAGGTCGACTCTCCCTGCTTGTCCTTCAATGTTTTTTCAAGCTCTTGTTCAGTCTCATTTAGTTCTTCAATAATTTTTAAGAGAAAATCCATTAGCTCTTCTTCAGATTTTTTCTTTATGACCTCAGCAGTCTGTGGATGCCTTGAAGGTGGTAGCTTTAGTTGTTTTCTTAGGGCAGCAATATCATCATATTTTTTTTTTATTAAGACTTCTGTAGCCTTAAAATCTTTGGGATCATGACCCAATCCAATAATAATTTCTTCTAAAGTCTTTATTCTGTTATCTTTGGCCTGGGAGGAAGCTTTTTCCAGATGCAGTTGGGCATTTGTATTATCCAAGGAATTTTGCAACCTTTGGGCCATCATTCCCTTACCAGTCAAGGTTCAATAAATCATTTCTCTAGTTTGTTTATGAAATTCGATCTAATCCAAAGGATGAATATCCTTTACCATAACCTCAAAATTGGTTCTAAGATAGTCTGCTACTGTTTGAGGCTGTTGCACTTTAGGCTTAAAAGAACTCATAACCATTTTACCTTCCTTGATGTCATAGGCTGACATCAATCTTTGTTGATTTGCGAGGGCCATTTTCAAATATTGATTATAAAATTGAAGTCTCAATTGATCATTTATGGCTTTTATGTCTATAAATGTCTTCTTGATATTCCAAGCGTCCTTCACTGGTGGTCTAAAGGATGATTCCTCTACACTTTGTTGTCTTTCTAGCTCCTTTTTCTGTGAGCTAGTAGATGTCCCACTAATTGGGAATGTTTGCTGGCTATCTACTCCTTTCCTCTGACTATCAGTGATCTCTTCAACAATTTCTTCTTCTGAGAGGGGATTTAATCTTTGCCTTTTGGTACCAGGCTGTTCTAAAGGTCTATTGGTAGGGGTAGTTGTTTCACTATCTCTATTTTTACTTCTTTCCTCATTCAGGGGAGTTTGCAAGATTGGAGTTTCTGCCATATTGACCTGAGTGGGAGAAATCTACATTTGGGCCTCTTCCTTGGAAGTTTCAGGCTTCTTCTAAATCGTGAATTGCTCTGTGGCCTATGTATTGGTCTCTTTTTCCTTACCTTTGGATGTTGTTGTTGCTGGTGTGTTGGCTTCCTGTGAATGTTGTTGAGAGGCTCCAGCAGAGGAGGGACCAATCCTTGATCTTTGTACCTGCCCAAAAGAATCTAGGCCAAGTATTTTCTCAAGATCTCTCATAACATTCTCAACATTGACCTATTCACTATCCTTTTCCACTAGGGTCCCTTCCATCCATTCATCAATGTTTGCAAATTTTTCAATCTCTGGAATCCTATGGTGAATGTATGGTGACAATTTGTTCTTCATTCTTCTATCACATATAAAGCTATTAGGGTCATATGGTACCCACCAAAAAAAATTTTGCAACTTGAGATAATCTTCCATAATTCTTTCTCCTTCTTTCCATGCATCTCTACTGTTATAGACAAAAGGGCCTGAATAACTCTTAATTCTAAGCTGAGCTTTCTTCTTGGCATTATAAAAATGGACCAATTCTGAATTTATCATTTTCCTAAAATATTCCAAGGAAAAGAGCCTCATTGGAACATACTTTGGTAGCTTGAAAGGGCAGAGCTCACATCCATATACCCTGATTTCTGTATGATTTTTGTATAGGTACTAATCACCTATACTGTATTGCTTGGAGAGCTGGAGGATTTTCTTCATATCACTATTAATCCTAGGAGGGGAAACTCCTGTTAATAAGGTGGTTGCTGGTTGAACAAATAGGTCAATGAATTCATTATATGAGTAAGAGGACTCAAAGGAACTATGGAAGACGGCAGACCAGAAAATTACAGACCTTGGATTTCCTCTTGTGTCAAGTTTCATGACAGGGAAGGAGAAATTCTCTGACTGGTAATAAAGCATAAGATGGTATATAAAAGTGGAGTATTTGAAAACTCTTTCATCTTCTAGTCTCATGAACTGGTCATGAATCTTATCAGCAATGTAAGAGGCAAAGTCATATTTGACTGCAGGGGGTTGTCCAAGAGTAAAAATTGATAACAACACTAGGGTTATTTCATCAATGTACTCACTAGTGTTGAATCCCATTATTAAAGATATCATATCCACTATATTTATGCCCATATCTGTGAAAAAGGTATATCCATAAGAAGGGAGGCCTTTGGGTTGATGTTCTTGTAGCATGAAAGTTTGACAGACGCGATTCAGTTCTTCTTGGGATAATTTTGTAGATTTTTCAAGTAAATCTCCCATGGAGAGGAGAGTCAAGGCTTGACCGAGATGAAATTGTAACATTTCATTGATGGATTGAGAAGTTATTGGAAAAATAATGGTTTGTCCTGGGGACATAACTGCTCGTTGATTAGGGTCGTAATCGGTATGGCAGTGATAAATTATTTCAGGAAAAATATGAACTGAGGGTAAAAAATACATATGAAGGTTGGATTCCAATAGTCAAAAAATATCAGAGCCATTCAGGTAATTATCTCTGCATTGGCAAAATATTCTGAGAGGAGTTTCGCTAAAGATGAGGTATTTTATCTGGAAATCCCTATCCGCTAGAGGAAGATAGTCTAAATCTCACTGGGGAGCATTCAATGGTGCAACAGTCAAAGCTATAGGGGTTTAAATTTCTGGTTCTTATGGATTCAGAAAGGAATTTGGGTTTTTAGTGGAAAATAGGGAAAATGTATAGGTCTGGGAGCTTATATGGTAAAACAAAGACTGAATTATACTCTATTTTAATCTTTTCCTGTGGAATTGGAGTATAAAATCGAGACTTGCAGGGTTTCAGCATAAATTGGTTAAATACCTACGAATGGTGTGAAAAACGGGTGTAGGCAATGGTTGACAAGTTCTGGGCTAGTACGGCTGCAAATTTCTTAGCAAGGTGGTGGTCAGAAATCTTCGAAAATTGACTTTGACGTTCTTTGCATGGGAACACTGGTCGCAGCACAGAATAAGGAAAATGATGTTTTATTTTTTTATTAACAAAGTCAAGGTTGGTAGGGGTTTTTTTCATTTGGGCGGATGATGTGCGTGGGAAACGATGTTTTGTCGTATGCGGAGGGTGGTAAGCGATATGATATCGCACCGCTTTTGGGGACGGGCGGTATTTAGCTGGGAGCCAGTGATTCCACAGGCTTTTTGATGCGTGGCAGAGCACTGCTGATGAAACCACTCCACGATCACACACTAATGTTCGGTCATGGAGGGTCATGCAATATCGACGACAGCCGTTGGATGTGGGGGGGCTTGATCAGATTGCTATCGGGGAGGTGAGGCGACGGGCATTTAATGAGGGCGGGCCCAATACAATCAAAGGTTATCTAATTATATCAGGAGCAACATGATTGGTGGAGAAAGTTATTAATTAATCGTGGGGGTTAATTAATTATTATTTAAATTAATGTTGTAATTATGGTTTTATTTTAACCAAGGGGCGGGATATGTAAAACTTGGGGATTTTATATAGTTATAGTAATACGGGAACAGGTAGATTTTTATAGGGAAATAAATAATATAAGTTGAAAGTTAATATGTGATAATGAATGAAAAAGCACTAATTATAAAACATTAGGATTGTGTATTTAACTTATGCTCGAATGAAAAAATGGTTTTTTGTGATATTGTGCAATTTTCCTAAGTAAAATAGGATTTTACTTAGGGAAAGACTTATGGATGGTTTTAAGTACTTAGGCTTTTTAAATTATTGGGCCAAGTGTCTGATCCCTCCAGAAGTTAGAGAAATTCTCTAAGCCGCTCTAATTTTCAAATGCCTTAGTACTTAGGGGAAATTAGTGAAATTTTTTACGAAAAAATGAGAAGGGAAGTTAATCATTTGACCTTGTTTTGCTTGAAATTCCTTCAGTGTAATATCTGCCTTGCACTTGTGATGAAAGTAAAGATTAACACATTTAGAGTCATTATCCATCACATGTAATTCTACAACATCATCTACCTACCCTACCTACTTTAACCTAACATTTTTTCTTCTTTATTAGGGTGCACTTAGACTGACAAACCCTTATCACACTTTCTTTTCTTTTACATGTAGAAATCTATCTAAGTCTAACCTTATTAAAGCCAAGGGCTTAGATTAAGCTGTTGAGCTCCTATTATTTACTCTACCTATCTACTCATCTCCCAAGAATAAACAGTTTGGCCAGATTTTATTCTCTATCTCTAAAACATGAAATTCAGACATGAACTAGCCAAGCTTAAACTGTTTGATTGTTCACCAATTGTGGCATAAGTTACAAGTTGTACACAATTTGTTTATTACATAAAAGAAAAAGTAGTGGCGTTTAGACTTGCACACTTTCCTTGGCCTTTCTTTTGGTGGGGTTCACTTTCTTTCACTTTTTTTTTGGCCATTTTATTCTTTTCACCCTTTGATTTTTCTTTTTGGGTATACCCTCTTTACATTTTTTAAATTTTTTGATTTTTTGAAAATATGGAAAACCTTTGCAACAAGGAAAGGTATGAACATATTACATAGCCCATCAAGTCAATCATGATATATGACAACTATTGGTATAGGAGCATAACACTGGCTCCACTTGGGGATGGCTTTTCCTAGTGAAAAGTCAAGAACAACAAGTCAGTTGGCCTCTGAATGAGTTTGACTGAACTATGGAATCTTTTTCTCCTTTTTGCTTTATTGTATGTATGACAGTGACACCTCTGAAGCTTAGGGCCTTCTCTTCAGGCTTCAACTCCAGTAAGTTACTCTCCAACCAAAAATGTGACATTACAAACAATATAGTATGTACACGTTAAAGATCAGGATACATTAATAAGTAGGATCAGAGTAATGTTTCAACATTCGACCATTAATTAGCCCTTCTTCCGTTTCTGTACCATCCAAGTTTTTCAAATGATATGTATTGTTTACTTGTAAGGCATAGATAATATAAGGTCCTTTCCACAGGAAGTCAAACTTCCCATGTTTTCCCTTATCCTCTCTTCTAGAATCCCATTTTAACACTTTGTTTCCAAGGTAGAAATCTTTTGCCTTGGTTTTTTTATCAAATATCTTCTTAAGCTTCTCTTGCAATACTTGGGATCTTTGATATACTTCCTCTCTGGTCTGCTGCAGATTGATGGTTTGGTTTATCCTCCTTTGAATATCATTAGGTTCAACCTGAGCTTCTTGAAATAATTTCATTACATGAACTCCTAAAGATGAAGGAAATATAGCCTCCATGCCATAGAATAACTCATAAGGACTAGTCCCAATAGATTTTTTGGTGGTGAGTCTGTCTCCCCATAGTGCATTTGTAAGATTCTTGTGCCAATTTTTCTTGTTTTCCTCCAATAATTTTTTAATATTATTAATGAGACTCTTTTTGGAGGACTCAGCCAGTCCATTACCTTGAGGGTAATAGGCTATGGAATGGGCTAAGGTGATATGGTATTTTTTATAGAAACTTATCATCTTCTTGGATTTGAAGGCAACAGCATTATCAGTTATGATTTTATCAGGACAGCCAAATCTAGATAATATGTTGGTTGCTAAGAATCCCATGATAACAGTGTCATTGGCTTGTTTGGAAGGAATAGCTTCTATCCATTTGGTGAAATAGTCCATGGCAGTGAGGATCCATTTGTGTTGGCCAGAAGAGGGAGGACAGATTTCTCCAATGAAATCTAGGCCCCATTGTTGGAAGGGTTTTTCAGTGGAAATTGGTTTCAGGGGTAAGGTAATAGTTTTCTCTTACCTTCAAAAATTTGACATTTATGGCAAGCAGTGACAAATTTATTTACATCAGTGAACAAGGTTGGCCAATAAAATCCAACCCTTAGGATATTGTCTGCAGTTGATTTCCAGTAAAGGTGTCCACCACAGTCTCCTGCATGAAATTCTTGGAGAGCCTTGTTAGCTTCATCTTTTAACAAACAATTGAATAGAATACCTTCATGATTTTTCCAAAAAAGAACATTATCTAAAATACAAAAATTTGAAGATGTCATCTTTAAAAACTTGTTCTTTGTTCTCGATAACCCTGGAGGAACTTGCAAGTTTAATAGTACATAAATTATATCAGCATACCAGGGTGAATCTAAGAAGGCCTGGCTGATTTGTGGAGTCACCATCTCCTATTCGTTATCCAGTTCATTAATGTCCAGGGCTTGACAATTTGTTTCTGTCATGAGCTTGGCCAATCCTTGTCCTTTTATAAGCTTTGTAGGTTTTATTTCAATATTATACTCTAAAATGGTAGCAATCCATTTACCTCTTTTTCCCTCAATTCCATCCTGGGTTAAGATGTCTTTGACAATAGCATTTCGTACATAGGCTATCACATGGGAGTACAATATGTAGATTCTAAAATCTTTAATGGCTTTTACAAGTGCAAAATCTTGTTTCTCCATGATGTTGTATTTTAATGATGCATCCCTGAGTGCTTTACTAAAAAAGGCTATGGGTTTCTCACATCCTTGATCATCCTTTTGTAATAAAACAACTTCTATAGTGTGTTCTGATGCAAATGAAAATATTATGAAGTCTCTATCAAATTGTATACTTGTAAGGACCGATGTTCTGGTCAAAGCCATTTTAATTTCTTCAAATGTTTGTTTGGCTTCAACTGTCCATTTAATACTTGAATCCTTTTTTAACATATTATTAAGAAATCTAATTAGTTCAGCTAAGCTAGATATGAATCTTCTCAAAAAAATTATTTTTCGTAAAAAAGCTTGAAGTTCTTTGACACTTCTGGGGTGAGGTATCTGCACTATAGCTTCTATTCTAGCATGATCAATTCTAATACCATCTTTGGAGATGATATGGCCCAAGAGTTTACCTTCCTCTAGACCAAACAAGGACTTTTTTGGATTCAAATAGATACCATATCTTTTGCATTTTTGGAATACTTATCTGAGATGGTCCAAATGTTGCTGATCTGATTTAGAAAAAAACGTTGAGTCATCTAGATATATAACAAGAAAATCATGAATTTCTTTTGTGAATGCTATGTCCATTGCTCTTTGGAAGGTTTCTCCTGTATTTTTAAGTCCAAATGGCATTTTAACATACTTGAATGTGCCCCATGGTGTTGTGAAAGCCATTTTTTCATGGTCATCAGGATGAACCAGAATTTAGTTATATCCTGAGAGCCCATCTAGAAGTGAAATCCTAGAAGCACCTACTACCCTTTTCAAAATGTGATCCATCTTGGGTAAAGGGTAATTATCCTTCAAAGAAACCTTATTTAAATTTCTTAGATCAACACATAACTTGATTTTTCTAGTTTTCTTCCTAGTAGGTACTAAATTAGACACCCACTCTGAAAACCTAATGGGAGCAATTGTCCCTACTTCATACATACGTTTGATTTCTTTTTCAATTAAGGGAAATAGTACAGGGTTAATTCTTTTGAGTTTTTGTTTGAATGGTTTCTGATTTTTTTGTAGAGGTATTGTATGTTGAATTTAGAGGTGTCATATGATTTCAAGTCTTCATAGCTCCATGCAAAGACATCCTGGAATTCTCTCACTAATTCAACATATTATAGTTTTTGATCAGGGGGCAAAGATTTAGATAACTTTGTCATTTTTGGATTTTATTCAGTCCCCAAGTTATATTCCTCAATATCTGCTTTTAATGGTTCCATCTTAGGTTTATTTGGAATATCATTAGAATCAAAGAGATCTTCCAGAGGAGTTAATCCTTTATGCAAATGATTGTGTTTTAAATTAATAACCTCAGATTCTCCTTCCATAATTTCATCAACATCCATCTGTTTAAGGTCCTGCATTTATGTGTTTGTAAACTTTGTTGGATGAAGCATTTGAATTGAATTTTCTTCTGAAATTTTTGTTTCCGGCTCATTTTTTTGATCAAATTCAATAACTGTATCTTCATCTATGTTACTGTTAGAAAATTATTTATCTAAAATCAGGAAATTGTTAATCTGCTCATCACTTGCTAACACTTGCCAGTTCTTAAAATTATCAGGTATGGCTGTTCTGTGTCTAATCTCAGCTATGAACTGATGATTAGGTTCAAATGGTAATTTACAGGTGCTAGCAAACATTGCCAGACTATGGGCGTGAAATTTTTGTTTTCTTGGGATTTTAGCAAGCTGAGCTTGTAGAAAAGTATTGAGTATATCTACAACTATTCCTCTATATTATCTTAGTCTGGGATTGTTTGTTAGATAGTGTCCTCTAATCTGTTGAATGATTAAATTAGAATCTCCTATGACAGATACTCTAATTTCTCCTAATCTTTTGACAAGTTTAAGACCAAAGAGCTTCATATTCTGCCATATTATTGGTGTACTTAAAGTTTAATCTATAGGCATGGCCTTCAGCATGATCATTTTCAAGGTTGTGCACCCAAACTCCTACTCTGGCTCCTAATTTGTTAACTGAACCATCAAATTCTAAATTCCAAAGAATTTCATGTTCATAATTGGTATTGGGAGTCTCAGGAACTTTTTTAACAGTGAGATCTGGTTTTTTACTTTCTTCTGGTTTCTCTTGGGTATTTGATGTTTCATTGTTCTCAGAGATTTCCTAGATTTGAACACTAGATTTTCCATTTGTAATTTCTTTTGCTTATGCTGCTAGAACTTGTAATTCAGTGGGAGGATCAATTTCAGCATTATAAATAATAAATGAATCCATATCGGAGTGTACTGAGTAGATGGGGAAATTTTTGGGTTTCTCCTCACTACTAACTACATATTTCATTAAAGTTTCTCTGTATAGTTTCTTAGGTTGGCCGAACACTGAAACAGTAGTGTATGACATGTCCAATTGAAGAGATCCTTGAAGCTTTGCACCCCAAGATCTGGAAAATAACGTGCCATACTTTGGAGGAATATCTACTACTACTATGTCCATCAAGATTGTTTTTGTAGGGTATTGAACCAGTGAAACACACAAGTCTTTGATTAATCCTAAACATCTCACCTAACTTGAATAAAAAGAAAAGAGGTCTTTGTATGGCCTAGTGATATCTAGGTTTAATTTCTCCATTACAGATTTGGGTATTAGGTTGTGAGATGCCCCAGAATCCAACATGGCATTATGAAGTATTTTATCATGTATGTTTAAACTTACAGAAAATGGAGGAGTTCCTCCATTTACTTCAGGGCTAAAGAGTAATTTAGGTTGGTCATAAAAAACGTTTACTGAGTCTTCACTTCTAGTGATATTGAGTGATCTATTGATTTGAATTCGGTAGGCATCATGTTTAGCTAATTCAGACAATGGAACAACTATTTTTAATTTGCCTACTTCAGCCTCTAGATTAAAATGTTTTCCAGTCTGAGTTCTTGTATTTCGAAAAGTTGGATTCTCTTTATCTTCTGTATTTTATGTATTTTTCTCCTTTTCAGGAGTGGGGTTGTGGGCTGAGGTTGTTTCCGAATCAACTTCTGGGGTTTCCTATACATTTCCTTTGGCAGGAAGAGTATTAGAAATTTTTCTGTTATTAGGTTGATTATCAGATACATCTTCAATAATTGGATTAGCAGGATTAGGATCTAATCTAGAAAGAATATGTACAGGGGTAGTATTGGTTTTACCTTTGAGGGGTTGTTTTGTAGCATTCTGTTTATTGGTTTCAGGGAAATCAATTCTTCTGCTCCTCAGATTATATTGCTTATGGACTTCATAAATGGTTGTATCGTATCCCTCCTTGAAGTCAAATGATTCACATGACTGAGTTTGAAATTGTTTGAGAATGTGAGCTTCTTGATCCTCTTGGGTCAAGAAAATTTGTTGTTCATTATTGAGTCCCGTTAAGTTGTTTATTTGAGTCTCTTTTGTTGGTTCATCAGAATTTGAGGCTTCAGCATAATTTTCCTAAAATGAGGGCCTAATGTTTTGGTCAGGACCAGTGTTTCCAGTGTTTTTGTTTTGGTTCTTTCTAAAATTTGGATTTCTCCCAGTATTGCTCGTTTGACCATCCCAAGGATATTTCATTTCAATTGTTTCTACTCTATCTCCTAGCTTTTTCATCCCTTTAATAATATCATCAAGTTTCTGTTCAAAGGCCGAGGGTTCTTCTTTTAATGGTATCCTTCTTTCACTTCTGGCTTTAGTTCGTTTAGATATCAAGTTGGCTTCAACACTGACAGCTATACTTTGCATATCTTCTAAAGTCTAAGGGTATATTTCCCTAAGCTGGTACGCCATATCAGAATCAAATCCATCAGGGAATTTGACTAATGCTAAATCTGGAGGAGGTATGAGGTTTTGGGGGATAGCATTGTAAACATTATTGAGCCTAGTGCAGTAATCTTGCATAGTTTCTTGTGTTCCTCTCTTCAAATTTTCATATTTTGATAAGATTTGGAGAGGATCTTTCTTCTTTTCCCATCTGTTTAAAAATTTTCTATAAAGAGCTTCTGGGTCATTGATACTGTTTGCAAGAAGGGCTCTAAACCAGGTTCTAACTTCTCTAGTAAGACTTTAGACAAATATTCTCATTCTTACATCATCTGCATATACTTCATATATTTCAAAATAATCGGTCATTTTTTTAGTATGTTGTTGTGCACTGTAGGTACCAAAACCATCAAATGGAGTGATTTGAGTTTGTTAGTCTTGGGGCATAGCCCATAGATTGCTTGGTAATACCAAGGGAGCATATATGTTCGCCATTGTAGTAGGTAGTGATGAAACAACGACCGAGGTTGATATGGGAGTGGTGGATGGAGAGGTGGAAGGGGTGGTTTGAGGTTGAGATGTTTGAGGAAATGTTGATGAACTTGGAGAGGCTGAAGTAATTTCAGAAATATTTAGTGTTCCTTTAAAGGAAAACTCAGATTGTACAGAGTTCCGCAAATTTTTTTCAGGATGTGAACTAACAAATTCAAGTTGTAAATCTTCAATAAATACTGGGTCTTGAACCAAGTGGGTCAACCTAGATTCAGAAAAAGTTACAAATAAAGAGGTTTCAAATTTCTCATCAAAGGGTTTGTCCTCAAGGTAAATCCACTTTACAGGGCAGGAAATTGATCTATAGAGAGGCCAAGAACTATCAAAACTCTCTTGGCTCTCCTGTCTCCTAAGAATTCTGGGGATCAAATTAGGATTTTCAAACACAGGTGGTGGATTTGGATCAGGATTAGCCCTGGTGTAATGAGTCCTTTCTGAAGCCAGGTTTCTAGGTGACCTTTTTTTTGGTTTTTTTCTAAATGGATTTAACAATACAACTTCAAAAATCTCTTTAAGAGGTTTTAGATATTAGATTTAGATTTTCTTAAAGATTTATTTCATTTAGAGTAACTGATCAAGTGCTTGAAACCGGATGTTCAATTCATAAACTAGGTCGGAGATAGACTGAAGTAGCATTTATTTACTTATGCATTTGCAAAGCAAGAGAATTTCAAAGGATACCTGGCTAACTTCAGGCTCCATCTGTAGTTTATAAAGTAAACAATAGTAACAAGCAAATTGTTCGTTCCTTGATATGGTCACCACTATGTTATCACTCGGATTTTCCTTGAAGTTGCTGGGAAGAGGAAAGGGGTCTGAGGTAACCAAAAACCAACTTTTAGGTACAGAATCTAGCCAATTTGTCCCAAAGAGGGCTCTCTATTTAAGTTTTAGCTTTGTTTTTGAAAGATATTAGGCTAGTTATGAAATTTGAGGGATTTTGATTATGTTTGGGTGATGAAATTCAATAGCAGAGGGGTAGGACTGAGTAATTTAGGTCATTGGGCTAATGGAGTCAAAGAAGATGGCTTAATTGGATTTAATTTCTTAACAAGGGATGGTTTCACAGGGCAAGGTAATCAAATAGGGAAAAAATAAAGATTTAGAATAAATGGAATGGACTCAAAATGGGTGAAGGGAAATTAAGAATACTTCAACATATTCGAAAGAGGGAAATTGAATGATTATTAATAAAGAGCAATTAAGAATTCTTTACCAAATAATCAAAATGAATAAACTAGAAAACATGAGCAATTAAGAATTCACTGTTCATACTAGTTCAGAGGAAAACATTAAGAATAACAACGATTGAAAACATATTGCACTCAAGCACTTTCTAGATTATTCTTTTTCATTTATCATTCAGATATGAAACATAGATGGTGTAATAAACAAGAAAAAATTTAAAACATAAGAGATAGAAGACTTATTGATCCGGTGTCTAACTCAAGAATCCTGTGAAAATTCATTTGCATCAATTCTTTATCCAGCTAGCCATGCAAAATTGGTCCAATAGCACTTTATTCCAAAATAATCAGTATTATAGCAAAGTCTAAAAATCCACCCCCCTCAATACTCTAATTGAGGGAGTATTTATACAAAAAATTATAAATAATATCTCCTAACAGAGTGAGATATATTTTAGGATGACTTATTAATAAATTAAAAGAAAATAGAGATAGATAGTCTCGTAGATACGAGAAAACGTAAACCGATGTTGTGTTGTTCCTATTTTTGTGAGTGTGCTGGAGGAAGGCTCTATGATTTGGCTTGCTGTTATCTTTTTTGGTAACTCTGTGCTAGCTGCCATGTTTTTACTGATACTCTTTACCTGTACTGATACACTTTGACCTGTTTGATCTTTGTTTATCCTTTTTACCCTTACTTACTATAGTAAATAACCAAATTTTATCCAAGGATATCTTTACAAAGGGTCCAACATATCTTCCCACCATTGTGCTTCTGGTATTATGGTTCTTTGAAGCTTTCTCAGGGTTTCATCAGTTTTTTTGTATCTAAAAAATGTAGGCTAAATTGGAAATAAGTGCTTTACCTCATGTTCGAGATAAAACGAGTTTTCCAGACTGTCGGAAAGAAGATTGCCTGTAGGCAACGCTTTTGCTGCTAATGACCTTGTCGATGGACTTGCTTGGTTGTCTGCATACTTATTCAATTTCAACATAGTTTTGATGAGTCATTAGTTTATCATGAGTAACTAAAGGACTTTGAAACCCTCTGCTCTGCAAAATATCAAATCTTTTCATAAAAGCATTGATTTCTTTCTGCATATCATGGCACCTTCTTTCTAAGTTTTGCATCATATTTCTTTTAGTAAAAACCTTTTTTACTTCCAAAATTTTCCCTGTTATATCTTGAATGCCGAGCTCTTCAAGTTGATATTTGTTCTTATTATTTAAAAATTGTATGAGCTCGTTGGCTTCTTCAGGCAGTTTTCCTAATTCTACGCTTGCATTTTGAACTTCTTCTAGAGCCAATTTGACTAAATCATTTTTCTCATACATTATTTGGATTGATGGCTAGAAATAATTTATTGATTGAATGATGTTGTCTCGAAGAATTTCCTTGGTTTCGTTCAAAGGTTTCTCCAATGTGAGATCATTTTCTAATGCTTTCACCAATTTTTCTAACCCGTTGATCTCTCTTGTTTTTTCTACAACATTTATATTTGAGAGATCATACTTTTGTTCCAAGGCAGAAAATTGTTCCTTTGCTTTTTGGAGTTCTGTAACTTGGAGTTTCAATTCCTCCATTGATTTTATTAGTTCCTCAGTGCTTAAATTGGCAATGTTGCGCTGTGCTAGTCCTGCTGACTGCCTTGTTATTGTTGTACCTATGACCACTTCTGTTGTGACTACTGAAATGTTTGGTGCTAGTGTTGTAGAAGGGACTGGTGTTGAGACTACTGGTATCACGTTGGGAGGCTGAGAGGTCGACTCTCTCTGCTTGTCCTTCAATGATTTTTCAAGTTCTTGTTCAGTCTCATTTAGTTGTTCATTAAGTTTTAAGAGCAAATCCATTAGCTCTTCTTCATATTTTTTCGTTATGTCCTCAGCAGTCTGTGGATGCCTTGAAGATGACAGCTTTAGCTGTTTCCTTAGGGTAGCAATATCATCATCTTTATTTTTTATTAAGGCTTCTATAGCCTTAACATCCTTGGGATCGTGACCCAATCCAATAATTATTTTTTCTAAAGTCTTTATTCTGTTATCTTTGGCTTGGGAGGAAGCTTTTTCCAGATGCAGTTGGGCATCTGTATTATCCAAGGAATTTTGCAACCTTTGGGCCATCATTCCCTTACCAGTCAAGGTTGAATAAATCATTTCTCCAGTTTTTTTATGTAATTTGATCTGATCCAAAGGATGAATATCCTTTACCATAACTTAAAAATTGGTTCCAAGATAGTCTGTTGTTGTTTGAGGTTGCTGCACTTTAGGCTTACAATGACTCATTACCATTTTACCAACCTTGATGTCATAGGCTAAAATCAATCTCTATTGATTTGTAGGGGCCATTTTCAAATATTGATTATAAACTTGAAGTCTCAATGGATCATTTTTGGCTTTTATGTCTATAAATGTCTTCTTCATATTCCAAGCATCCTTCACTGGTGGTCTGAAGGATGATACCTCTGCACTTTGTTGTCTTTCTAGCTCCTTTTTCTGTGAGCTGGTAGATGTCCCACTGACTGGGAACGTTTGTTGGCTGTCTACTCCTTATTTTCTCTGACTATCAGTGATCTCTTCAACAATTTCTTCCTCTGAGAGGGGATTTAATCTTTGCCTTTTGGTACCAGGTTGTTCTGAAGTTCTACTGGTAGGGGTAGCTGTTTCAATGTCTCTCTTTTTACTTCTTTCCTCATTCAGGGGAGTTTTCAAGATTGGAATTTCTACCATATTGACCTGAGTAGGAGAAATCTGCATTTGGGATTATCCATTGGAAGTCTTAGGCTACTCAGACATCGTGAACTGCTCTATGGCCTGTGTACTGGTCTCTTTTTCCTTAGCTTTGGATGTTGTTGTTGCTGGTGTGCCAGTTTCCTATGAATGTTGCTGAGAGGCTCTAGCAGAGGAGGGACCAATCCCTGATCTTTGTACCTGCCCAAAAGAATCCAGGTCAAGTATTTTCTCAAGATCTCTCATAACATTCTCAACATTGACCTATTCACTATCCTTTTTTACTAGGGTCCCTTCCATCCATTCATCAATGTTTCCAAATTTTTCAATCTCTGGAATCCTATGGTGAATGTATGGTGGCAATTTTTTCTTCATTCTTCTATCACATATAAAGCTATTAGGGTCATATGGTACACACCAAATTTTTTTTTGCAACTTGAGATAATCTTCCAGAATTCTTTCTGCTTCTTTCCATGCATCTCTACTATTATAGACAAAAGGGCCTAACTAACTCTTAATTCTAAGCTGAGCTTTCTTCTTGGCATTATAAAAATGGACGAAGTATGAATTTGTCATTTGCCTGAAATATTCCAAGGCAAATAGCCTCATTGGAACATACTTTGGTAGCTTGAAAGGGCATAGCTCAAATCCATATATCCTGATTTATGTATGATTTTTGTATAGGTACCAATCACCTATCCTATATTTCTTGGAGAGTTGGAGGATTTTCTTCATATCACTATTAACCCTAGGAGGGGAAAATCCTGTTAATAAGGTGGTTGTTGGCTGAAAAGGTAGGTCAATGAATTCATTATATGAGTAAGGGGACTCAAAGGAACTATGGAAGACTACAGACCAGAAAATTACAGACCTTGGATTTCCTCTTGTGTCAAGTTTCATGATAGGGAAGGGGAAATTCTCTGGCTAATAATAGAGTAGAAGATGGTATATAAAAGTGGAGTATTTGAAAACTATTTCATCTTCTAGTCTCATGAACTGGTCATGAATATTATCAACAATGTAAGCGACAAAGTCATATTTGACAGCAGGGGGTTGTCCAAGAGTAAAAATTGATAACAACACTAGGGTTATTTCATCAACGTACTCACTAGTGTTGAATCCCATGATTAAAGATATCATATCTACTATATTTCTTTCCATATATGTGAAAAAGGTATATCCATAAGGAGGGGGGCCTTTGGGTTGATGTTCTTGTAGCATGAAAGTTTGACAGAGGCGATTTAGTTCTTCTTGGGATAATTTTGTAGATTTTTCAAGTAAATCTCCCACAGAAAGGGGAGTCAGGGCTTGATCGGAATGAAATTGTAACATTTCATTGATGGATTGAGCAGTTATTGGAAAAAGAATGGTTTGTCTTTGGGACATAACTGCTCGTTCAGTAGGGTCATAATTGGCATGGAAGTGATAAATTATTTCAGGAAAAATATGAACTGAGGGTAAAAAATACATAGGAAGGTTGGATTCCCACAGTCCGAAAATATCAGAGTCATTTAGGTAATTATCTTTGCATTGGAAAAATATTCTGGGAGAATTTTCACTAAAGATGAGGTCTTTTATCTAGAAATCCCTATCCGCTAGAGGCAGATAGTCTAAATCTTTGTGGGGAGAATTCAAGGGTGAAACAGTCAAAGCTACAGGGGTTTCCATTTCTGGTTCTTGTGGATTTAGAAAGGAATTTGGGTTTTCAATGGAAAATGGGAAAAATGTACAGGTCTAGGAGCTTATATGGTAAAACAAAGACTGAATTATACTCTATTTTAATCTTTTTCTGTGGAATTGGAGTATAAAATCAAGACTTGTAGGGTTTTGGTGGAAATTGGATAAATACCTATCAATGCTGCGAAAACAGGTGCAGGAAATGGTTGACAGGTTTTGGGCTAGTACGACTGAAAATTTCTTATCAAGGTGGTGGTCGGAAATCTTCGAAAATTGACTTTGACGTTCTTTGCATGGGAACACTGGTCGTAGCATATAATAAGGAAAATGATGTTTTGTTTGTTTTATTAACAAATTAAAGGTTGGCGGGGGTTTTTGTCATTTGGACGGATCACGTGCGTGGGAAACAACATTTCATCGTATGTGGAGGGCGGTAAGTGGTATGATATCGCACCGCTTTTGGGGACAGGTGGTATTTAGCCGGGAGCCAGGGATTCCATAGGCTTTTCGACGCGTGGCAGAGCACTGTTCACGAAACCACTCTGCGATCGCACGCTAATGTTCGGTCCTGGAGGGTCATGCGATATCAACGACAGCCGTTGGATGTGGGGGGGCTTGATCAAATGGCTATGAGGGAGGCGAGGCGACGGGCATTTAATCAGGGCAGGCCCAATACAATCAAAGTTTACTGAATTATATCAAGAGAAACATGATTGGTGGAGAAAGTTATTAATTAACCATGGGGGTTAATTAATTCTTATTTAAATTAATGTTGTAATTATGGTTTTATTTTAACCAAGGGGCAGGATATGTAAAACTTGGGGGTTTTATATAGTTATAGTAATACGGGAATGGGTAGATTTTTATAGGGAAATAAATAATATAAGTTAAAAGTTAATATGTGATAATGAATTAAAAAGCGCTAAGTATAAAACATTAGGATTGTGTATTTAACTTATGCTCGAATGAAAAAAGGTTTTTTTGTGATATTGTGCAATTTTACTTATGGATGGTTTTAAGTACTTACGCTTTTTAAATTATTGGGCCGAGGGTTTGGTCCCTCTATAAGTCAGAGAAATGCTATGAGCCCCTTTAATTTTCAAATGGCTTAGTACTTAGGGGAAATTAGTGAAATTTTTTAGGGAAAAATGAGAAGAGAAGTTAATCATTTGACCTTGTTTTTCTTGAAATTCCTTCAGTGTAATATCTGCCTTGCACTTGTGATGAAAGTAAAGATTAACACATTTAGAGTCATTATCCATTACATCTAATTCTGCAACATCATCTACCTACCCTACCTACTTTAACCTAACACTTTTTCTTCTTTATTAGGGTGCACTTAGACTGGCAAACCCTTATCACACTTTCTTTTCTTTTACATGTAGAAATCTATCTAAGTCTAACCTTATTACATCCAAAGGCTCAGATTAAGCTGTTGAGCTCCTTTTATTCACTCTACCTATCTACTCATCTCCCAAGATTAAACAGTTTGGTCAGATTTTATTCTCTATCTCTAAAACATAAAATTCAAGCATGAACTAGCCAAGCTTAAACTGTTTGATTGTTCACCAATTGTGGCATAAGTTACAAGTTGCACACAATTTTCTTATTACATAAAAGAAAAAGTAGTGGCGTTTAGACTTCCACACTCTCCTTGGCCTTTATGTTGGTGGGGTTCATTTTCTTTCATTTTCTTTTTGGCCATTTTATTCTTTTCACCCTTTGATTTTTCTTTTAGGGTATACCCTCTTTACATTTTTTAAATTTTTTGATTTTTTGACAATATGGAAAACCTTTGCAACAAGGAAAGGTATGAACATATTACATAGCCCATCAAGTCAATCATGATATATGACACCTATTGGTATAGGAGCATAACAGAGTGTTCGCAATACCACTTCACATATGATTCACTTGAGGGACAAGTAGGAGATGAGATTGATGGATAATTGGATGGAGACATCTAGTACCATGATATGATCTTCTTGACTTGGATTTCCAAGCATAAGAAAAATTATTTGCATACAGCACATGGTTTATTCCTTCTGATGGAGATATGTCATATCACTATGGAAGATTCATTCGTAGATTTTATTACCATCTTGATCTCAATACATGGTAAGAATTATGCTTATGCATTTATTGATTATCTAACACAATATTTGCATTCTCTTACCATCTCTATAGAGTGAATTTCTCCACAAGATAGAAAACCTCTATTTGGGCTTCATGATAATTTTGAGACCAACATCTATAATGGTGATAGCCATTTCTTGTATTTTTTTGGGTAATTTTTGTAGTATTTCCTACATTCTCAGATGATATACAATGCCATTTACTCTTTACTAGTAGATGTGATGACATGCACAACTAGAAAATTGTTTCAAGACAACTTGCCACATCATATTCTGAAAGTGCAGTTAGAGAAACTGTGCTGTAACTACTTGAGAAACTGTTGGTACCTTCCAAGACTATGTAAAACCTTCAGTACTTCTCTTATTTGGATTCCATATGATGTTAATGTCATATTCATTTTGTATGGGATGATCTAGGGAAGAACCAAACAACGGATCTTTGAGAATCCTTTTGCCTTTTTGCTCCATGAATTCAATACTATTGCAGCCCATATTCGGCAGCAACTCTACACTTATCATAAGTGGAGAGAGAGACAGTGTGGGATGGACAATTTGATCCATCATATTCAGCTATGCAACCCACCTTCTTTGCAGGAACCTAAGGTGGATGAGATGTTTCATGAGTTTCCATGTTGGAGGGTAACTCACTTTTTATGGATGATAGCTTGGGGATGGAGGCTTCACATGGGAATGATAGTTCCCAATATATTTCAGGTTTCATGCCTCAAGTAGGCCTCTATACCACACATAGTTTCTTCCATGGATATTCCACTTGTTCATTATGAGAGCCATTTGGAATTTTCACCAAAGGCATACTTATACACTTGGGAGGAGCAACTTGGAGACTTATTGATAAGACAACATCTTGTTCATTGGAGGAGGTTATCACATGGAGGTGCTACAGGAGGAAGAGGAGAGGCTCTTTAGCTCTATCCTTATAGTTGCTTGAAGACAAGCAACATTTGGGAGGGGAGGATTGTAATATTTCTAAATTAGTAGACAACTAATTAGAATATTAATTTTCTATTTTGGCTCTTAGATAGAGGAATAAGAGGGTATGAAGACCCATAAATCTCCTTAGAAGGAATAAAAGACACTCCTAGTGTGAATGGAGGTCATATAAAAGCTGGATTGAAGACCCTTGGGTTTGAAAAGGTGCTGAAGCATGTTGAATAGGTCAACTTTGACAAAATCAAACATTGTTGTTATGGAGGAGTAGCATTAATGATGAGACAATGTAGTTTTGGAGGGAGATTAATTACATGATGATGGAAACCCTAATGAGTGGGACCCAAGGTGAGAAGGCTCACGTTGTTTATAAGGAAGGGGATGGCAACCATATGAGGTTATGTTATGATTATTATTTTGATATGTCTGTTTAGACTTCTTGCATTCTTCAGCTGTTTAGTTGAGATTGTTGTGTTGTTTATCATCCAGTTTTCCCGAGTGAGAATCCTACCTATTTCCTTGAGAGGCCTCTTGGGATAGTATTGATATATAATTTCCACACATTTGAAATTTTGGCCAAGCTTCAATATTCAGTTACAGTACAGTTTTTGCATAATATTGTGTTATGTTGCAATGGAGGGTTGAGAAACCCACTTTCTGAGCTAATTTTCCATATGAGGAAGGATTCCTTCTCTTGGGAAATTAGAAAGGAGGGATTCTAAGCACATTTGAGATATTTGGCACTAGGCTAACCTATTTCAATCACTTACAGTGCAGTTTCAGTCTCGAATTGCGTTATTTTGGAGGGCAGCTTTAGAGGGGGATCTATTGGCTCCTTCAGAGTGTTTTCCTGTAGGTGAAGGGTTCAAATTTTAATTGAAGGAGACAATTAAGAAGATATACATTAGATATATATTATTTCAGCCTTTTATTTTCATGAGCTTCATTTTTCAGTGATTCTTTAGTCCTAGGGCTGTAGATCACCATTTGTATTTGGGTGTATTTCCAGAAACCCTTCCCTGGTTCTCTTGGAAAGGTGTCTAGGAGGCTAGATCTTCACTCCTAGCATTATTTGAGCTATATAAAAGTTGATCTATATTGATCTATAATTTTCACAGCATTTATGCCCTAAATCTGTGCTGTCATGGGTCATGGCACCTGTATGGAATCATTTTTTTTGTATTGACATATTTTCTTAGAGGAGGCTTGTTTTGTATTACTTGAGTGACTGGATCATCAAGATCTTCTGCCTATTATTTGATGATATTTTTAATAATATGGTTGTACATTTGTATCATATCATGGTGTGTTGATTTATTCATTGTTCTTTCCATTACTGTGTTCATATATTGTTGCTTCCCCGTTTGGGGACATTACACAGACTCATTTCTTCTTTCTCTAGGGTTGGTTCTTGGTGTATATGCTCTTCTTTTGAAGTTTCTTGTTCATTTTCTTCCTCCCATTCACAATATATGAAAAATAATTTTTTCTAAGCACACTTATGAACTTTAGTGTTTTTTCTATCACAACTGTAGAAAATTTCATTTTCTCTTTCTTCTTCCAATTGTTGTGGTATGAAACTTGTAGGTTGAGGACATCTAGGAGCAACAACACTTCAATATTTATAGATTTCAGTGGTAGGATTCCTCGTCTCCATAATTTTACATTGAATTTTTCTTCCCAACCTGAATGCCTTCTCCAATGCATCTGGTTCCCAAAGGCGAACCTCATGTTGGATGTTATCCTTTAAAGTCCCTATGAAGACATCAATCATGAGTTCATCTAGAATATCAGTTACCCTTATATTCAATTTTCGGAATTCCTCAACGTGCTCCACCATTGAACTCTTTTGCTTGAGATTTATTAATTGACTAAAGAAATTGTTTTTTTGTCTCCTCATAATGTGTTATAATTTCCCCCATAAAAATTATGAAGGGACAATTTTTTACGAGAGAAAATCCATTGATACCATAAAAATGTATTTTTTTTAAATATAAATTTTCAATGCATACCTTTTGTGTGTTTTTCTCATTATTGAGATTAAAATATTGCTCCATCAGTAGTATCCATGTTACGGGATCATTTCCATCAAACTACCTCATATCAATCTTTGGAATATGGTAGGTCTTCAATCCAACATTGGAGTTTATGAAATCACGATTAACATTTATTTTGTTCTGATCGTGAGTTTCCTCTACTATATTTTCTCCATTAGGATTCATTTCTTTTATCATCATTGCCAAACCTTCCTTCAAACCTTCCATGTATTCTTTTAGATAATTCTTCATGTCTTCCATGTTGTCTCTCATTTTTTCTTCTATACCATCGATCTTAGCTTCCATGCCATCCAGGCCATTTTGTAAACCATACATATTAGTTTCCATGCCATTAATCTTAACTTCCATGCATTTCTTAAAACCTTCCATTTTAGCTTCCATGCCATTAATATTAGCTTCCACTCCTTTCTTCAAACCATGTATTTCATTTTTTGTTACTATCTGCCAGAGCGATATATGTTGCACGTGCTCTTGTAATTTTGATATATCATGTTGCAATTATTCTTCTTCATGAGTCATAGTATAGCCTTTTCAAGGCTTAATGGGTGTTGAATTCTTTTTTAGGGGGCATTTTAGAACCCAATACTGATATCTATGCTTCAATGTGCCCTTGGAATCACTTCAACATGATTTTTCAAGAAAGACTTATGCAATTTGAAAAACAATACACATATTTTTCTTGCTTTTGAGGCGCTTGACATTGAAACTGATGTATATCTTGAATTTCAGATCTCTGAGATTTTATCTTCCATCCTTTAGTAGCCATCTGAATCTTATTTCCAATACCATAGTTCTGATCTGATTTGGATTGTTGAAGGAAACGTTATGCCGAATCTCCCACAATGACCTAATTATTGACAGGTTCAGTAGAGAGAAATTTTACGGCGTGCCACGTGTCCATGTTTCCTCCTTCAGATTTGAAAATGATACAAAGGAAACTACAGTACATGTGATTTTGACCAACTTTTACATAATTCCAATCTGATGCTCAGAGACAGAGTTATGACAATTTTCCCAAGGTGGCCTCTTTGAGATGAAATTTGGGAACCTGCCAAAACCTTAACTTCCACAGATCATATCTCTGGATATATTGCGAACCAAGATCTAAATTTTTTACATGATGTTCCTCAAGATTTCTTCGCAAATTTGTTCCTTTTTTAAGATTCTGAAACTTCGTAGAAAAAAAATTATAGAAAAAATGCCACAACGACATGTTTGAAGCAATGAAATCATAGAATCGAAAGCTTTGATACCAAATGTTATGATACCAACTCCAAAAATATAAGATAAGAGAGATCAAATCCTTAGGAATCAGCAACTTTGAGGGAGAAACCTTCTTTAAATTACGTAAATGAACAATTCTTGGATGACAAAAATGACAAAACCTCATTTCTATATATATGAGTCCATGGGGTCACAATATAATTCTAGTCGACCTAACAATAATAATGCAAGGGCACAATAATAACAATAATAGATTTTATGGGGAACAATAATAACAATATGGGGACTACAAGGGTACAAAAATAACAATAAGGAGGTTATAACAACAACAATAAGGGATTACACTATTAATATAGGGACCTAACAAGAAGAATCCCCGTGATATTAAGGAATCATCTCATGTTTTGTCCTTGTCACCTCCTTCCTATAACTCGACTAGAATGGTCGAGTGCCCAAGGCCCCACGCAAATAAAGCATAGTCCTCTCCTTCTTAGTTCATTCTTGTTGTAGGTTTTACTACCTTTGTTATTTCTTCCTTCATCAATCCTTTTAAGCTCCTTCTTATTGAGCACCATTCAACGATATTTCATGTTTTGTATGACCTACTACTCCACTATATCATAGGAAACTAATAATAAAATGATTTCCTTCCTCCAAATGGTCAATAGTTTGGATCTCATTATTTTACAGATGTTGGCATCTCCTTCAAGGAACATGGACATAATATTTTGCATGCTTTTTTTGACATATGGATGAGATAATGTAATGATGGAGAAAAAATCTATGGAGAAACTGAATGATTATGTCATCACATTCCAAATAAAGCATAAAGATGCCAAAGATAAAATCTACCCCCAGTTATAAAATTTAGAGTCTCTTCTGAAAGGTAGGAAGCCTCATGTTTTTCAATCCCTAAAGGGTTCACACTATCAATTGTAAAATCTTCCTCATGAGATCATTATTTTTAGGAGGTAGAGGTGATGTTAAAGCTATGATAATGCTAAGACAAGAGGAAATTGTGAGCCAGAATTATAGACAAGGATGCTCCCATTGTTTGGGTTCTATCAACGCAAACATGGATGGATTAAGAGCCCAACTGATTTTCTTCCATTATGGATGCCCCACCGTAGATAAAAAAATTTCTAGTTCCTCTGAATTATGACAGTCTATGACTGAATTCATTCATCGCAATTAATATCAAAGTATGAAGAGACACTTACTTTTTACATCATCCTTCCAGACATCCTTTGACTGTTGAAGAATAACATGGACCTTCGGAGAGGAAGGGTTGTTTTTTTTCTCTTGCTCCTGATCTGTTAGTCGTTTCTATTTTTTTTGACAAAAGTATTGTAGCCCAAAAAATCAACTGATGTATTACTTTGTTTATTTCTATGGCATTTCAAAATTTAAAACGATGACATTATGGTTTGGCATCTATGGATCTCAATACTTAGTCTTCCTTATTTCTCCAATTTTTGTGCTACCTCAACAAGATATTAGTGTGTAGGCTATATGAGAGATTACTACAAATATTCAACATGCAATTTCACAATTCTACTAACAAACCTCTTCTTAGAAAATGTATTCTTATAAATAAAAATGTGAGCGATATAAGACTATATTCCAAACCTTGACGTTGTCTTATCAGACTCAGACTCATCTACTAACATCCTAAGACCCATACACTCACATCCCAATGGCGACAATAAATTAAACTCTTTTTTTTTTAACTAGGTACTTCAATGATTACAAATGTAGATCATGGGCATAAACCCAAGGGTTGCATTAGCTATCTATGAGGAAATAATGCCTTGGAAGAACAACTCTCACCTCCTAAACCAACCTTCTTGACATAATTATCTTAAATTTTGATGGAGAAATGCTACAACCATTATATGCCAAGGAATTAATAGATACTTCCAACAAAAACAAGATTACACTTCATCACTATTCCATCTCCAATGATGTCTCTCTTGGTAAGAATTAACCTTTGAAAGTTGGGTACTAGGCTTCTACTTTCAAAAGAACGAAAACACTAGAAATTGCATGGATATAAAGTAGGACATCATGCCTAAATATGGAGAATAATTCCGACCTTGTTAATAAAGTGAATTTAGCCTCTTATTTTTTAATATCCTTAGTCCATTGAACGAAATCAACCCTTATTTTGGCACCAAAACATATGATAATTTTTCCTCCTTATTTCAAACTATCTTCAACACAATTATTTTGCACAAATTATGAGAATGAACTAAAATCCAACTCAACTTGTGAAATATGGCCACAATAATGTCATGTAACTCAACCTATTCTATTGGAAACTCTTTTATCCCTGCTACAAGAGAAATTGATGCAGCCCTTTGGAATATGGAACAACAATTAATTCAACCTTCCCTAATTTGGCTTATTCGACCTCCACTCTAAGCTTGGAATTCAGCCCTCTGAATGACAAATAATTTGTCCTCCTTGTTTGTTGATTGAAATATGAAGATGGAATGTTTGACTTGGGGTTCTTAGCTTGATATATAAGGGATCCACCTTCTCACAAAGAAAAATCAAACTCCCTTGTTCCACAGTCAACAAATATATGAAACACAGTCTCATTTAGTGGAGGAAAATTGACCGGTACAGGCTTAACTTAGTTCCCCATGAAATATGCTTTTTCCAGGGCATTCATAATCGACAGAAAAGCCAAATATAGTGACACCAATGGACCATATTAATTCTAAACTACTGTTCTATAATCGGCCCATGGCACTAATTCAAGTTATCTAAGAAATGAATGAAATAATCAGCCATGCAAAAACTATGCCCCTTGATGTGCTCAAGTTCTGGTGCAACATATCCATTGGATAAGACCCTTTCAACCCTCACTTCGGATTACTTCAACAGTGCAAATCTAATGTTTCCTTCGTCCACCTCTATCCGATACATAGATCTAGGATGGTGATGCACCCTCAGCAGAATTTCAAACCTTATTTTATGGCTCCCTTTTGTTGCTAACGACCACGGGAATTTGCAATGTTCTCGACCCCTCAGATTCAATCCACAACTCGAATCAAAAGGAATTATCCCTGTTGTGGCTTCAGTTAGCGATGGTCACGTGACTTTCTAAAGAGTTCTCCTTCTCTTGGTGCAGTGCCTTTCAACCCCTTTCAAAATGGTGGATCAGACCCATGTGACCTAGAGTTGATGGTCACAACCCAATAGTATTGCCAGACAAGCGTTTAGTCAACAATCTAGTTTTTTCCTGATGTGATAAATGCTTTCCCCGCACAAGGGACAAGTCAACTCCTTCCCTTCTGGTCAACACTCAATTTGTAAGAAGTGTGGAAGTTCCTTAAACTAGTCCAGATTGAGTGGTCTCTTTGTCCCTTCTTCACGGGACAAGGAAGCTCAGATGCATACATTTTTTTTTTTTTTTGAGTACCCTTATGTTGGAGGAGATAAATTTCCTTTGGCATAAATCTAGATTGTTTACAATTTACAATATTCTCGAAGAGTATTTTTTCTTTAGCACTAGAATATATCTTTTAAATAAAGATAATGATCATTGACACTAGAAAATCTCTAACACATGAAATTATTTAGCCAACTAGGGTAGTTATAGAAAATGATTGATGTTGGGTGAGTTACTAGCTAGGGTGATTATGGAGGATCACTGAAGACTGGAAGACTAGTCTTCTTGAAACCCTCAATTTGCAATTATAAAAATACCATTAGGTTGGCATTAAGCACAACTCTCATACCACTACAAGATCCCAAACAACAAAATTTCCAATATATGTAGGACAGTTGAGTGTTCTAATTAAAATTCTAGCAATCGAAAACATCGAACACAAAAGGATGTGAAAATGCAACCTCTTATTTTTATTAATAGCTCAAACCAAAGAAACATGTTTATGCAAGTCTTACTGAAGCCCCTACCAATGGCATGCATGGATGCTCATCAATGACAAATATAAGACATTGAAGCCCACTTGGGAATCCTAGATGGATCTACACCACAAATCTCACTGCTAGATTTTTGTTGTGGGATCAAGCTAGAACTAGCGAGGCCAAGTTCTCAATAAACATACAATAAGATAGACAAATTTTAGATCATCCAAATTGGTAGGTCATATCACCTTTAATAGGCTTGACGGGCTCTCTAGAACCCTTATTTTTATTATTTTCGCTAGAAAAACGAAAGGAAATCCCATGGGAAAATACCATGGGTAGATTCCGTCGATTTTGACCATATTAAAAATATATATATTACACCTACTAAACATTATTGGTTTAATTGGTTTAAAGCAAACTAGTATAAATTATAGGTTTTTATACTATTTTCCCCATAACATAATTTTTATTTTAAATCACAAGAACTAAATTATTTTATAACTATTATTAATTTCATAATATCAAAACTAAGGTCACCACTAACAAAACCAGTTAACACATGAATCTAATTGAAAGTCTAAACCTAAATTAACTGTACTATATTGCCATATATACCATCCTAAACAGCAATCCAATTACTATTAAACAGAATTACTGCCATAATAAGAAGTGAAATTTACTAGCATTTAATGATAACAAAATATTAAAAATATTTGCGGTGGATTTTAAAAAAATTGTGTCGGCTGGTTAACGGACAGTACGTCCCTAGCCAATCTTCTAAACATATACTCAACTTATATATATGCACACGCAGAGCGAATGAAGTCATATATGGTCTATATAGAGAAATCGCACAAAGTCTAAAAGCTCTGGATTGCTGATTGGTCGGAAGCCCGCACAGAGTCGAAAAGCTCTTAATTGCTGATTGCTCGGAAGCGCGGATGCTAAGAAAGTTGCACATCCACCACCTCTGAAAACCCGGAAGCTTCTGCTTGGCAATCTTGCAATAATAATAACATTTTGAGAAGAATCTCCGGTTTCTTATTTCTAACGGTATCATGTCATTTATCCACTTTTTTAATGCTCCTTTCTAACCGTCTTTTTGGGCTTCTTCACTGCTCTGTTTAGCAGTTTATTTTCTGCATAATCTTTTTTATTTTATTTTTAAAGCTAGTTGCAGACTTTTTTAAATCATTTGTTCAATTGGGTTATTCTTATTATTGATGTATGTGTGCCAGACAGGAGGATATCGGGGAAAGAGGCAGGTAATATATCCGGCGTTCAAAATGCTTGCGGGAGGGAATACATCACGCGATGTTTCCAAGGGTTCCCTAAACGGGAAATCCACGGCGGCTACAAAAGATAGGAAAAGCGCCATTTCCCGTTCATCTCGCGCAGGCTTACAGGTTTTCATTGTACTTACATATGTACTAGTTTATTTTCTGCCCTATTTTGTGCCCAAATTTTGATTCAACCGAAGTAATTCTAGGGAATCGTTTTCCTGGGAGAAACTCCATAAGGTTCCTGTAATATGTGCACTAAGTGTTTTCTCTTATTGCAGTTTCCAGTGGGAAGGATCCACCGGCACTTGAAGACCGGATTATCTGCGAAGACAAGGGTGGGAGCAACTGCAGCTGTATATTCTGCAGCTGTTCTGGAGTATCTCACCGCAGAGATTTTAGAACTAGCGGGAAATGTCGCTAGAGATCAGAAGGTTAAGCGTATCACCCCAAGGCATTTGCAGCTTGCCATAAGAGTAGATGAAGAACTTGATACTTTGATCAAAGCTACAATAGCAGGTGGAGGTGTCCTACCTCAGATTCACACGCAACTTCTTAAGCAAGACGCAAAGAAATATTAGGATCATTGTTTGGAAATTCTGTCAGCGTTTTAGTGTAGGTGGAGGTGTTCGACCTATTTGTAAACTGCCTTCTCATCAAACATATTGCATAATGATGAATTAATGAATTGTTCGAGGAGTGTCTAGACTAATCCTAATTTATCTATGTGGGATAAATCATATTCATATTGAAAAAGGCAGTTCAATCCTAATATGAAAGATTTGTAGGTATACGCACAAAGTAGTCGTCGTTTTGTAGGTTTACGCACAATGTATTCATCGTTCTCTGTTCGAAAGTTTATTCGTCATATATAGCTTCAAGTTCTAATCTCCCCTTGCTGAAAATTTGTGCCAAACCACTTCACAGCTAGGTTGAAAATTATGTTTTCAGGCATCGTTCGTAAATGTTGTGTAAATGTTTTAAGGCTTCAATAATGTTTCGTAAATGTTGTGTTGCCCCGTATCGACTGTCGGCGAAAGGCAAAGTACAAAGGGCTTAGGTTTAGATCTGATGACATCCTTAAATCCTACCGATCCGTATTCTATTTAGCGTATTAAACTTATCTATACATCTAAAAAAACATAAGCAAAGCTCACATCTTTTCCATTCAATCTTCTTTATAATGTCTTGTAAGGTTTTTTCAAATTTTTTTGAATCATGTCAGTGGCAATTGTAATTATGAGATGTCAACCTTACTTATTTATAAAGTCAAATATGTATCAGGTTGTATAATATAAATAATATAAAGTTAATACTAAAATCTTAAGGGATTATAAATCTAAAGAAATAATATTAAGGGAGAGATAATAAGCCAATTGAGATAAATATTTTTTTATATTATTGTCATTTCAAAATAAAATAAGGGTGAATAGATGTAGTTCGGTTACCATTTTTTGGAACAAGTTGTGTTCCAAAGGTTGAAAATGTAGCTTTGTAAGGGTATTTTTTAAGTCCATCAAGATTTTACAAGGTCCATCTAGGACTAAATAAAACTCTCTGTTAAACTACATAGCTCCATCCTGCTATGGAGTTTGATGGAGACACATAACTTGAGCTATAATATGTACATGTGCCATTATTTTGCTTCAACTTAATGATAGTATTTTATGAACTCATGGCATTGAGAAGCCAATAGTATTGCACATGGTATAATATGGTATGCATTTTTATATTATACTTAGTATATTTTTTATTATTTGATTACATATGTGTATGTATATAATTTTAGAATTTGTTGTTGTTATTAATTTTATACATTTATAGTGTTTTTTTTTTGTAAGATTGGTCGGACTCCTTTTTCATTCATTTTATAAACAACAAACAACTAGATTTACCAGTTTGGTGGCGTGAACCTACCGTGGCCTGGAAACCGAGTTTGTTGGCCACTTGATGGCATGGTATGCCATCCAAAAAAATAAGTTTTTGAGTCTGTCATACCAAGAAATCAAATCTTAGATACTCACACATATACAGTTTTTCACATATTGACTAACATATTTACTAGACACTTTAAATTTAAATGATAGCCGCATATAAATACTAAGAAAAAAGATAGATTAAAACAACCATGAACTACTCATGGGAAACTGAGGCTTACTCTACTAGTGTCGGATCCTGAACCAAGGTGCCAACCTCCTCAAAAGGCTTGACAATACATGGGAGGTGGTACTTGATACACTCGGTGTCCATCATATTTCCTTTGATCTTGACATTTTCTAAGAAATATATCAGTAGATCCATGTAATTTAATTTACAACAATAATTACTCCCAGCAAAAATTGTGTTTCCTTAGCCTCTGGCATTATTATATAGAAAATGTTCTTCATGTTTCATGTACTGGGTTCTTAGAGGCTTGTTTTCCCTATTTTAAGTGATTTTTTCGTCAATATATTGTACACATTTTCTGCTATAATGTCTAATAAAATGGCTTTATGATTTTCTTCCATTATATGTGTTGATAATTCCCTGCATTTTCCAGTTTTGTGTTCTATATTCCTATTTTTCCTAATTTGGAATATTACATAACCCAAAGAGCTCCCACCTTCCTTCAATTTCTCGGCCTCCCTTTTGGTGTCCTCTCTTTTGTCATACCTCCCACCCTTGAAATCGACAAAGGAGGCGTCCATGTGCATTGCTCGGGTCTGGGTGGAATTCCCTCTCCCATAGCCAATGTGCACCGAGCTCAAGTAGGTCAAGGTGGTATAAACCTGCAAATCCTTTGACCTAAACACAACCGAGGACTACTCCTTAACTATATACCCTAGTAAGATTTCCCCACCCCGCACCATTCCTTCTTGATGGCATCGCTTACCTAACATACGCTCAGGTGCATGCTGAGGCCATGCCCAATTCCTACTCTGAAAAAGAGGAAAAGACCCAAAAGAACCCCAAACTGCCATCAACCAGAGTCAGGATGGTTCTGCTCCCACTTACCCAACAAAAGACTATACCAGTCCTTCTTAATCCCCTTAGGGTCCCACAGAGACCGACCCAACTTGTAGAACATAAACATGGCGTGAACAAGGGAGAGGTAACAAAGCACTACCATTAAAACTGATGGGAGGGTCGACCTTCTTCATCACACCCGAATCGGGGAGCTAAGTCCAGGAACTATGGGTGAGATTTGCCCTCCAACCTGTCTTACTCTATGATGCTCTTCAAGTTGATCCATGGTTATTCCTTGAGATTAGGAGGTGTTCTTAATTCAACAAGTTCATTCGGGTGAAAGCAGCAACAATTTTCCAGCAGGTCAACTTCTTTGTTTCCTTCCCTCCTTACAGGGGTGATAATGATATAATCAAATTTCTTGATTGTATCCTCCAATGCCTACACATGCCATGTTAGAATAATTATATATTATAAAGGAATGCAACATATAAAATATGCGAAAAATACAAACACAGAAAGCACATAAAACCAGAGAGACACAGATATACGTGGTTCACCCAATTTGGGCTACATCCTGTTGGCATGTGTTGTCCTTGATGGCAACCTACTTGATGAGGTTGTCTTTGATGGAACCTGCTTAATGAAGTTGTTCTTGATGGAAACTCACTTGATGAGTTGTTAATAATGTAAATCTGATGTATCTACAGATAAGTTCAGAAGCAGTAGAAGAAAGGAATTCAGAAAGTGCAAGAATAATGATAAATAAGTTATGCTACAAAGCATACGCGGGTTTTCTAATGTGAAGTAGCATATGCACGCGGAAAAGTACGTGCCAAGTCACATATGCCCTTTTGCGCTCCAAATTTAGAATACCAAGGGGTGTTACCATGGTATTGACCCATTGTATTGAGCACTGGATTATTTATTTGATCCCGTCGAGGAATACCATTGGAAGTGGTGTGGTTTTGGCTCATGGTATTGATAAAGGCTAAACCTATATAAGGAGAAGAAGATCATTGTGCAAGGTGTGCATGTGTCTGGTTATTGAATGCATACTTCACTTTGAAGTATATCTGCATGATTGAACTTTGTTCTTGATTGATAAATCTAAATCTATGATGCACCCATGGATGTTTCTAAATCCTTAGATTTGATGATGATGAATCTCTAAGATGATCTGCAAAAGAAGAACTAGTGAAGATCTGGCGCAAAGTCTGTTGAAGGTAATGAACAAATCTGGGTAAGCTTTTAGATCTGGTATGTTCTACAAAGCATTCATTTACAGATCTATACATGAGTTTGTTGTGGAAAAAGCGCGTGTATACGTGGATCTGATCTGATAAAAGCGCGTATGGGAAGTTAGGGTTTACTGAAAAATGCGCAGATGTATACGTGGGTTCGTTTAATGAAAAACACGTATATATGCGGGTCGGTTTAAATAAAAGCGTGTATGGTATTTGAACTAATGGTTGCTCATGGTCGAATGTGTTTCTGTATATCGATTCTGAAGTCTGGGTAATCTCTGATATTCTAGTTACAGTGGTTTCACTGTTTTGTTTGAAGCATTATGCAAAGTATGAAGGGTTGAGTTGAAGTTGTTTGATCCAGTTTGAAAATTGATGAAACGTGGTCTGCTATGGTGCTGAGGGTCGAAGCCTTCAGTAAGAGGGTAGTAGCTCCCTTCCAGTGATAGCTGGTAAACGAGAGCAGGGGGTAGTAGATCCCTTCCAAGAGAGGCTGGTAAACGAGAGCAGGGGCTTGTAACTCCCTTCCAGGAGAGGCTGGTAAACGAGAGAAGGTTGTAGCCTTCTGTAGGTTGGTGCCCGCGTGCTGGTATGAGTCTGCACCAATACATAGTTGTAAGATGTTTTCTTTATAATAAATATTGAAGACTGAGATGGCAGTAGCGGTGGTTTTCTCCCGAATTGGGTTTCCACCTAAAATCCTGGTGTTCATGTGTGATGCTTATGTGTGGTGATTTATTCTTTTCTTACTGTACATGTTTACTGCTTACTAACATCTGATAAATGAATGATGCAATAATCTAAGATAAGAATTATCTACAAAATAAGAGATCTGAGCATACGCGAGTTTCCTTAAGGATATCCGCGTATATACGCTAGTTTTGTTTTGTAAAGCAGCGTATGGGTTTTTGAGAAAAGAAAAGTAAAAATTTGGTTGACAGATCAAGATACTGATTCACCGCCCCCCCGCCCCTCTCAGTATCTTTCCCAACAATTGGTATCAGAGCAGGTCCTTCTGAGAAAGCTTAGTCGCTAGAAGGAAGATCAATCAAGATGAGCAATCAAGATAGAACAGCATCTATCAAGCCTCCCCTCTTTAATGGAAGAAATTTAATCTTCTGGAAAACAAGGATGAGATCCTATCTTCAGTCTATGGGAACAGATGTATGGGCCATTGTTCAACAAGGATATCAATATCCAGCTACAATACCAACAGATCCAACTGAAAAGAAGAATTATGAATCAAATTCAAAGGCGGTCAATGCTATAACGGGAAGTATGACTAAATCTGAATTTTTCAAAGTCATGCAGCTAAATACAGCAAAGGAAATGTGGGACAAAATCATTCTAAGTTATGAAGGTGATGCAAAGGTAAAAAGTGCAAAACTCCAAACTCTCATAATTGAATATGAAAATTTAAAGATGCATAATGATGAGAGTATTGCCAATTTATTTTTACGTCTTGATGATGTTGTAAATCGTATGAGAAATCTAGGAGAAACAATAACCGAATCTACGTTGGTTGAGAAAATTTTAAGATCTCTAACGACAAAATTTGAATCAAAAGTTTCTGCTCTTGAAGAAAAACAGGATCTTCAAAATCTTACTGTGGTGCAACTTCATGGGATACTAACTGCATATGAAATGAGAAGAGGAGGACCTTCTGAAGTCAAAGAAGCCATCTTTAGAGCTTCTACAAAAGGGAAAGAAGTGCAAGAAGAAGAAGGATCAGGATATATCTCAGAAGAAGATGAGGTAAATTTTGTAAAGAAACTTCAACTTGGAACAGGACGGTTCAGAGGTAAGCTTCCTTTCAAATGTTTTGATTGTGGAAGAGTTGGTCATTATGCTGCTAAGTGTCCTTATAAAGAAATATCTGCAAAAGGGAAAGAAGTAGCAAGAAGGAATAAGAACCGGTCTAGCACTAGAAAAGGTTACTATACTCATGAAGATAGTGATGGGTTATCTGATAGTGAGGAAGAATGTGAACAAGATCTTAGACTTCTCATGGGATTTGAATTTAGAGAAGAAAATGATACTTTTGTGGATGCTCTAGAGGACAATGATTTTCTTGAAGAAAACAATCAACTCAAAATACACTTAGAGGAATGTAAAATACTCTTAGAAGAAAGGAAAATAACCATAGAGACTCTGAAAGGGCTGTTTGAAGAAGAAAAGAAACACATTGAGAAATTAGAATGTGAAGTGGTAAGTCTAAGAAAAGATTTTGAGAAAGAAAAGACTCTAAATCTTAGATTTGCTAAAGGATATGAAACCTTCAATGAGATTATCAAGGTACAACACTCTCCTCTTGTTAAAACATGTCTTGGATATACCGGGGAATCTTCTCAGGCTTCAGCACCAAATTATCTAAAAGTAGCCACAGCTGGTTTACAAAATTCAGGCGCTCAACAAGGGTATAAAGAATATTTACAGGTAAAGCATGATCATCTCAATTCAAAGAACACTAACAGGAATATCTTTCAAAGAAACACCAATCAACAGGTAAATTCCAGTATAATAATTCATGATCGCAGAAATTTCTTCTTCAATGGACAATGTTTCTCATGTCACAATTTTGGTCACAAATTTGTTCAATGTGTTGCATATAAAACCATCATGACAAGAGAAGCGAGAAAGAAAAGGATTGATATTGAAACAAAGACGAATACCTATAACAATTTTTCTCCTCTTCTAAATGAAGTTGAATGTACTTATTGAAATAACTTTGGGCATGAAGAATCTGAATGCAGGAGCAAAGTTCAACCAAAATAACCTTTTCCTTCAAGTTCCAAAGTATGGAAAAAGAAGGAATTACAGGTTGAAAATTGTGGCATAGCGTTATTTTCAGAAGGTGAAGAAAATCAATGGTACATTGATAGCAGATGCTCAAGACACATGACAGGTGACAAAACCAAACTTCATGCATATAGTACACTAGAAAAGGAAAATAAAGTTACTTTTGGAAATGATACTACTGTTGTAATTAAAGGAAAAGGGTATGTGTTTCTAAAAGAAAAGGTGAAGGCTAATGATGTCTTGTATGTGGATGGATTAAGACATAACCTGTTAAGTGTAAGTCAAATGTGTGATCATGGAACTGAAGTTGTCTTTAGTTCAAAATAATGTGTGGTTCGTGATCTTGATACAGGTAAAACAATTATAAATGGAAAAAGAACTCCAAGCAACATATATGTATTGAAGAACTGTAAAGAATAATGTTACTTGAGTAAATCTTCAAAAAATTGACTATGGCATAGAAGGTTGGGACATCTAAGCTTCTCTCAAATCAACAAATCAAGCAGACTTAATGCTGTTCGTGGTCTTCCCAATATTACTCTACCTAAAAGTATCATATGCAAATCTTGCCAATTCGGCAAGCAGACCAGAGTGAAATTTAATGCCAAGGAAGGATCCTCAAGTAGGCCTCTTGAACTCATTCATACTGACATATGTGGACCTATGAGAAAAAAGTCACCTCGTGGTGAACAATATTACATCTTGTTTATTGATGATTTCTCTAGAATGTGTTGGATTCGGTTGCTGAAGCACAAAGATGAAGCATTTGATAAATTTCAGATCTTCAAGGCTCTGGTTGAAAATGAAGTAGATCTAAAACTCAAATGTCTTAGATCTGATCGAGGAGGAGAATATACTTCAAATGAATTTCTTGAATTTTGTGAACAGCATGGCATAAAAAGACAATTTTCTGTAACTGGAACTCCACAACAAAATGGCGTAGTAGAAAGAATGAATAGAACAGTTCAACAAATGGCTAGAGCTATGCTTGATGACTCTGGAACACCTGACACATTTTGGGGAGAAGCAGCACATATAGCAGTAAACATTCTCAACAAGGAACATGTTCATGTAAATAGTGACAAAACTCCATATGAAATCTGGTATGGTAATTCTCCATCTGTGAAGCATTTTAGAGTTTTTGGAAGTAAATTCTTTATAAAAAATAATGATGAAAAACTTGGCAAGTTTGAACCTAGAGCAGATGAAGGAATACTTCTTGGTTACTCCTCTATGAGTAGAGCATATAAATGTTATAATAAAAGACTTTGGAAGATTGTTGAATGTATTGATGTGGTTATTGATGAGTCTCCTGCAGCCCCAAATGAAGAAAAACAAACAACAAATGAAGACGATATAGACAGTGAACCCAATGAAGAACCTGAAGATGATTTATCTGAAAAGGCTCCATCCAGATATGTTCAAAAGAATCATCCAGAATCTCAAATTTTGGGAGATAAGGGATCAAGTGTACAAACAAGAAGGACTCTTGTGGGATCTTCTAGCTATCTGGCATTTCTATCTACTATTTAACCTCACAATGTCAATCAAGCTAACAAAGATGAATGTTGGGTTCAAGCCATGAATGAAGAGCTTTATCAAATTGAAAAGAATCACACTTGGGAATTAGTACCAAGACCTCATAACAAAAATGTCATTGGAACTAAATGGATATTCAAAAACAAGTTAAATGAGAATGGGGATGTTGTAAGAAACAAAGCTAGACTTGTTTGCAAGGGGTACACTCAACAAGAAGGCATAGACTTTGAAGAAACTTTTTCTCCTGTAGCTAGCCTTGAAGCCATAAGAATGTTTCTTGCCTTTTCAAGCTTTCAACAAATCAAAGTTTATGAAATGGATGTTAAATCTACATTTCTCAATGGTGATCTAGAAGAAGAAGTTTATATAGAACAACCAGAAGGATTCATTTTGGGAAATGATGAAAATCTTGTTTGTAGACTTAAAAAGGCTCTATATGGTCTCAAACAAGCTCCAAGGGCATGGTATTATAGTCTTGACAAATATCTTCATCAACAAGGATTTTCAAAGGGGTCTGTTGATAGCAACTTATACACAAAAATTGAAAATGATAAACTTTTGATTGTGGTTGTATATGTTGATGATATCATTTTTGGAAGTAATGAAGAATCTATGAGTCAGTAATTTTCTTCTATCATGCAACAAGAATTTGAAATTTCTTTACTTGGGGAACTAACATTCTTTCTTGGTTTGCAAGTACATAAAACTACAGATGGTATATTCTTATCACAAGAAAAATACCTTAAACAAATTCTGAAGAAGTATGGCATGGAAGAATACAAACCTGTAAGTACACCAATGATAACCGGATGTAATCTCAGTTCTCATGATGATTCCCCCACGGTGAATCAACCAAAATACAGATCTATGATAGGAAGTCTACTTTATCTCACTAGGACTAAACCAGACATTATGCATGCTGTTGGGATTGTTGGACGATTCCAAGCTAATCCAAAAGAGTCTCACCTTCAGGCTGTCAAAAGAATATTCAAATATCTACAAGGAACTCAAGACTTTTGACTATGGTATCCAAAGAATGCTGATCTTACTCTTCATGCTTACACTGATGCAGATTGGGCTAGAAATGTTGATGATCGGAAAAGCACTAGTGGTGGAGCATTCTATATGGGGCCCCGGTTAGTATCTTGGTTCAGCAAGAAGCAAAACTCTATTGCCTTATCTACAGCAGAAGCAGAATATGTGGTTGCCGCATCATGTTGCACGCAACTTCTTTGGATGATGCAAACCTTACAAGATTTTCAAATCAAGTGCTCACCTACTATCTCCATTATGTGTGATAATACTAGTGCCATCAGTATTTCAAAGAATCTTTTTATGCATTCAAAGACCAAGAACATTCCCATCAAGTATCACTTCTTACGTGAACAAGTGCTTGAACAAAAGCTAAAGCTGGAATATGTTCCGTCCAAAGAACAAGTGGCTGATATATTTACCAAACATCTGCCCAGGGAAGTGTTCGAATATCTCAGACAGACGTTGGGAGTAGTATCTTCCATGCAGAAGATCATATCTGTTTAAATTCAAAAGATTAAATTGGATATGCGGGTTTCCTGAAAGATATTCGCATATATACGTGAGTTTATACAAAGAAAACCGCGTATGGTTAATTGCTGACAAATTGTACTTGGGGTCAGCATTCTTCAGCACAGCTGAAGTGTTGTTTGGTATCTCTGATGATGTTTCAGCTCTTACATTTCTATTTCATTCTCTGATATTGGGTGAATATGCCTTGATGATTGGTTGTTGAAAGTTTTCAGGTTTCATAAGCTAAGGAGGAGTTTTGGTCATATGGAAAGGATGTATTGGATGCACAATTTCAGGTGGAGCATTAGCCTTGCTGAATGTAATGCATTGTTGGCATTATGATGATTCTAAAATATGATCTCTTTCTTGAGGTCCTTTTGGTATTTGTTGTAAAATTTCATATTTGTAATTTGATGAAAAGGTCATGTTGAGGCCTATGAAATGTGTAAACCCACTTGGTTGGGTACTTGAGTCACATATGTAAATCCACTTGGTTGGATCATTGATGTAAGTATGAGTCCTTGGTGATAGGAAAGGTCATAGAGTCATGTGCTTCATTGAATAATATGTTTGAAGATTCAGCTTGAACTGAGGGGGAGCAAGGTAACTTCAGTGCACATCAGTTCTACAAAGTTTTTCTTTCTACATGAGGAGAAAAACCTTGTTTTGGTTTTCATCCGCCCTTTTCCCTTGATGTCAAAGGGGGAGAGTAACATGGTGTTTGAATAGGGGAAGAATATCAAGGTGTTTTCATAATGGTTATAATCAATGTATCTATTTGTTGTGGTGATCAAACACCATCATGGTAGCCAACAAGTCCAAAGGGGGAGATTGTTGGCATGTGTTTTCCTTGATGGCAACCTACTTGATGAAATAAGACTTCTGGCGATATGATGCAATGTGTTGTCCTTGATGGCAACCTGCTTGATGAAGTTGTCTTTGATGGAACCTGCTTAATGAAGTTGTTCTTGATGGAAACTGACTTGATGAGTTGTTAATAATGTAAATTTGATGTATCTATAGATCAGTTCAGAAGCAGCAGAAGAAAGGAATTCAGAAAGTGCCAAAATAGTGATAAATAAGTTATGCTACAAACCATATGCGGTTTTGTTAAGGTGAAGTAGCGTATGCACACGGAAAAGTACATGCCAAGTCGCGTATGCCCTTTTACGCTCCAAATTTAGAATACCAAGGGGTGTTACCATGGTATTGACCCATTGTATTGAGCGCTGGATTATTTATTTGATCCCGTCTAGGAATACCATTGGAAGTGGTGTGGTATTGGCTCATGGTATTGATAAAGGCTAAACCTATATAAGGAGAAGAAGATCATTGTGCAAGGTGTGCATGTGTCTGGGTATTGAATGCATACTTCACTTTGAAGTATATCTGCATGATTGAACTTTGTTCTTGATTGATAAATATAAATCTATGATGCACCCATGAATGTTTCTAAATCCTTAGATCTGTTGATGATGAATCTCTAAGATTATCTGCAGAAGAAGAACTGGTGAAGATCTGGCGCAAAGTCTGCTGAAGGTAATGAAGAAATCTGGGTAAGATTTTAGATCTGGTCTGTTCTTCAAAGCATTCATTTACAGGTCTATACACGAGTTTGCTATGGAAAAAGAAAATGTATATGCGGATCTGATCTGATAAAAGCGCGTATGGGAAGTTAGGGTTTATTGAAAAATGCATAGATGTATACGCGGGTTCGTTTAATAAAAAATGCATATATACGCCGGTTGGTTTAAATAAAAGCGCATATGGTATTTGAACTAATGGTTGCTCATGATCGAATGTGTTTCTGCATATCTATTCTGAAGTCTGGGTAATCTTTGATATTCTGGTTATAGTTGTTTCACTGTTCTATTTGAAGCATTGTACAAAGTATGAAGGGCTGAGTTAAGCTGTTTGATCCAGTTTGAAAATTGATGAAACGTGGTATGCTATGGTGCTGAGGGTCGAAGCCTTCAGTAAGAGGGTAGTAGCTCCCTTCCAGTGATAGCTGGTAAACGAGAGCAGGGGGTAGTAGATCCCTTCCAAGAGAGGCTGGTAAACGAGAGCAGGGGGTTGTAGCTCCCTTCCAGGAGAGGCTGGTAAACGAGAGAAGGTTGTAGCCTTCTGTAGGTTGGTGCCTGCGTGCTGGTATGAGTCTGCACCAGTACATAGTTGTAAGATGTTTTCTTTATAATAAATATTGAATACTGAGATGGCAGTAGCGGTGGTTTTCTCCCGAATTGGGTTTCCACCTAAAATCCTGGTGTTCATGTGTGATGCTTATTTGTGGTGATTTATTCTGTTCTTACTGTAGATGTTTACTGCTTACTAACATCTGATAAATGAATGATGCAATAATCTAAGATAATCATTATTTGCATAATAAGAGATCTGAGCATACGCGAGTTTCCTTAAGGATATCCACGTATATACGCTAGTTTTGTTCTGTAAAGTAGCGTATGGGTTTTTGAGAAAAGAAAAGTAAAAAGTTGATTGACAGATCAAGATACTGAGTCAACCCCCCCTCTCAGTATCTTTCCCAACACATCCTCCCCGAACAACCATTCCTTCCTTTCTATTATCTAGCAAAATGAAGAGACACAACCTACAACAGATGTGTTGCAATATCCTTTGTTCTCTCTCACATTGTCCTTATCTGTTTCTCTCTATGAGAATACACATACAATACATAGCCGAAATACAATACCCTCATACAAAACAAGGTGTTGCCTTCTAGGGAAAAAAACCCTAAATTAAACATAACTTCTACTGTCAGATCATCTGCCTAATGAAAGGCCCAGATTGACTAGAAATTACAATAATTTTACAAGGAAATTTTACATTTTTTTTAGCTTCGAGTTTGCTACCCCTGAAACCCCACGCCACGAGGGTGGGCTTGATAAAGTCGCAGTACCCCTGTGGATACCTCAGGCAATGTTTAATTATGGCCAACATTGCCACACCATTAATAACAAGGATCCAACACTATGATACAAAAGAAAGAACATAATCAGGATCCACACCCAACATGCTGAGAAATACGCCAACTCTGGCTGAGTTTGTCCCACTTTGTTCCTTGTCTAAATTTTTTGAGAGTGTTCATAACCAACTCAGAGTATCCTGTAGTTACCAACTTTATGTATACTATCCTAATGGCCAAGAGGAGACCTTTGTACACTCCTATGAATTCCACTTCATTGTTGCTGGAAAAGCTACAAGTGTCAAAATATATGAATCTTATTCTGACTTGATGACCTCCAAAAATTCCTCCGGCTCTTTCTTTCCCTAGATTGCCTTTCGAGGCTCCATCAAAGTTGATTTTGATGAATCTTTCTTGAGGAGGTTTGAAGATATCAACGATGTCGCCTCTGTTAGGGATATCTTTCCAAGAAGACAGGGAGACCATAGCAGGTGCTAGGTGGAGGCCTTGGAGAATTCTTGCTTCTTGAGGAGCTACTTTCAAATCATCTAACATCCATTTCTCAGAGACGATGGTTTCTATTATGTTTTTTTTAATTCCTTCCCACACTATCTCTTGGTCCAATCTGCAGTTTTTGAATATCCATTAGTTCCTTTCCTTGCACGTTGCCCATAGAGTGAACCCTGGGAAAATGGCCCATTCTCGATTAAGGATCGGGCTGGAGTATAATTATTGTCTACAGATTATGATGGTCTCCTTTATGCTACTTGAGTCATGATCTGTCCTGCTAAATAATGGTTCCACTTGTCTCCATTTTCTATTAACATATTGACAGAAGTTGAGGAGGTGTTCTTGTGTTTCACCCTAATTTCCACATAGGTCACAAATCAAGGGCCCTTGGTATCCTCTTTTTTTTATTTGGTCGCAGGTTAATATTATACCTCCACACACCAACTAGATGAAGTAGGTCACCTTTGGCCACCACTTCCCTTTACAAAATTTCCTCTAGATTTGACGTTGATTCTCAGGTTCTCGTCGTGATTTTATATTGTACACTTTGTTGACTTTAAATGATCCCTTCATATCATTGTCCCATCCCAAGATTTCTAACCCTTCATGGAAGGTGATTCTTCTCAAGTCTAGCTCCTTCTTCAAATGGATCCATTCATATGAATTCAGTGCATTTGGCCAATCTCTCCTATCTTTCCATATTCTCCATCCATCATTAATGCTCTCTTCCCTCTAGTATTGGATTACCATTTTATAATTATTGTTGATATAATAAGTGAACAATTCAATTAGCTCGTGTCTATGGAATAATTTTTCGCTTTGTTGCTAGGATTAATTCCAAAATAAGGTTTTTTTTCCATTCCTTATTTCCCAGAATAAATGCCGCAAAATAAGATCTCTATTTTAGGATGCTATATTCCAGATTGTTTATCCTTTAGGGGAGTACTGGTATCTTAAAATATCCTCTGTACGGTTGGGCATGTCGTATTTCCTCCTCCATATCTACTTCCACAGTCTCATTCCTCCTTGTGCTGATCTCCACCATAATTTCACCCCCAATACCTTGTTGAAAATACATGGGTGTCTGAGGCCTAGTCCCCCTCCATCTTAGGTTTGATAAGGTTCGACTATGCTAACAAGAACCATTTTTTCAACTATTGGACCGCTCCACAAGGGAATTTCTTTAATATTTCCTCCATTTCACTACATATTTTTGTGGGCACGACCATTCCAAATAATTGGTAAATGGGGATGGATTGTAGGAGGAAATTAAGAAGGATGGTTTAGGCATCAATATTGAGGGCTCTAAAAGTCCAAATGTTGAGCTTGATTTAAATTTTTTTGTATAAGATGACTCCAAAAAGAAATTTTCAAAGAGATTTCAGCAAGAGACATGCCCATGTATTTAGTGGGAAGAGAGTTGATACCAAACACCAACACTCTCGAAAGAAAGTTTTAGATAATTCTATCCATGTTAAAGAAGAATATGCATGGTTTTTCATTATTAGTAAGGGTTCCAAAGGCTTCCATAAACACATGGAGTATATCTTTAATGTTTCTGGATTCCTTCAATGATACATGAAAAGAGAGAATAATGTCATAAACAAATTGCTCGTGGGTAAGATGGAGGTCATTTCCCCAGAGCCTAAGACCACACATCTTCAAATTACTGGCTTCCTTCTTTAGGAGTATGCCAATGCATTTAGCAACAACAATAAATAATAACGGGGATAGGGGATCTCATTTTCTTAGCCCCTTAGTAGGGTTAAAATATTTGGTGGGTGAAACATTTAGGAGAATGGAATAGATAGGGGAGGAAACCATAGGTTGGATCCATCATATCCATCTCTAATAAAACCCATAAGCTTGAATGTATTTGGTGAGTAAGTTACAACTTATGTAGTAATAGACTTTAGATAAATCCAGTTTGATCATCATCCCTGTGATTTTCGGATGCTTCGAGGAGTGGATTGCTTCCTAGGAGGTAATAATACCATATAGCATTTTACGTCCCTATAAAAACCTAGTTTTTTCAAATGATATGAGGGAAGGTGGAAAAGCTTTAAGGTGCTTAACCATAATAGTTGTAATGATTTTGTATATGAAATTGCATAAATAAATCAGAAAAAATCCTTGGGGATCCTCTTATTTAGAAAATTTAGGAATCAACATTATAAAAGTAGCATTAATACTCTGACATGCCTTTTGGTGCCATCTAGATTCCTCGACCACCTCCAGAACGTCTTGTCATATGAATTTCCATGCAACTTGGAAAAATTCCATGGTGAAACCATCAAGCCCTAAGGCTTTTTTTCTTTCCATAATTGTTACCACCTCCTCCACTTCCTCCATTGTTACCACCCGCATAAGGTTGAGGTTCTCATCTCTAGTAATGAGATGTGAAATATTTTAGGTGATTTGATGGATTTCCTCCCGGCAGACTATTTTGTCTCTGACCTCATTTTTCAGTGAGAATATCCTATCATGTTGTCTTTGTAGGATGATTGCTTTATGGAAGAAGAACGTGTTCTTCTCTCCTTCCCTCAACTAGTTGACTCTACATTTCTGCCTCTCGAGTATCTCATCATGTCTTTTGCATTCTTCTAGTTGTCTTATGAGCCACCCATCTTCTTCTACTAGAATTTTTGATCTTCCATCTGTGATAATATGTAGTTAGACAATCTCCATCTTCTTCTTTAACTCCTCATGGCCTTTGAAGATGTTGCCAAAGTACTCTTCATTACTCTTCTTGATCCTTTGTTTGATCTCTTTTATCTTGAGTTGGAATCTATGCATTATATTTCTTCCGACCACTTCGTTGGTCTTCCACCATTATTCGAGTTTCCCCAGCAGCTAAGGGTCTTAGATCCAAAATGCTTCAAATCTGAAGGGCTTATTTCTTGGTCCTATTTTGAGGTTGACTTCCAGTATTACTGGCCAGTGTTCTGAACCAATTTCAGGGATAATGGAGGTTTCCATGTATATGTCTGGGAGATGACCTTTTTCGAGACCAATAACTGAGCCAATCTAGATGAAATCTTCTTTTTACCTCCTCTATGATTGTTCCAGGTCAAGGTTCCGCTGTTGGTTTATAGGTCCCCCAGTTTGAGCTCTAATGTTACTTCCCTAAACATATCCATATCTGGGTCTTGTCAGCGAATTAGTCCTTTCTTCTCTTCGAGTTCGTTGGTAGTGTTGATTATAAATAAAAGCACTAACTATTTACAGTGCTAACTTACTTAGCTAGGCTCTAACATCTAGGTTTCTTTTCATCGAAGTTAATTCCAAGGAAGAAAACTAGTTGGATTAGAGCTCACACATACATTTATGATGAGGAATAGTTTAGGCGTTTTGAAAAACGTTCATGTTGCATTAAAATTCAAATTTCACTCATTTATATCTCCCATAAAAAACCATTCTCTAAAATTTCTTGTGTGATTTAAAGATATACAAAACATGTGCATGATTTAAAGAAATATAAAACACACTCAAAATTTGTGGACCTAGAAATATACCCCCCTCTACCACTAAGTCCTCATAATCAAATGACCCTTGGGTCACCTTCCTCCAGTCCCCTCCACTTCTAGATTCCTCTATCACGCACCTAGTTTCGTCACGAAATGGGGCACATAATTTTCAATCTTTGATACCATGCTATTACATTTACTGGTCTACTTATTGTGGTGTGCAAGGGCTGGAAGAGCCATATAAATTTTCTCAAAAGTCACTGAAATTTCTTCCATATTCATACACCACATCATCATCCTTCCATATTACCAGGTTGTCATCCTACACTTTCATGACCCTTCACTTAGCCATCATTCCTTCCTTTGCCGAAATATATTACGTGCTAGTGCATTCCCCAACCACCATAACACTATAATAGTAGTGTCATATCTTAAAATTCAATGACCATGGCCTTGATAGAGCCATAATTCCTCCCCACAATACAAATTTTATCGTTAATGTCTATTCCTTTTATTAACCAAAGGTTTTATCGTAGAGTGTGATATCATGACTCGATGACTAGCACCTTAACCTATTGATTTCCATCGTCAACAATTCTCCTCAAGCCTCCTAGTAGTTGGGGGAAATACATTCCTTAATGAACCTCCCTAATGGGGCCTTTCCAGTAGTTGTTGGCTTATTAAATCAACCATATCCTTTCCCTAATGTTGAGTAATCTATTTATTATGAAACAACCTTGCATTACAAAACATATCCCATCGGATATCACAAAGTACATTCCATATGCTTGTGCATTGATATGATAATTATTTCTATACCTATCGTGCAGCAGGTATTACTGTGATTTGACATTTATTTGTTTTTTGGAAAAAATTTTAAATTTTTTTTCTCTAGTTAAACTTTAATAGTTTTTATTATTTATTTATTTTAAATTTTTAAATCTATTTTTCTTGAATACTATTGGATGGTAATTTCAACTTCCTATTTTCAATGGTTGTCCTGCACTTCCAAACTCCAGATATGACTTGATAAAATTGGACACGTGAATTTGATCGGTGGGTTGTATTGTTGATTTGAAGGGTAATTTAATACATATTCATGATCTAGTACAAGAGTGTGGTGGTGACTAAAACATTTGAATTTGATTGATTTTTGTATTCTCTAATATGTAATGTTGTTAAATTTATTAAACATTAATATAGCTTGGTACAAGTGAATGTGTGGTGTGACTGAAAATTTGTTTGTGTTAGCAATGGAAATTGGCCATATTTATGAGGTTGCACAACATAAGAAAGGTTTTGCAACATAATAAAGTCATGTACCTTTACCTAAGGCTAAATGAAGAAATGTTGACACAATCCATACTAGTTGAGATTCGCGAGGGTAGAAACCCTCAAATTTTCATTGAGATAGATTTCTCATCTCTATAATAAGTCCCTAGAGGTGCTTATATCCATTCATGGAATGGAAATAACTCTAGTCACTCAATAAGACACATGCACACTCACACAAAGTGAAGATAATGGATTTAATTTATGGGAAGATGACTTTTTTCCAGCGGTATGCAAAGCTCTTGTAAGAGTTGCATGAAATGTTATCACTATATATGAATCCATTTATTATTTTACCTTCTTCCCATATCACATTAAAAATCATCATTTTCGAAAAAAAAGGGGTTGATTCATGCCTTCAATGAGTCCTTGTAGAGTTTGGGAAACAATCTTACAGCCATATCATTGAAGAAAAGTTTTGAAACCTCATTCGTCAAGAGCACCTCTGATGTTTTTGTAACTTTATTATATAAAATATATAGAAGTTGACTCTACTTCGGGTGAGGTATAGTAACTATAGAAATAAATGATAATATTTGATATCTATTGAAGTTCCCTTAAAAGCTTGGCATTAATCAATTAAGGGACAAAAGAAATTGTGAACCTGCAAGTTGAGAGAAATATTTCCAGCCAAAGAGATCGGGTGATAATTAAACTTATATAAACTTTACTGAGTCTATAAGTAGTGAATTTTATCTCGTTAATTAGTTGTTACATGTATAATTTTTGGGTTGGGAGTGAGGCCAGGCATGGCATGGTAAGCACATGATACATGGGAAATTGGGGTCATTAACTTGGGAACTCTTAAGCTCATTTTTTGAATGCACTCTTGAGCTCATGTTATGAAATGCGTAAAGTGGTTAAGAAAGGTACTACCCCTCCGATACGGGTTGAGTTATGGAATACCTTCAACATGGAGTCAGGGATCTCCCCTCTATATGGGACAAGTTGTGGCAGGCCTCTTAGCTAAAATTAAACCTAACATGTTGTTTGAAATGGCCTGCAAGCTCAATTTTGTAGAAGACCCTATGATATACGCTGCAACATTTATTGCTATGTCAACTTCTTATATCTTATGTGATAAGAATTGACTCATATCATTGAGTGATTCACGGTCTCCAGTGAAGACGCTAACCCTATATCTATGGGTTATCGTTATATTTGAACAATAAATTTCCACATTTATCACTTGAAGAAGAACATTATAGTGAGATAAAGCGAGAAATAAAAATTCACTATATGATTGGAAAATGAACATTCAGAGTGATACAATTTATTTGTATTGTTAGATGATAAACATTATGGAGCGATACATCACTCAAGCCTCTCATACTGATCACACGATAATTGCATGTTTTACATGAAATACAATCGAGAATACTTCACTTTCTTACATACACATTAATAGTTATATGGAAATATAGCTTCTTTGCCCAGAATCTGTAGAGAACCTTGAAGAATGAGAGGCAATAGGTTGAGAAATAACTTCTCAGTGGGGTCAATGGGTAATACCTGGAAAGGTCAACAAAGTTTCAGTTAGCACAAAAGGCAAGTCACAACCTATAAGAGAAGGTCTGTGACAAACCATGGCTTTGAACGGAGGTGGAAAAAAACATAAACCGTCAATTACTACGTAGCCACTAGGAAATACCTGAAGGATCTGACCCCAACCACTGAACGTTGTAGGGAAATTAAGAAAACCGTGTAAATGAATTATGAAATTAAATAAGTTAACTTGTTGAGGATGTCTGCAATAAAAACTAACTATTAAATAAACAAGATGAAAACATCACCCACAACATCAATCCATCATGTGAACAAGAAGAGGAAACACAAAGTTGCAGAGCTCTTACTTGCACAAATGCTTCTACAAAAAACTAACACGAAGATGAAGGGCAGGGAAAATATAATACCCTAACCTCTTCCTTGAATTTCTCACCATTGGATGGAGTCATGACGAGATCAACAAAGTTGCTGTGTTCACCTATCCCTGTGATCCCATCAAAGTTACGTTCACCGGAGAGATAGTTGGGAGAAGGTTCTCGACTCTCATTAGTTACGATATGGTATAGATGAACAAGGGGTAATTAAATCACAGTAACATGGGTGAAAAGCAAGGGCCTCGAGGATTAATGCCTTGTACATATGTTTTATATCTAACTATGCACCAAAGGTTAAATAAATCATTTTTATATATTTTTTTAATATTGTATTTTGGATAATCTTGTTTAGATATAATTTTTATAATGTAATATAAAATATTAATAATTTATTTTGATTTATAGGAAATATTCAATATTTTAAAATAATTTTATATTTTTTTTAAAATAAAATATTTTAATATTAATTTTAATGAAAAAAGAAATTAATTTACTATTCTAAAAAAATATGGATATTTAAAATATTTTAATGTGTTGTCCATTAGATAGCCATAATGTTAATTTTCTTAGGTAATTTAAAAATAATACAACTTATAAACTTATATTTTAATCTTAAAAAAATATTAATATTAAAATATCATTAAACTATCGTTTTTATTTAAAAATGAGTTTAAGTTTATTATAAATTTCATATAATGATTATAAAATTTGAAAAAAAAGTTACAAAATGTAAATTGAATTGAATTACTTTATAGATAAATAAATCATGTGCATTGATATGATAATTATTATTAAGTCAAAACGATGTAACCTCATCTTGTACTCATTTCACCGGGATCCGACCTTAACCATTCACTATAGATAGCTTTGAAAACTAGAAGGAAACTTCTCGAAGGGTGGTTCACAAGAAGATGTTGGTCACTCATTTTACAAGTGTTTATGTCATGACCGTTGATATTTGTGGACTTGATCGAATGATGGAGATTATTTCGAAAGGGGTTAGGGTAATTAATCCCTACCCAGGTGCCACACAGGCTCCTCATCTTCCTCGACCCCTTGGCGGTGCAGCTCTGCAACTTCAAACGTCTTCGTTCCGACAGCAAGGTTCACATTCCTCATAGGTTTGTAATGGGTTGACTCTACATCCAAGTCATTAGTTGTGCATTTTATTTGAGATTGATGTTAATTGGTTCTTACTTCGGCGTCTCTCTCGGTACAGGTGTGTGGACTTTGGTCTTAATTGTTATGAGTTCCGGTGGGTTTTAACGCTTATTACCTTCAGTTTGTTCCTCCATTATTTTTCATTCTTTCCAACTCACTTACAGGTAAACAATTCTCACAAGAGTCCTTTTTCCTTGTCTAAACTTGTCATTTACATAAGTAGCATATTTTTGTTTTTTTTTAAGCTACTCGACTTCCCAATCGTCAGGAGACTCCCTGGCTCATCTGGGCAACCCCATCGATTTCATGTAGGTTTCTTTACCTCCCACATGGTTTGCTTCTTGTTCTGTTATTTAAAAAAAAAGGTGAAAATTCCTACCCAAATTGTATTTCGAATTTGGCAGAGTTAATTTGCAGTTTTCACTCTTTGTATTTATCCATTAGCTATTTCGATATCCTATCATTCCGGCTAGGTGATTATTGCTCAAGTCTTTCCTTACAGTCTAAGTGACTACAGTTTATAACTCGACACAATCTAGGGTTTCTGGTTCTTATTGATGTTTGTAGTCTAATTTAGTGCTATGTATATTCGTTTTATTCATTGCACCCGAATGAGAGTTTTGACAGCTGCGGGGCTATAAAGTTAACCCTTAATGTAATTTTTCTTTTCCATAAAATGGTTTTGGCTAGTTGAGCCATATTTCCCCATGGTGTCTCGAGTTTGCAGAGGGTTATTGCGTAGATTGTAATTTTGGTTATGCATTCTCTCGGCTGAATGAGCCATATTCACCACGGCTATGGATTCGGCCTTGTCACAAATTTCTTGTATGTGAGTAGAAGCATATTTTATTTTTACTAAATGCAATAATTTTGGTATTATGTGTTCAGTTTGGAAATGGTTATTATCTATGTGTTTTCCTTTTTTTGCATTGTTATCCCTATCTGGGCTTCTGCATACAGGGTTTTGTCTATTAAGCACTAAAAATATGTCGCTTTATTTGTGGAGATTTACAAACTCTCTATAGTCGAATTTGGGGATAGTTCTCCCACTTGTTGTATATGGATTTGGTTTTTTGTTAAATAATAGCTGTGTAGCTTACAATAATTGTTTTTGTTTTCCCACAACAAGGTTTTCGAATGAGATAATTTATCTCCTATTTCTGTTTGCCCAATACAATCCTGAGTAATTCGAGGATGTTGAAGATAATGTATCTATATATAGGATGTTATTTTGTGTTTTATGTTTCAATCTAAACATGTTAAATGAATATTCTTATATTCACCGTGCCATTATAATGTCTACTTCACTGTTTGAAATAAAGTTTGCGTATGTTTCTACACTAAATATTTTTTATAAACCAAATTATGAAATCTATATATATATATATATATATATATATATATATATATATTATTAATTTAGTATATTTAATATTATAAATAAAATTATTTGTATTGATAATAAATGTTATTTAACTAGATAAATATAAACATATGAATAAATATAACAAATAATTATAAACAAAAGGTAGAGAATGTTATTTTACAAAATTTTATAATACAATCAATTATAATTTAAAATTAATTTAATTATACAACATTTTAAAATTTTAAATCTTTATATTTTATTTGTTTTACTTAATTTAACTCTCTTTAAATTAAGCCACAAATTAAGTGGCACGGAGTAGATACTATGTGTTGGGCCATTAATTTGAATTATTGTTATCAATTTTTTACATCCATTTCATCCATTTCTAATGTTCTTTTATCACATTATTTATCATAATTTATTATATAATTCTATTTCATAATTATTTATGCTTTTTTGGATAAATAATACTTGTTCTCCTTTATTTTAATAAATTAATGATTACTATGCATGATTTTTCCAATGATGGTTTATTAAAGAACTAAATATTCCAACTCAGAAATTCACTAGAATAACAAGAGACAATTTTGCATTGAACATTTCGAGAAAAGAAAGATGAATCTTGAAAATCTGAAACATGTGTTTTGTGCAGAATGGACCAAATAGTTTTCCATGAAGTAGTTTCCAAATTTCGGCCTTAATTGAGAGATACATAGGGTTCTTCGAAGGAGAGATATGCAGATTTTCTGTTGTGACTATTTTCGAAAATTACCCCAATTGTAATTGCCAGATTCGCCTTGTGCCAATTGAATCATGATGGAAAGATATTTCTAATCTCATATTGGTTATTGATATTTTGTAATTAGTTTATTTCCCCTTTGTTGTTTGTATATTTGAAAGGGGCACAAAATAGAACGCAGAAGGGAAGGCATAGAGGGTTAAGCAAGAAGAGACATATTTGTAACAGAAGAATTTTCAATTAATTGAATGCACAATGTTTTTCTATTCCATTTGTAAGATGTGAGTTTTCCACATCCCTAATCAGAGACTTGGATCCACTCTTCTGATCAAGTGCCGCGTTACCTTTATTTTGTTGATTTTAAATTTTGATTTTTTATCGTTACTGCTGTTTCAGTATAATTCTCCAATTGCTGTGAATTCCTTTCTAATTCCACAATTTATCTTTAATTACTATTACAGTAGTTTTGGTTGTTTTGATTATTGAATATGTGATCAATATTGGACTGTGCTATTTTATCTGCACATAATGTGCGGGTTAGAATTGCAATAACCAAACGCACCCAGATTGTTAATTAATGTGGGAAAGGGTTTGAGTATTCATTCACAGTTAGACACCAACATTTCGCACCATTTCCGGGGAGGCTAAAAAAGGTGAGAGAACACGATTCATATTAATATAAGGATCAATCTCTCGTCCTAGGGAGGGAAATTCTACCCTTCTCTAGGTCTTGAGCATATTTTTTCCGTTTTAATTTTTTATTGATTTATTTGGAACCAATCTCTAGTCCTAGGGAGGGAAATTCTGCCCTGCTCTAGGTCCTAAGTGTAGTTTCTCTATTTTCCTTCTTTTTTTGATTGATTTATTAGGAAATGATATCTCATCCCGGGGAGGGAAATGGTAGTCTGCTTTAGGTCCTGAGCGTTAGTCATTTTTCTTTGCTTTTATTTTTGTTGATTTGTTAGGGTCTATTCTCCCCTCCTGGGGAGGAAAATGATACCCTACTCTAGGTCCCGAGCTAAATGTTTCTTGATTTTCTCTCTTTCTTTCTTTCTCTCTATTTAAACACCCAATATCTTGTCCTTGGGAGGGAAGTTTCACCCTGCTCCAGGTCCTGAGTTTTAAGAATTGTTTAAATTTTTAATTTTTTTCCTTCATCTAGTTCTATGAACAGGGATCTAAACAAAAAGGCGGAGAATGAGGTCAAGGAAGAAAGCATCAACAAAATCTGGAATTCAGTCACGGAACTTCAAGATGTGAAAAATATGGGAAATCAAGACTATGTTGATGAATGGTTTCACTCTGTTGTTTGCTCGCAACATCAATCTGTACTTTAACAACTCTTGGCACCATCCTTAACAGGGAAGTTGATCTCTCATACCCATGTATTTATTAACATACATTTTTCAAATATAGCTATGTGCATACTTCATGCATTATTTCGAAAATGGCTTCACTGAAATTAATCTTATATGTAAGTCTATTTTTATTTTTCAAAGTAGAGTAGTGTACTATAGAATATAGAATGAATAAAAACATAAATAAATAAATTTCTTTAGATGTAAAAATAGTTGTTTTTGTTGCAACACGTTGTGAAAATTAATATCGATGATCAATATTCAAATTTATTTATGTATATAGATCCATTATATTGAAAATAAAATTCCTACAAACACTCATATTAATTTTGATCACATTCTTAGAAAAATTCCTTAATTATCATATTTTATGGCTTGCAGGCTTGATGAAAATTATGGAAAAATAGTCGGGACAGTCATGTTTTGAGGGACCAAATAGGCATATTTTCAAGACCTATCGTTGTCATACGTATCCCTTAATGTTTACTAACCCAATTTAAATCACCCGATTTTGAGTTGAAATAAAACATTTATGACCAAAACAATGACAGGATGTCTAGTAGGCAACTAAGGAATAGAGTTGGAACAGTCTGTTTTTGGAGGCCCAAATGACTAGATTTTGGAAACATATTTATATGGTATATTACCCTATGAATATAGTTTACAACGCAATTTGAATCCATTTATTTTGATATTGTATCATGAAGTTATGACCAAAATACTGACTATTTATCATAAATCAACACTCTCGAAACTCTGCTTTCCCGACTGTTCACTATCGGATTTGACCCACCAATTATAATTGCCTTCAAAAAATATTTCTATTAGAGATATATAAATGAATCTAATTTAATCTCCAATTTTAATTGGTTCAATACATCATCAAATGAAAAAATTATGCTTGAATATACCCTGTTGGTGTGAGCTGAAAAATCGAAAATGACTCTATTATGCAGGTTGTTCTAAGAAACTTTAACATACCATTACATGAAATTTTTAAAAACTGTTTCTATTGGAGACATCCCTTTGAATTCAATTTCATTTGGCTATTGAACCACTCTAATCGTATGAAAAAAAGAGAGGTTATAATTGAAACACTGGTGGTTAGTATGGTTGGCCACCACTCTCCCGTAGGTAATAAATTAATTTTACTTTGTTATTTTTTTCTTCCCTTGGATTTGTTTTATAGAGTAGCTACTTGTTTTTTTTTCATATTTCTTGGATTAGAATAGCGTGATCAATTGTCTTCTTCAATGATTTTATGTTTTATTGCAGGTAGATACTCATTTTTTTGCAGGTACCAGGGGAATAAATGAGGTCAATTTATGAACAAGGGATTCTTAAAGGAAATGATAATGAAATAAAAAACATTTTCAAAGAAGTTTCTTCACACAGAGAAAAAAACATGAATAATTTTCATCAATTAATGGATTTATAACAGGAGAAATGGGGAATTTATTTCTATTTGAAGATCCAAGTCATTTCTGAGAAAAACATTTTTCCATTTATTCACCATTCACAAACAACATTGCTGCAATAGAAATCATAACCATTGAAACTTAAGATTTTTATTTATTTATTGGTTTTCAAAAAAGAGTCATTTATTTTGTAATTTCTCTTATGTTTTTATGCTTCAGGTATTTACTTCAAAGTCACATTTTTTTGTTTTGTTCTAAAAATAAAAGGATCGAGTTCTTAAGTTTCATGATGTTGTTACTCCTTGGATCCTGCTACTCTGTAACGCTGTTACACCTTGGTTGTTGTTACTCCTTAGATGTTGTTACTCCTCGGATGCTACTACTTTGCGATGCTGCTACTGGTGATTTTGTTACTCCTTAGATGCTGCTACTCATGATGTTGTTACTCCTTGGATGTTGCTACTCCATAATGCTGTTACTCCTTGGTTTCTATTAATTAGAATGATGCTACTTAGGATGTTTTTACTCCTCGGATTCTGCTACTCCGCGATGTTGTTACTCCACGATGATGTTACTCCTTGGTTGTTGTTACTCCGGATGCTGCTACTGAGGATGATGTTACTCCTCAGATGCTGCTACTTTGTGATGCTGTTACTCCTTGATGCTATTACTCCTTGGATGTTGTTACTCCGGATGTTGTTACTCGCACTGTTGTTACTCTGAATTCTATTACTCGCACTGTTTTTACTTGCACTATTGTTACTCCGGATGTTGTTACTCTCACTGTTGTTACTCACACTACTGTTACTATGGATGTTGTTACTCGCACTGTTGTTACTCTAGATGTTTTTACTCGCACTGTTGTTACTCCAAATGCTGTTACTCGCACTGATGTTACTCTGGATGTTGTTACTCACACTGTTATTACTCCAAATGCTATTACTCGCATTGTTGTTACTCTAGATGTTTTTACTCACACCGTTGTTATTCCGGATGTTGTTAATCGCACCGCTGTTACTTCGGATGCTGTTACTCGCACTGTTGTTACTCCAGATGCTATTACTCACACTACTGTTACTCTTGATGCTATTACTCTGGATGTTGTTACTCCGTCGGTGCTATGAATCTGTAACTGATGTTACTCCACCAGTGTTTTGAATCTCTCACTATTGTTACTCCGTCAGAGTTGTGAATCCATCATTATTATTAATCTGTTAATGTTGTGAGTTCGTCACTATTTTTACTTTGTCAATGATGTGAATCTATCACTGCTATTACTCAAGAAATTTTTTATAAGTGTTGGATGTTTTTACTCCTTCTAAAATTTTCTAAGTGTCTGGTGTTGTTACTCCTCTGATGTTGTTACTCCTCTGGTGATGTTACTCCATGGTGATATTTTTCTAAGTACTTGGTGTTGTTACTCCTCTAGTGTTTTTACTCTGCAAAGGTAAGTCGCTAGGTACTTCCTCGATTGACTCCGTGGATTTATTTGGTATTTTACGTATGACATGATTAACTATGATTGATGGCAGACATACTTTACATGGGGGGGTGGGGGGTCTCGTATTTAAAGGATGATTATTATGGTAAGTCTTGTCAGGAATGATTCACTATTAATTTCTCATTATCCTGTAAAGTGACTAATCCTCCTTCATGTCACCTTCTTTCCATCATTTTCTTCCCCTTTCCCTGTTACTACCTAAGTCATGGTTGTTTTTACCTCAGTTACAACCGTTTTTGTTGGCCAATTTTCACGTTGGATTCAACATGTGTAGGTCCTTCTGATTTGTTTTTTTCTTTGGTGAACGAGAAATATTTTTAATGGTCTAGGCCCTCTTTCACATAATGATTGGGTAGTGAATTTATCTTTGTTTATCTATAAAAATAATCTTATTTTTATGGAATAATTATGAAAATATGATTTCATCATGTCAACTTTGAACTTTCGTAATTGGTCAAATCCTTGATCTTGTAAAGTTTATGATGATGACCAAAAAATTGTATTTAAATATTTCCACCATTATCTAATGAACTATTCCTCAACCCCAATCTCAACAATGAAAAATATATTTATTAGCAGTCATTTTAAGGTTATTAGTTTTTGAGAAGCAAAACTATCAAAGTCGAAAATAGTTACTACACAACTTTTTATGCCATCCCTAGCTCTTAAGGAGCTAATATACCACCCCATATATTAAGCAATCTGTTATTGATTAAAAGAAACAATATTTGTATTTATAAAATAAATGGTCAACTAGAGGATAGGAGGTCTCATCACGAGCAAAATTTTTCACTTTTGTTAGCTCCCATGAATGGCATTGTTATTAACTAGTTACCATGCCACAACAATGATCTTCAGTTGACATCTAAGTAAATTGAAAGGCTTTTTCCAACTATGTACTTATTTCTGATAGATGGGACACTAGCATCTCAATGGGTTAAAAAGGCATCCCTGTCAAGGCTATGGATGCCTACTAGCAGCAGTGGCTATGCCTATGGTATAGAAGTTAATTTAATACTACAATGTATTTGGTTACCTTGTTTTCTGAAAGCCAATTTCTGATAAACCTGACTGTTGCATATACAGATTTTTCCAAAACTCATGGTTCATGGGGTAATATTTAATCAGTTCTTAGATGATGGTGGTTATGGTTTATATCTATTATTGAGTTATAAATACTCACTTTACATGTCAGGAATGAAACTTTTAGGATATTTGATATTTGACATTTTGTATCATCTGATCTATAATTCCTTTATTCTACAAGTATCATACATTTAACCAAAGATAGTTTCTTGCCCAATCAATCACCATTTATTAATTTCTTAAGAACACCACTAAGAGGCTTAATTCTGATTTTGAATGGGCCCATGTAATTAGAAAGACTGCGAGAAGCAAAGACTAAGATAAATAATTCTCATAATTTATGTGCTCATGACAACCAAAGCTTATAGGTATATAAAATGGATCTTTTCCATTATTATCCATTATTATCCCATTTCATTCACAATATCTTTATGTCACTTTATATGTAATGGGGTAATTGAGGTGATGAATTACTGATTAAAGATACTCATGATATTTTTTATAGATGACAGGGAAACTAGTCAATTTGGTGGAAGGAAACCCTACTACACTTTCTGATTACTTTTTTAGCTTGCATGACTTCCACCTTCTGCATCACTTTCATCATCATCTCAGCCTACATCAGCTTTAAGAAATGTATAGCCATACATGTCATTCCACATTTTTTTATGGAGGTAAAACTTCAGGTAAAATAGAATAAAGTTTTGATTTATTAAAATTTTAGGAGAATGTCATGAAACACCATTGAGCATTATTCACTCATCTTTTTCAACAATTATTTCCCTTTCTTTACCACTTCCCATTTTTTAGAGACAAAATATTTTAGTTTGGGGGAGCGTTACTTTCATTATCATGAACATGCCATTAATATTCTTTATCATCCGTCGATCTCATTATCCATTCTCAAAATCTCTCTTATTCCATGTTGTTATACACCAAACAAAGATTTTAGCCATGATTCTAGAAACCACCCCAATTGTTTTTCTAGTGTAGCACGAGGGCGTGCTAATTCTCCATTTTAGGGGAAGGGTTTCTCTGCATGATGAATGATTTATCATTTATTCCTCAATTAAGTTATACAATCCTAATTTATTTGTGTATATCCTTAAAACTATCAACTGGATTCTTTTGAATTTTGGACAAGAAAGATGTAACAATAAACCGTGAAATTTTCAAGATAAACCAAATTTTTAATTCCAAAAAAAATCATGCATTATTACCTAAAACTAGTTTTCTGATATATTGAAATCCGTTAATTGCATTGATTTGATTTTCAGATTGGAGAAGCATTAATATAGTATAAATTTTCTTACAAAATTTCAGCAAAATCTAGTTTGTAATGAAGTTTGTATTTACTTGTATCATACTTTTTTGCAACTTCATATACATATGGTTAAAAGTATACATGAAAATTATTTTAAGGAAGCATTTGAGGAAGAAGCCTTCTCTTCCATTAGTATCATGCACTGGGGTGAGCATTTTGATTACTGTATTATAACTTGGCTAATACAGAGGCATTGGGTTGCATGAGGACATGCAACATGTTTAGTTTGGGGGAGATGTTGGGCCACTAATTTGTATTATTATTATCACTTTCTAACATCCATTTCATCCATTTCTAACGTTATTTTATCACATTATTTATCATAATTTATTATATAATTCCATTTCATAATTATTTATGCTCTTCTAGATACATAATACTTGTTCTCATCTATTTTAACAAATTAATGATTATTATGCATGATTTTTCCAATGATGATTTATTAATGAATTAGCTATAGCATAACTCACTATTTTAGCCTCCAAGATCTCTTCCAGATTGCATATTTGATCTCCAGCTTATAATTAAATATTCCAACTCAAAAATTCACTGGAATAATAAGAGACAGTTTTTCATTGAACATTTCAGGTAAAGAAGATGGATCCTGAAAATCCGAAACATGGGTTTTGTGCAGAACAGACCAAATTAGTTTTCTAGTGTGAAATTTTCCAAAATTTTGTCTTGATTGAGAGAAACGTAGGGTTCTTCGAAGGAGATATTTGCATATTTTCTGTTGTGGGCATTTTCCAAAATTTCCCCAATTGTAATTGCGAGATTCGACTTGTGCCAGCTGAATCATGATCGAAAGATCTTCTAGATCTCATTTTGGTTACTGATATTTTGTAATTAGTTTATTTCCCATTTTTTTCTTGTATATTTAAAAGGGGCACAAAAGAGAATGCAGAAGGGAAGCCATAGAGGGTTAAGCAAGAAGAGACAGATTTGTAACAGAAGCATTTTCGATTAATTGAATGCATAGTGTTTTGTTGTTCCATTTGTACGCTATGAGTTTGTCGCAGCCCTGATCAGAGAGTTGGTCCCACTCTTCTGATCATGTGTTATGTTATATTTCTTTTGTTGATTTTATATTTTTATTTGTTATCTTTACTTTTGTTTCAGTATAATTCTACAATTGTTGTGAATGCCTTTCTAATTCAAAAAATTTATCTTTAATTTCTATTACAATAGTTCTGGTTGTTTTAATTGTTGAATCTTTGATTAATATTGGACTGTGCTATTGTATCTGCACATACTTTGTGTGTTAGCCTTGCAATAACGAAACACATCCGAATTGATAATTAATGTGGGAAAGGGTTTGAATATTCACTCACACTTGGACACCAACACTATGTAGCAATTTTTTATCTCATAATTTACGTATGTTTAAGTATGAGGCATAGAGTTGGTGTGATATTTACAGTGATTAAAATCATTGTAATAAATTTACAGTTATTGAGTGAAGGCCTAATATTCTGTAGCACAATTCTCAATTTACTAATGGAATTTCCATTCTCATGCATTAATGTATCTTTGGAAACCTTTATTTCTAAAAAAACATGTTACTACACCAAATTCTAGTCAAAATGGTGAATTGTACTTATGCATAATTTATCCATAATATGCCTTTCGTGGTGTGGATTTTTAGGTGATTTTTGTATATAATAATATCTATAATTATTTTAAAGACATTCGAACTGAGATTCTGCCTAAAACATGTGATTTTGTGGCACTCTTCGAAACTATTCAGCTATGGCAGGGACTTGCTGCTCTGTATCTTGTTTGTTTAATTTGTTCTATTTGTGTCAGCTATTCTATCGTATAATTGTTACATTGAAAATATGGGGCCATAGTCCTTCTTATACATATATTTGTTTTTAAATTATTCATTCATACCTTGAAGAGGTAAATACTAGGTTGTCTTATCGAATACTTTGGATATGGAAATTATCATCATGTTCGACACTTGAGTTGTCCTTCATCTAACAGATGAAATGTTATCACTAATTCTTCACCATTGATTACATTTGGGAAGTTATCAAGGTAACTGCCTTTCGCTCCTCTCGTCACCTTTAACCATTTCTAACTCAGAATATGGAAGTAATGGTCTACAACAAAACCCTTGCTAGTTTATTTGATATGATTCTTAACCAAAATTTCATTGATATTGTCCTCTTTAGCTTTTCTCAATCATTTTCCATACCCATGCCGTAAAATGCTTAATAATATTGTTAGGACTGTGTTGGCCCATGGTGAACTATGGCAGAGATATGGACAATACTTCTCCTTCTCGCACCAAGTATTTCTTGCACACTTCTTTTATTTACTTACTTGTTTTCCTTTCGTAAATTTATTATTCAATTTCTTTGTCACCTGCATCACACAAAACAGTTTTCGCTCCGTCTAAACCTATGTACTGGTAACAACAACCTCAATATTTTATTACAACTTGAATATTCTATCTTTGGATTCTAGTTTCTGATTAACCCTTTTCTATTCTGATTCAAGCATATTTGTTGGTTGATTGTGGTCTATTCGTCGCCTTCCCCCATTTGCAAGTCACAATCTAGAAGGAAGGGTCTGCAACTAAATCCTCGCTGATGTATTGGGTATGATTCTTGACCCAAATTTCATTGATTCTGTCCTATGTAGCTTTTCTCAACCATTTTCCACAACCATGATAAGCAATGCTTAATAATATTGCTAGGATTGTGTTGGCCCATGGCGAACTATGGCAGAGGGATATACAATGCTTCACCTTCTCAGACCAGGTATTTCTTAGCACTTTTTTTATTTAATGATTTATTTTCCTTTGGTAAATTCCTTATTCCAACAACGTCAAACTTTTATTGTAGCTGTAATATTTTTTCTTTGGATTCTGGTTTCCGATTAACCCTTTTCTCTTCAAATTCAGGTATATTCATTGGTTTATTGCGGTCTAATCATATTCTTTTCCCATTTTAAACTCACAATCTGGAATGAATGGTATGTAACTAAACCCTTGCTAGTTTATTGGGTGTGATTCTTAACCCAAATTCCATTGATGTTGTCCTCTCCAGATTTTTTCAACCATTTTCCATGCCCTTGTCATGCAATGATTAATAATATTTCTAGGACTTTGTTGGTCCATGGAAAACTATGGCACAGTGAAGTACAATACTTCGCCTTCTCACACCACGTATTTTCTGTGCACTTATTTTATTTAAGTATTTAATTTCCAATGGTAAATTTCTTGTCAAATTATTCATCACCTCAAGCACATGAAAGGGTTTTTTCTCCCTCTAAAACATTGTACAGGTAACAACAACCTCAAAATTTTATTGCAACTGTAATATTCTGTCTTTGGATTTTGGTTTCTGATTAACCATTTTCTCTTCTGATTTAGGTATATTCCTTGATTGATTGTGGTCTATATGTGTCTTTGCACTTATGGATGTTACCAGGTTCTTACAAAAACAAACCCTCTTTCTCACAACTCTCTTATCTTAATTATTTTCGGCAGCCATCTATATTTCCTATCATATTGTTGTAGGTTACTGTGCTAATTTTTAACCAGAGTGCATAAACAGCTGTCTAGCGGGTCTACACTAACACCATATGTAATTTATAAAATATTAATTTTGAGTGAAGCCTCCAAGCCTTTAATTACACTTAAATATTGAAAATTACTTATATTGTATTATTAATTCATGGCACGGGTAAAAGACCCCACATTACCTAGAACTATGGGTTACTAGCATGAAATTTTATGTATCAAGGAAAATGTCTTAACTAATTAATAAATATTATCAAAATATTTATATTATTGGAATTATTGTGTATAATGTTCATCAAAAGTACTTATTTGGATATTTTTCCTCTTACGATGATGCAATTTGTTTTTTGGTCATGAATCTAATTTGTATGTTCTCGAAACCTTGTCTTAATGCTAGGGCTCGATATAGCATTTTAATATTTCTTGAAATGTTGTATATCAGTTGTTAAGGTCCCGTGATTTGGCCGATTGGCGAGCCAAATGACGATGTAACATCAAACCAAGCTTTGGAGCCCGAGGACCTAGCCTTCCTGGACTCAGAGAGGGCTCTCTCTATAAATGTACAAGATATCGGTGTGTTCGCTTATGGTGTTCTGATATTAGGCTAGTTATGAAGTGAGTTTTGTGATTTTTGGTTTTTAAGTTTGTGAGGGATAAAACTGATCAAATATATAAAAATGGATAACAAGAAGTCAGATCAATTGAGCTATGGGGTCAAACAGGTCAAGGAAGCTATGAGATGATGATGCAAGGTTGCTGTAGGGCCGATTTGATTCACGGTAGAAGGGATCTTTGGGCAGAATGGGGTAAATGGACATCAAGCTTGTGAAAGACGAGGGATTTCAAGTGTAATTAGTTGATAGCAGACATAAACATGTTATAGCAAGCCATTAATCATGCTAGATGTAACTATGAGCTAATTTATACACAGAAAGCAAACATTCCAGCCATGTATAGAGGTATAAGACCCTCTAACTTCGGGAAATGGCTATCAGACTTTGGGGAAAACACATAAGACAGACTAACAACTCATAAAACTATGCCGGAACGCCTAAACATAGTCTCTAAGTTATTGGGCACTTTGACAAACAAGCTTTCATAGTTTTAGGCAAAGGGCTAGATCAGGACTAGGCCTCCTTGGTTCAACAAGATGATCAACTAATCAGTCAAAGAGAAAGTTTTATGGACAGAACTATGGACAGCTTATAGGTAGGCAGGGCACACCATAAATCCTACTCAACATGCATAGAACTTGTAAATAAAACTTAGCGAACAGTACCTTAAGTTACTAAAGAGCAGTTAAGAATTCTTTAGTATAACTAAGGAAGAAGAAAACATCAAGCTATGAAGATTCAGGAATTTTGAGGTGCCTCCATGGGCATATCTCAAAACTAATCTCTACTGATCTATAGCAGCAAGAAGCATGGATTATGAATGAAAACTAGAAGACAAAAACATAGCAAGAAACACTATACCATTCTACTATGTCATGGAATCCATCACCAATCCTTCATCATTCCTCAAAAGCATCGAAGAGGCAGTCCAAAAATCATAACACAAATGTATTCTTCAAAGCTCATATGATCAATGTATTAATTCTTCTCTCAAGTTCAGCCTCTGATTTACAATGAAACCCATGGAATAAATAGGCTTGAGGGAGGAAAACCTCATGGAGCAACTAGCTATCCCATTGTCCAAGTCAAAATATCTAAACTTGTCCTTGAGGCTTTGCAAAGCCCAAGGCACAAAATATCCCATAAAATATCTAAAAACTGCTAAAAACGGAAATTATATTGACTTTACATCATTTCCCAAGTATAAAAAATAGCTTAACGCACATTTGGGAAAAGCAGATTTTTGAGTTTCAAAAATTACAAAAATACTTCATATTTATGCCTGAAAAAGGTCCCCTGACTTGCTGGATGCAATAGGCAGCCTTCCCGATGTTGAAATGAGGCTCATGAGGGCTTGCTGGAAAGCTCTCTGTGTCTACTTTCCGGCGCAACTGAAACCATCTCAATCCGAGGCCTAGAAGTCATCCAAAACTGTACCTGTGTGTAAAAACCCAGAAAATAGCAGACTGCTGATATGGCGGGCAGAATGTGCAAAAAGAGGGTATTTTTCGCCAATTTGAGGGGGCGAATGATCTCCAAATGCCTTGAAAATCGCTGGAGACCTGCTCATGGAATTATGGCATCCATCAGTATCATCCTCCTCCCTTGACAACTCATCAAACTGAAATGGCGAAATTATGAGTTTTCGGCCAAAAACCCAAAAAATGCCAAAAAACAAAAAGTTGCTGAAAAAGGCCCAAAATTGGCATGCATGACCCTCAAGGGTCCATAGCAACATGCTCCGAAGCTGAGGCCAAAATATCAAGGGCTGATATTCTTTTCCCTTCTTTCCGAGCTAAGCGCTTCCCCTTTGCCTTCTTCAATTTTTCTTGGGCTGCCTTTAGTTTGCGCCGGGCAAACTGATTCAGTTTTTGGAAGTGATGTGTCCTCTTCCTCTGCAGCTCTAAATCTCTATTCGCCCTCTCAAGCTTCATTTCCAAATGCTTGTTAGATCTTTCAAGCCAAGCCTCTTTGTTTTCTTCAATTTCCTGCTCAAGGAGTGCAGTGAGAGGAAAGGCTTGGAGCTGGGCTTGCTCTTCTGCTCTCTGCTTTTCCAAGGCTCTTTTAAGCCCAATAGTCCTAGGCCTCTTCCGCCTAGGCTGTTCTTCCTCCTCCTCCTCATCAAATTCTCCAATGAGCTCTTCTATTCTTGCTTGCGCCTTTGCTGCCTCTTTCTTATACTTAATCGCCCGTGCCTCATGAAAAACTATGTGCACATTCATTTGTTTTCTTTCAATCTCCAAGAAGTGGTTGAAATTCCTTGCCCTTTGAAGATCCTCCTCTAATGCCTCAATTTTTCCTTCCTTATGGATTAGGAGATTTTCAAGAAGGCGGGCCTCATTATCACTGTCATCACTTTGGATAGGGATGACAGCTAATTCACCTCCATGCTTTGTACTTTCTCCAACTTTGCTTTTACCTTTGAAAGCCAATCTGGAGCTTTTCCTCCTTGGCATGATAGAAGATGTCCTTTTGGGTGATTTCCTCTTGCTAGGAACAATCTTTGTCACTATTAGGGTGGCAGATTTAGTCCCTCTTTTTCTTGCTGTGCTGAGCTTTGTTACTTTGAGAGGAGGAAGCACAACTGATTTACCTTTGACATTTTCCTGAACTTGCTGTCCTTCTTGAGGCTGTTGGATGTTTACCTCTTGCTATTCTTCATCAATGCCTTGTTCAATTTGTGGCTCAAGAGGTGTCTCAATTTCCTGCCCAACTTGTTGTTCTTCATCTTGCACCTGCTGCTGTTCCTCATCATCTAACTGCTGTTGTTCCTCATCTATCTGTTGTTGTCCCTCATCATGGACCTGCTGTCCTTCATCATCTATCTGCTGCTGACCCTCATCTATCTACTGCTGTCCCTCATCATGGACCTGTTGTCCTTCATCATCTATCTGCTGCTGACCCTCATCCCTTTCTTCTTGCTGCTGTTTACTACCCTCTCCTTCCTCCTATTGACTTGGCTGTCCAGCAGTCATTCTGAGCCTTCTAGGAGTAGGCCTACTGGACAAAGGTACCTGGCGATGGATAGGCTGAGTGGGAGACACATGAACAGGAGGAACATTAGAGAAATCTGGATGGATGATGAATAAATCCCATGGAACCTCTTTCTTCTCTAGCTGGTATAGGAAGATAATCTTGATCAAAGAATGATGAAAAAGAGAAGGGATTTGCTGAGGTGGGGCCTTCTTTTGGACAGTAGATGCCATATTCTCTATGCTCTTGAACAAAAAGTAAGGGAGGTTTAGTTGCCTGCTTCTGGTAAAATGTATCAATAATCGGACATGGTAGGCATAAATTCTATTAAACCTCCCTTCACAAGTGAAATATTTCATTATAACTTTCATAAGCGGAGCATAGCTGTCAAGGAGATATGAAAAAGGGAAAATAGTAGTGACAGCCTCTCTATGTTCAGGCTTGATGAAAGGTTTATAATCCTCTAAGTCAAGATGAGCTTGTTTGAACCATTTTTCGCCATGATACGGGATCTTGGTGGCCTTGGACACATATCTTGGAGAAATTTTGAAATCAAGACCCGCCACTTGGAAGTGTTTTTCTTTGAATCTCAGGGTGCACAAGTGTGTTAATGGTGAAAAACTCTTGACTTCTTCTATCTTCTGGCAGAAATCAAGGCAGCCTACTTCATGGAAGTTGAAAAGTACAGATGGATGAGCATTAATCTCTTCTGTAGAGATGGGCTCATATCTTTTATGTGGACCGCTCCTGCTATCTTGTCTTGGAGGCATTTTGACCTGAATATGCTTTGGAAGAGGTAAACTACCTTAACTATATGTGAAATGTCCTGTTGGAGTCAAACTGTGTCACTTTACTGCTTTGATAGATAGACAATGAGATTTGGATGTCTTGCAACAAGTTTTTGTAATACACAACTTCTGCTATCTTAAAACTTAGCCTTCTACTTTTGAATGTACCTTAGCCAGGCAAAAATTCTCAATAGGATACCATATGGTAAAGAGGAGACAGGCTGCTGAGTAATTTTCCTGTGCATAGTGTTAAAAAGTCACCTTTTCTTGTGAATTTGTTAGAGGCCAATCAACACATTTATATCTATGTCTTCAAAGTAAAATCCAATCATTTAAACTCTGCTCTTCAGAAAGTGGCCTGCTCACCCTTAGAATCTCTCTGTCAACAAATTTCTCTAGAAGAGACCATACAGTGAAAGAAGAAGGAGACCAAGGTTAGGTGAATTATCAGTGCACGGTGTTTAGGAAAATCACCCTTTACTTGTGAATTTAAGAGATCAAACACCACATCTATATCTGTGTCTCCAAGGTGAAATTCCCAATCATTAAAAACCTACCCTTCTTGGAGTGCAAATAAAACAACAGACTTGTGGATACGCAGTCGAACTTCAATGTAGGTATACAGTCAAATTTTACTATTTGAACAAGGTGACAGAATTTGGAAAATGCCTCAAAAGGTTTCAACAAGGTCTGCAAGAGTATCTACCATGCCAAATAGCCAAGATATCCTACCAATATAACAATTCTGGTTATGTTAAGAAAACCTTCACTTTAGATGGATAACAACTTCAATAAGCTTGAAAAACACAAGGCAATCAACCAACAAACATAGTGAATACTGTCCCTTTGTGAGGAGCGCGAGCAGCCTTCCCCTGTAGCCTCAACCTGTGAACTTCTGCTTGGTCAAGAACCCTTTCCCCTATTAAACCTCACTGTTCTCTATATGTGTGTTACCCCACCAAACAGGATCATACACAGGCAAATTTAACCTTCAGTGTGTGCATACATCCAAACTCATTGTTTATGGAATAATGGTGACAGTCTTTGAAACAAGATTTATAGTTTTAATAAGGGCTGTAGCAGCTTATTTCTTCCCCATAATCTAAGCTCCTGTTAAATATGTAAACCCTGTTTCTTTGTAAAAACAACCTTTGTCCTATCTGAATACCAACTTGTGTTGAAATAAGTTTGAATGAACAAAAACAGTCAAGTTGAGAAACTCAGGAGTAAAACGTCCTTTCTGTAGTTTATGGATCTCACCTCTGTCTTTTGATGCTATGAAAGTATAGGATCCCTGATCCTTTGATTAATTTAAAGTGAAATTATACTGCTCTTAGTTTCAAAACCAATTATCTCCTGTAGGTGTTTTTGAATGACACAGCCAGCATTTTATCGCAGTTCAACACTTCAGATCACCATGTAGAAAACACTGTTTTTTAGCTATAGTGACAGGGTTAGAAGGTTTTGAAAGCTTTGATACGAAACACCTGTAGTGGTTCAGCACACTGATCTCTTTATAGGTACTTCCAGTAGTGAATTTATCCTATAAACACAACTCCAAACTAGGGGCATTTTCATAGCAAAACCAATTGCCAGATATGGTGATATACCAAGTAAACTAGGACAAGCCACTCTTTTATTTGTCTTTGACCTTGCTAGGAAACTTCTTTAACATATATATATCGATAATCAAACTAGGTCAAACTCAGCAGTTTTGTTCTAACCCTTTCACTTCACACCACAGTTTCGATTTCAAACTTTCATGTTACTTAGCAATTTTTTTGAAACCGAGGGAGAAAATGTGTGAAAATACCTCCAAATTTGATGAAAAACCCTTGGGGAGAGCTGGAGCAGCACTGGAAAGCCTCCAACTATGCGCGGCACTCTTTAAGGTCAGCACGGTGCGGAAACAATACCACCCGGGTGGCCTGTTGGGTCGGGCAGTCGGGCGGTCGGGTGCCGTGTACAGGCGCGTCGCGCAACTGTACAGGCACGTCGTGCCAATACTGGCCGCCTGTGTAAAACTGTTTTCAGGCGCGTCGCGCGGGTTTCCAGGCGCGTCGCGCGGCCAAAATTTGCTGCAAACTTCTGCAATCTGATCCGAACTTTGCTTTGTTTGATGCTGTGAACACCTTGATTGCCGTTTTGAAAATGAAAACTCCTTCGATTTACTCTTATGTCATTTCAAAACAAATCTTCAACGGTCACTTCTTTTTTAAATGCAAAATGAAAATGTTTGGCTGGCTTTTGCAAGGTGTTTTAAAACCCTTTTGATCCTTTTTATCCAGAACCTTGGTGCATTAGCAAACTGGATTCATACTTTGTGCATGCATTTGAAGATTTTCTATGATTTTAGACCATTTAATCATGGACCAACCCCTTTATGAAAACAAATATATCTTAAAGCCAGAACTCTGTTTTATGCACAGGTGATAGAAAAGTGACTTCCAGTTTTGTTCTTTGGGTGACATTTAACACCGAACTTCTCACTTTGAAAATAACTCCATAACCTCCACATCATCTTCGTCATTGTTTTTAAAGATGCTGGTAATATTTATGATGTAAAACTGTAGGTTTATTATCTGCGCTATATCTGTCCTTTGGAATGATGAAAAACTGTGTTTTTAAATCATTTAAACAGTGACAGTTTATCAAAACAAACTCCTTTTGCCTATTCATAAAATTTTATACCTATTCACCATGTCCATCCTAGGTGTATATCTGAAAGGATAAGCTTGTGAAGCAGGAAAAACAGGGTTCTTTGATACACAGCTATCATTTCCTTTCAATAGTGCAGTAATCTCTCTTTGTAACAGAATCATCCATAATTTCAAATCTGTACACTCTTTGACATTTCAGGTGATATTTCAAAAGAGAAAACCACACCAGGTCTGTTGAAAAGCTTTGAAAGCCATTTTTTCATTTTTAAAAGGAGATGGTCTGCCTTCTTCCAATTTGTTTGATAATTTATGCTCTTAGGTGATTTATAGGCTTCTCCCTGGACTGTAAGTGCCATCTTTTGGTTGCATGCTTTCATACTATATTTCTTTGTTTACTCAAAAGGAGCTCCCTTAGACTTCTTGGCAGGTGACAGTGGGGCGTTGTTTGACCCTTTCCCTTAAGGAAACTACTCCTTTTTGGTATAAATGCATACATATTCATATTGTTTCCTGTCCATCATGATGTATTTCTTGAAAGACATTTTCCTATGTGTAGTGCATTTTGAAATATAAACACCATCTTTCACCTGTGTACATACTTCTATTTACCTCCTTTGTATCCTTCCACTGCACCTTTTGACCAAATCAGTTTTCAACGACACTCAATGCCTTGGCCATCTGCTCATAAATGGAGGAGGCACTTCACTTGAAAAAGTATCTGAAGATTATTTGATAAGGCTGCATGACAAGTGTTTTGCTTGGATTATGATGGTAAGAAACCAACTTGAAAAACATCAATACTGGCATCTTTGCTGGCAATCACCACTGTGCTTCAGAAAAAACCCTAGTCAAAGTGTAACTGTCCTAGCGTACTGCTCTGAGGGTGACTGAAATGTCATCATTTGCTTTAGTCAACTCATGACAAATTTTTGAAAGATAATCTCTGTGACTATGGAGGTCAGCACCCTTTGAAAACAAAAAAATTTTCCTCTGCCTGTGTGATGACATGATCTGTCAGAACCTTTTCAATTTGGTCTTGTGGGGAAATCAAACTGCCTATGATTAGAATTGTTTTAACTCATGATATGCCTTTTTAAAAATTCACATGATTTGAAAACTTTAAATGATTTCTTTTATCAGACCAAACTCTGCTTTCCTTTGAACTTGCATATTTCAGACTCTATCCCTGTTATGATCATCACTCATATTCATAAAACCTGGAGATATTGTTTCACTGCTCAGTAAAAGGAAAACCTGGACTTTTGCAATCTTTAAAGTCAATACTGGCCAGCGCTCTCTGCTTGTAGATGAAGGAGGCGCCCTAACCCTCTTCTTGTAAATGAAGGAGGTTCTGGGCCATGACAATTTACCAGTTTGCTGGGACAATGGTGTCCTTTTCTTACTGTGATTTTCATGCTGGAAGGAAAACTGCAAGGTCTTGATGAGTGACTTTCTGTTTTGCAGATATATCTCAGGCTCATGATACATTTAGAAGCAGTTGTTCCTCTAACTGTAGATTCAAGCATTTACTCCTGAGATAAAGTTATATTTCCTGTCTTTGTAGAATCCATAAAAATACTGTGAAACACCTACTAATCAGCTTGAGACTGTGGTTCATGCAGTGCTGAGACCTAGGGATATAAGTGGCGCGACTTAGAGCTGTGATCAACTTGATTTGCAGAGTAGGAGGTTGGTCATGATTGGTCTGTAGCAGATGGAGGATTTTTTGGCTTTTTGATGATTGCCAAGGGTAAAATGTCTTAAAGCACCACTTCCTAACATAGGGGAGAATTTTTCAATAGAATTGGACTTTTCCTTTTGGAGCTGATGGACAGACCAGGGGGCTGAAACTAGAAAAAATAGTGATAATGGATTTTGACTTTGACATGGGCGGACTGATAAGTAAAAGGGCGAAAAAAGTTTTATGAGGGTTTTTTAGATGACATATTGACATAAGGAAATCATTTTCTAGAAAACTCAGCTATAGATATAGTCATCACTAACATGTAAAAAATATTGATGGCTAACAGTGGCTGCATTTGGGGAGGGTAGCTCCTCGTCAGGAGGTGTCTAGAATTCAGATCTTTGGCTTATGAAGACCAGTGCCTTATCCATTGGTGCAAAATTTACCCTTCTTTTGATGTTATTTCTAAAAAGTGACAGCATGGTTAACATCAATGATACTTCTACCTACCCCACTATCTTTCCTAACATTTTTTCTTCTCTTTGGCGCATTTGAACTAGCAGCCTTTTGACAATGTATATTTTTCTTTTTGCAAAATGAACCTATCTATTTCTACTCTTATATCTGTCGGGAGTTCTGATTAAGCTGATGAACTCCTTCATTGCTCTACCTATGCTAGAACCACTGTCAAGATTAAGCAGTTTGACAGGATTTCATTCTCTAATCTACAACATGAAATTTAAAAATGATCAAATCAGGATTAGGCAGTCTGATTTGTCATGCATTTGCGGCATAAAAGACAAGCTGCACACAAATGTTATTCTGCAATAAAAGGAAACTAGACAAGCGGGGCAAAGATGTACAATGTGTTTTTCATCCCTCGCTTCTCTCTTTGGTTCTGTTTTAGGCATGTGGAACCATAATCTCTCCCTAATCTAAGCTCTGTGATAAGTCAATCTTACACAATGTTGACTATCTTGGCACTCACTAACTTATCAACAAATAAATTTAAACATGCTCAGCTATGATTAGGCTAGATAGTTGAACAAGACATTGAAGTACTAGTAGCGGCATTTAGACTTGCTCGCTTTCTGAAAGACTGTTTTTTGGAACATGGGGCCTTTGTTCTATCTTCACTTGCCCTCTTTTCTGTTTTTTACTGTTTTTGACTTTTCTATCTTTTACTGTTTTTGACTTTTCTATTTTTTCAATATCTCAAACAATGGTATGTACAATGACTGAAAGTGTTTCAAACTCAAAAATGGAGCTCCTGCCAAAAATAATGTTTCAATGTCCTGCCATTCATAGGACCCCCAAAAATTTCAGTCCCATCGGGTTCTTGCAAGAAGAAAGCATTGTTTCCACTGACTGAGCTGATGATGTAAGGCCCTTTCCATAAATTTTCAAACTTGCCATGTTTACCTTTGTCTTCTCTTCTAGAATCCCATTTTAAAACATTATCTCCAATTCGAAAATCATTTTCCTTAGTTCTTCTGTCAAAAATCTGTTTTATTTTGTCTTGTGCTAACTGAGCCCTTTGGTAAACTTCTTCTCTAGTTTGTTGTAAATGAATAGTCTGATTTACTCTCCTTTGTATGTCATTTTCTTCTATTTGGACTTCTTGTAATAGTTTCATTACCGAAACCCCTAAAGATGTTGGGAAAATGGGATCTATACCATAGACTAGCTGGTAAGGGGACATACCTATGGATTTCTTGGTGGTTAATCTATCAGCCCATAAGGCGTGTACTAGTTTCCCATGCCATGCTTTTTGATTTTGTTCAAGAAGTTCTTTGATAATGTTGACTAGGCTTTTGTTAGAAGATTCGGCTAAACCATTACCTCGAGGATAATAGGCCGTGGAATGCCCTAATGAAATATGATATTTGTGACAGAAGTCTATCATTTTCTTGGAAGAGAAAGCAACGGCTTTATCTGTAACGATTTTCCTGGGACAGCCAAATCTGGATAGGATATTGGTTTCTAGGAACGTGATTATGACTGAATCAGTGGCGTTCCGGGACGGTATGGCTTCTATCCATTTGGTAAAGTAATCAGTGGCTGTGAGGATCCATTTATGTTGAGCGGAGGAGGAGGGGTGAATTTCCCCAATGAAATCTAGACCCCATTGTTGGAAGGGTCCTTCAACTATGATGGGACGTAAGGGCAAAGGTAAAAGTTTTTTCTTGCCATCAAAAATTTGACATTTATGGCATGTCATGACCAGTTTGTGAGTATCAGGGAACATGGTAGGCCAATAATAACCGGCTCTAAGGATTTTTTTCGCGGTATTTTTCCAGTAGAGATGACCTCCACATTCCCCTTCATGCATTTCACGCATAATTTTCTCTGCATCAGACTCAAGAAAAAATTTAAGCAGCATACCAGTAGGATTTTTCCAATACAGAGAACTATCTATAATGCAAAACTTTAAACATTTTTGTTTAAGGAATCTTGCTTTTGTTTTTGATAAAGTCGGAGGAGCATTCATATAAGTTAATACATAAAGAATGTCTACATACCAAGGTGAATCCAAAAATGTTTGATCGATAGGGGGGAGTGTGCACTCTTCCTGTTCTTCTAAGGCATCGACAAAATTTATATCTAAAGCTTGCAGGTTGGTTTCAGCCATTAGTCTCGCAAGTCCTTGTCCTTTAACTAGTTTGGTAGGCCGGATTTCTAAGTCATACTCTAGGATGATAGCAATCCACTTTCCCCTTTTACCATCGGGATCTTGGTTCAGAATGTCCTTGACGACAGTATTAGGGACAAATGCTATGACATGAGAATGTAAGATGTAAACTCGGAAATATTTCAGTGCTTTTACCAATGCGAATGCCTGTTTTTCCATGATGTTATATTTCAGGGGAGCATCTCTCAGGGATTTGCTAAAAAAGGCAATGGGTTGCTCCTGCCCAGCTGCATTTTTTTGCAGCAACACCGCAGCTATTGTATGTTCTGAGGAAAATGAAAAGATGTAAAAATCTTTGGTGAAGTCAGGGCTTATCAATACTGGTGTTTCAGTTAAGGCCCTTTTAATTAGTTCAAAAGATTTTTTGGCTTATGTAGTACATTTAACCCCGACCTCCTTTCTTAACATATTTGTGATATCTTTCAGGAGCTCAGCAAGGTTTGGGATGAATCTTCTTAAGAAATTTATCTTGCCGATAAAGGACTGTAACTCCTTTATGTTTCTGGGGTGACTTATCTGTAAAATACCTTCGATTCTCTGGGGGTCTATTTTAATTCCTTCTTCCGAAATAATGTGACCTAGGAGTTTTCCTTCCTCTAGACCGAAAAGTGTTTTCTTGGGGTTTAGGGACAAACCATACTTTCTGCATTTGTTGAAGAATTTTCTTAAGTGTGCTAGGTGTTCTTCATCTGATTTAGAATATACTGTTATATCGTCGAGATATATGACTATGAAAACACCTATGTCTTCTGAGAAGGCTATGTCCATGGCTCTTTGAAATGTGGCGCCGGCATTCATCAGTCCAAAAGGCATTTTAACGTACATAAAAATGCCCCAAGGGGTGGTGAAAGCTGTCTTATGTTGATCAGTAGGATAAACCAATACTTGGTTATAACCAGAAAAACCATCAAGCAATGAGATTCTTTTAGCACCTACTACCTTCTGAAGTATGTGGTCCATTTTGGGCAAAGGATAGTTATCTTTCAGACATGCCCTATTCAGGTTTCGGAAATCTATGCAGAGTCTGATTTCACCAGTCTTTTTCCTAACTGATACTAGATTTGAGACCCACTCGGAGTATCGGAGAGATACTATTATCCTGGCATCATACATCTTTTTAATTTCCTTTTCAACCAACGGTAGCAACACTGGGTTTATCCTTCTTAACTTCTGTTTAAAAGGTTTTTGGTTTTCCTTGAGGGGAATTTTATGTTGGATGATGCTGGTGTCATATGATTTCAAATCTTGGTACCCCCATGCAAACACATCTTTAAATTCTTTGAATAGATTTATGTACCTTTGTTTTATGTTAGGTGGGAGGGTTTTGGATAGTTTAATGTTTTTCGGCTCTTCTGGGCTTCCTATGTTGTATTCCTCTATGTCATCTTCTGTAGATTCCTTTTTAGGCTTTTTGGCCACATCATTAAAGTCAAATAATTCTTCTAAAGGTGCGAGCCCTCTAGGTATGGTGTCATTCTTGCAGTGTAAGACTTCGAGTTCCCTTTGGTCAATGTCTTCTTCCATCTCCCTGTCACATGGATGGTCTACCAGGTTTAGATTGGTCCACAAAGGTGGATTTAGCTCTTGGTCTTGACTTTGGCTGGGTTTCCTTTCTTCATCTCCTGAGTCGGTTTTGGTTGTTTCAAACTCATTCCTAGATTGTAGGAAATCATGAATTTGATCATCATCTTGGAATATTTTCCAATGGTCAAGATTATCTGGTACAGTAGGGCGGTGTTTCACTTGAATGTCATATTGCTCATTCATACATGGTATTTGGCTATTGCTTGTAGCAAAGGCGAGCTCATTTGCCAGACTGTTTTGAATCCTAGGGATATAGGTGAGCTCATATTTTTCAAAAGTTTTAAGGATATCTAAAGCTGCATTCCTATATTCTCTCAGTCTTGGGCTCTTTGCCGAATATTCACCTTTGATTTGCCTAATTACAAGCTCTGAGTCTCCTTGGGCTGATATTCTATTGGCGCCCAAGTCTCTAAGCATGTGCAGACCGATGAGAAGGGCTTCATATTCCGCAATGTTATTAGTACATTGGAATTCTAATCTAAAAGAATGACCTTCTTTAGTATTATGTATCCAGATGCCTGCTCCTGAACCTGTCTTGCCACAAGAACCATCAAAGCTTATACTCCAAAGAGTTTCTTTTTCATACATGATACTAAGTTGTTTCTCAGGCTTCTTGGGACTTTGGTTATCAATTTCTTCATTCAGTAATGGTTTGGACATGTCTTCATTTTCTTTTATCTGCTTGTTTATACCACCTTCATTGTATAAGATAAAAGAATCTAAATTGGAATGAATGGAATAGATGGGGGTATTGTTTGGCTTATCTCTGTTGCTAACCATGTATTTCATGCGAGTCTCTCGGTATAACCTCCTTGTTTGGTTGAAAACCGGGATAGTAGCGAATGACATATCCATTTGAAGGCTACCTTGTATTTTGGCAGCCCATGCTCTTGATAGTAGCATTCCATACTTGGGTGTGATATCGGCCACTACTACATCCATGACTAAGTTTTTGGCTGGTAGTTGTGTTAGGGAAAAATCTAGATTTTTTATCAGACCTAAACATTTGACCTGACTTGAGTCGAAAGAATACAGGTTTTTGTAAGGTTGAGTCACTTCTAGTCCTAGGTTTTCCATGACTGCTTTAGGCATGAGGTTATGGGAAGCACCAGAATCTAACATGGCATTATGTAATATTTTGTCCCGTATGTTTAAGATTAAATAGAAAGGAGAAATAGTTCCTTCTTGATATTCACCTTCTACTTTAGGGCCAAATAAAAGCTCGGGTTTGTCGTCAGTTAGATTCAAGGTATCTGCCTTACTCTCTAGGTCAAAGACTTTGAAGATTTGAGACCTATACCTATCTATAGTTATTAACTCTGTAAGGGGTATGGTAATTTTTATTTTGGAAATTTCCCCTTCGAAGCTCAAAGGAGTAGGTAGCTTGGGCAGATTTATTTCAGCTTTCTCAGACATAACCTTTTCTATGTTCTTAATTTGCTGACTTTGGCTTGGGACTTCTTTTGATACAGTCAACTTTGGGGTTTCTTTAGAGGTACTAGGAGTGGCTGAGTTAGTACTTGTCTGAATGGCCTTACCTTTGTTTTGGTCAGTATTTTTGGCCCCAATTTTACTACTATCCATGGTCTTATTTAAGATGCTATCAGAGATTTTGGTATTGTCAGGACTATTCTTTTTGGAATGGTTTTGGTTTTTTCTGCTTCTAAGATTATATTTCCGGTGAGCTTCTATTATGGCATTCTGAAAGTCTATGGCAGGATCGTCGAGATCTTCATAGTTGGTCTCATCCTGATTAGGAGAACATAACTCTTGTTCTTCCGCAGTGAGGTATACCTCGCTTTCATTATCAGAACCTACAAGATTTAGATGACTTTCATCAAGAGTTTCTGAATCCCTGTCATCCTCTTCCACATAGTTTTCATTGAATGGTGGCCTAATATGTTGGTCATTTTCTCTTGGTCTGTTTTGGGGCTGTTCCCTCCTAAAGTTTTGGTTTTGGTTTCTGTTTGGAGGGTTTGACTGGTTGTCCCTAATAGGCGCCTTTTCATTTATCTTTTCCCACATTTTGGCCATGGATTTGACTAAGTCATCTATTATGGGATCTAGGGAAGGTGATGAAGTGGAGACCTCATCCTTGTATCTGACCTTTCTTTCTGATCTAGTCCTGGCCCTTTTTTCTGCTAAGTTGGCATCTGCTTTTATGGCTATTTGTTGCATTTCCTCTAAGGTAGGGGGATCCTTATCTCTCAGATGATATGTCATGTCTGGATCGAAACCCTCGGGGAATTTTTCCAAGGATATACCAAGTGGGGGTTTGAAATGAGGTGGGAGGGAGTTATATACACTGTTGAACCTAGTACAGTAAGCTTGGACACTTTCCCCATTTTCCCGTTTCAGGTTGTTATATTCTGATAGGATTTGAATGGGGTTTCTTCGGATTTCCCACCTATTTCTGAAAACTTGATGTAGTTCTGGGATATTATGGATACTGTTTGGAGTTAAGCTTTTGAACCATGCTTTGGGTTCACCACCAAGACTTTGTGCGAATATTCTCATTCTGACAGTCTCGTCTTGTACCTCTAGGTATTCATAAGCATCAGTCATCCTACTTATATGCTGTTGAGGTGTGGTGGTGTCTTCTCCAGTAAAGTGTGGGATCTTGTCTTGATATTTATTTGGGAAAGGAGCCAAGGGTGGTGGCAACACCAAAGGTGCGTACCAGGCTGCCATGACGGGAGCTAATGGATGATGTACAAGATGAGGACTAGTAGGCTGAGATGAGGTGGTTTGAACAGTGGTGGTTTGACCAGGTGTGGCGGATGAACTTGGACTAGTGATCTGGTTTTGAGCAGATCTGGGATGATAGGAGCCAAAGTGATAGAGAAGCTGGAAATCAAGAGGAGTGGTAGGTGAAGATTCTCTACTAGGACTTTGTGGTGGGTTTAGGGGTTCAAGATCGTCAAAGTTTATCTTACTATATGATTTGCTTCTGGGAAGAGTTTGTGATGATGCTAATTCAAAAGGTGAATCTGGTAAGATAGTGAGATGTTTAGGTATAGATCTTGTTTTACGGATGGATCTACCAGTAGCTAGATGATCAGTTTTGGAAGCTTTCCACAGAATCTTCTCTGGGTCATCTACTATGATAGGAGGGTTTGGGTCTGGATGGGATCTGGTGTTAATTCTTCGTGAAGCCAGATTTTGGATCCAGAGTTTAGAGAGAATGGTATTAGTGAATGTTCTGGATGAGTGGTTTCTCTAAAGTTCTACTAAGGTGAAGGATGGTCAAAATAAAAGGGATGGTTTAGTGGAGTCGCCAGGTGGAACTGGGTTGTTTTTGTGAAGATAGCTATGGTCCACCACCGGTAACTAATCTGGAAATATTTTTTAGATTTTCTAAATTTATGTGCAGCCTATGGTTTGTTAAAGTATCCTAGACTTGTTTCAACACTTTGCTAGGGTGATGAGAACAAAAAGAGTTTACTCTAAATGGGTCTATGGGCTTCTTGCTTGTCTAAGTATCTAAAGGACCAAAGAGTCTATAAGAGTTTGCTAGACTATCATGTACTCAGTGTCCCACCATCTCCCGCTATGTTAGTGAGCGATGGGATAGATCTATTGGATAGTAACCTAGAGTTTGGAAAAATAGTAAGGTCTACTAGAAATTAGTGGAGTCGCCAGGTGGATTTTTATTTGTTTCGAGGTTTATGTGTATGGTCCACCACCAGTACTGTCAAAAGCCAATCTAAGGGAGTGTTTTGGGGTTTTTTGAGTTTTATGTAGTCCTGAGGTTTGGAAGAGTTTCCTATAACTGACTCATCATTTTGCTAGGATGGTGAGACAACCAGATTCTACTCTTCTAAGTTTGACTGAGGTTTTGAGAGTTCCTAAGGGATACCTAGGATGCTTTGACTCAAAGTCCCACCGTGATCGCCATTATGTTAGTGAGTGGTGGGATAAGTCAGCTAGACAGTATTCTCAAAAGTCTCTAAAGATTAGGGAAACTAAGCTTTTAATCACTCAGTGTCCCACCGTGATCGCCATTATGTTAGTGAGCGGTGGGATAAGTCAGCCAACTAATATTCTCAAAAGTCTCTAAAGATTAGGGAAACTAAGTTTGTTTATCACTCAGAGTCCCACCGTGATCACCATTATGTTAGGGTGGTGATGAGGTGGATCAATGGTAGATATGCTTAGTTCAAAAAGGGGCTTTCCATGAGTCTTGCAAGATATTCAGATTAAAATAAACTCAGAAAAGTCCCACCGTGATCGCCATTATGTTAGGGTCCCATGATTTGGCCGATTGGCGAGCCAAATGACAATGTAACATCAAAACAAGCTTTGGAGCCCGAGGACCAAGCCTTCCTGGACTCAGAGAGGGCTCTCTCTATAAATGTACAAGATATCGGTGTGTTCGCTTATGGTGTTCTGATATTAGGCTAGTTATGAAGTGAGTTTTTTGATTTTTGGTTTTTAAGTTTGTGAGGGATAAAACTGATCAAAGATATAAAAATGGATAACAAGAAGTCAGATCAATTGGGCTATGGGGTCAAACAGGTCAAGGAAGCTATGAGATGATGATGCAAGGTTGTTGTTGGGCCGATTTAATTCACGGTAGAAGGGATCTTTGGGCAGAATGGGGTAAATGGACATCAAGCTTGTGAAAGAAGAGGGATTTCAAGTGTAATTAGTTGATAGCAGACATAAACATGTTATAGCAAGCCATTAATCATGCTAGATGTAACTAAGAGCTAATTTATACACAGAAATCAAACATTCCAGCCATGCATAGAGGTATAAGACCCTCTAACTTCGGGAAATAGCTATCAGACTTTGGGGAAAACACATAAGACAGACTAACAACTCATAAAACTATGTCGAAACGCCTAAACATAGTCTCTAAGTTATTGGGCACTTTGACAAACAAGATTTCATAGTTTTAGGCAAAGTGCTGGATCGGGACTAGGCCTCCTTGGTTCAACAAGATGATCAACTAATCAGTCAAAGAGAAAGTTTTATGGACAGAACTATGGACAGCTTATAGGTAGGCAGGGCACACCATACATCCTACTCAACATGCATAGAACTTGTAAATAAAACTTAGCAAACAGTATCCTTAAGTTACTAAAGAGTAGTTAAGAATTCTTTAGCATAACTAAGGAAAAAGAAAACATCAAGTTATGAAGATTCAGGAATTTTGAGGTGCCTCCATGGGCATATCTCAAAATCAATCTCTACTGATCTATAGCAGCAAGAAGCATGGATTATGAATGAAAACTAGAAGACAAAAACATAGCAAGAAACACTATACCATTCTACCATGTCATGGAATCCATCACCAATCCTTCATCATTCATCAAAAGCATCCAAGAGGCAGTCCAAAAATCATAACACAAGTATGTTCTTCAAAGCTCATATGACCAATATATTGATTCTTTTCTCAAGTTTAGCCTCTGTTTTACAATGAAGCCTTGTGGAATAAATAGGCTTGAGTGAGGAAAACCTCATAGAGCAACTAGCTATCCCATTGGCCAAGTCAAAATATCTAAACTTGTCCTTGACGCTTTGCAAAGCCCAAGGCACAAAATATCTCATAAAATATCTAGAAAACAGCTAAAAATGGAAATTATATTGACTTTACATCATTTCCCAAGTATAAAAATAGCTAAACGCACATTTGGGAAAAGCAAATTTTTGAGGTTCAAAAATTACAAAAATACTTCATATTTATGTCTGAAAAAGGTCCCCTGACTTGCTGGAGGCAATTAGCAGACTTCCCGGTGTCGAAAAGAGGCTCATGATAGCTCGTTGGAAAGCTCTCTGTGTCTAATTTCCGGCGCAACTGAAATCATCTCAATCTGATGCCTTAAAGTTCCCAAAAACTGTACCTGTGTGTAAAAAACCAGGAAATAGCAGACTGCTGATATGGCGGGCAGAATGTGCAAAAAGAGGGCATTTTCCGCCAATTTGTGGGGGCGAATGATCTCCAAATACTCTGAAAAATGCTGGAGACCTGCTCATAGAATTATGGCATCCATCGGTATCATCCTCCTCCCTTGACAACTCCTCAAACTGAAATGGCGAAATTATGAGTTTTCGACCAAAAACCCAAAAAATGCCAAAAAACAAAAAGTTTCCGAAAAAGGCCCAAAATTGGCATGCATGACCCTCAAGGGTCCATAGCAACATGCTCCGAAGCTGAGGAAAAAATATCAAGGGCTGATATGCTTTTCTCTTCTTTCCGAGCTAAGCGCTTCCCCTTTGCCTTCTTCAATTTTTCTTGGGCTGACTTTAGTTTGCGCCAGGAAAACTGATTCAGTTTTTGGAAGTGATGTGTCCTCTTCCTCTGCAGCTCTAAATCTCTATTCGCCCTCTCAAGCTTCATTTCCAAATGCTTGTTAGCTCTTTCAAGCCAAGCCTCTTTGTTTTCTTCAATTTCCTGCTCAAGGAGTACAGTGAGAGGAAAGGCTTGGAGCTGGGCTTGCTCTTCTGCTCTCTGCTTTTCCAAGGCTCTTTTAAGCCCAATGGTCCTAGGCCTCTTCCACCTAGGCTGGTCTTCTTCCTCCTCCTCATCAAATTCTCCAATGAGCTCCTCTATTCTTGCTTGCGCCTTTGCTGCCTCTTTCTTATACTTAATCGCCCGTGCCTCATGAACAACTGTGTGCACATTCATTTGTTTGTTTTCAATCTCCAAGAAGTGGTTGAAATTCCTTGCCCTTTGAAGATCCTCCTCTAATGCCTCAATTTGTCCTTCCTTATGGATTAGGAGATTTTCAAGAAGGCGGGCCTCATTATCACTGTCATCACTTTGGATAGGGATGACAGCTAATTCACCTCCATGCTTTGTACTTTCTCCAACTTTTCTTTTACCTTTGAAAGCCAATGTGGCGCTTTTCCTCCTTGGCATGATAGAAGATGTCCTTTTGGGCGATTTCCTCTTGCTAGGAACAATATTTGTCACTGTTAGGGTGGCAGCTTTAGTCCCTCTTTTTCTTGTTGTGATGAGCTTTGTTACTTTGAGAGGAGGAAGCACAACTGATTTACCTTTGACATTTTCCTGAACTTGTTGTCCTTCTTGAGGCTGCTGGATGTTTTCCTCTTGTTGTTCTTCATCAATGCCTTCTTCAATTTGTGGTTCAAGAGGTGTCTCAATTTCCTACCCAACTTGCTGTTCTTCATCTTGCACCTGCTGTTGTTCCTCATCATCTAACTGCTGATGTTCCTCATCTATCTGCTGATGTCCCTCATCATGGACCTGCTGTCCTTCATCATCTATCTGCTGCTGACCCTCATCTATCTGCTGCTGTCCCTCATCATGGACCTGCTATCCTTCATCATCTATCTGCTGCTGACCCTCATCCCTTTCTTCTTGCTGCTGTTTACTACCCTCTCCTTCCTCCTGTTGACTTGGTTGTCCAACAGTCATTCTGAGCCTTCTAGGAGTAGGCCTACTGGACAAAGGTACCGGGCGATGGATAGGCTGAGTGGGAGACACATGAACAGGAGGAACAGTAGAGAAATCTGGATGGCTGATGAATAAATCCCATGGAACCTCTTTCTTCTCTAGCTGGTATAGGAAGATAATCTTGATCAAAGAATGATGAAAAAGAGAAGGGATTTGCTGAGGTGGGGCCTTCTTTTGGACAGTAGATGCCATCTTCTCCATGCTCTTGAACAAAAAGTAAGGGAGGTTTAGTTTCCTGATTCTGGTAAAATGCATCAATAATCAGACATGGTAGGCATAAATTTGATTAAACCTCCCTTCACAAGTGAAATATTTCATTATAACTTTCATAAGCGGAGCATAGCTATCAAGGAGATATGAAAAAGGGAAAATAGCAGTGACAGCCTCTCTATGTTCAGGCTTGATGAAAGGTTTATAATCCTCTAAGTCAAGATGAGCTTGTTTGAACCATTTTTCGCCATGATACAGGATCTTGGTGGCCTTGGACACATATCTTGGAGAAATTTTGAAATCAAGACCCGCCACTTGGAAGTGTTTTTCTTTGAATCTCAGGGCACACAAGTGTGTTAATGGCGAAAAACTCTTGACTTCTTCTATCTTCTGGCAAAAATCAAGGCAGCCTACTTCATGGAAGTTGAAAAGTACAGATGGATGAGCATTAATCTCTTCTGTAGAGATGGGCTCATATCTTTTATGTGGACCGCTCCTGTTGTCTTGTCTTGGAGGCATTTTGACCTGAATATGCTTTGGAAGAGGAAAACTACCTTCACTATATGTGAAATGTCCTGTTGGAGTCAAACTGTGTCACTTTACTGCTTTGACAGATAGACAATGAGATTTGGATGTCTTGCAACAAGTTTTTGTAATACACAACTTCTGCTATCTTAAAACTTAGCCTTCTACTTTTGAATGTACATTAGCCAGGAAAAAATTCTCAATAGGATACCATATGGTAAAGAGGAGACAAACTGCTGAGTAATTTTCCTGTGCACAGTGTTAAAAAGTCACCTTTTCTTGTGAATTTGTTAGAGGCCAATCAATACATTTATATCTATGTCTTCAAAGTAAAATCCAATCATTTAAACTCTTCTCTTCAGAAAGTGGCCTGCTCACCCTTAGAATCTCTCTATCAACAGATTTCTCTAGAATAGACCATACAGTGAAAGAAAAAGGAGACCAAGGTTAGGCGAATTATCAGTGCACGGTGTTTAGGAAAATCACCCTTTACTTGTGAATTTAAGAGATCAAACACCACATATATATCTGTGTCTCCAAGGTGAAATTCCCAATCATTAAAAACTTTCCCTTCTTGGAGTGCAAATAAAACAACAGACTTGTGGATACGCAGTCCAACTTCACTGTAGGTATACAGTCAAATTTTACTGTTTGAACAAGGTGACAGAATTTGGAAAATGCCTCAAAAGGTTTCAACAAGGTCTGCAAGAGTCTCTACCTTGCCAACTAGGAAAGATATCCTACCAATAAAACAATTCTGGTTATGTTAAAGAAACCTGCACTTTAGATGGATAACAGCTTCAATAAGCTTGAAAAACACAAGGCAGTCAACCACCAAACACAGTGAATACTGTCCCTTTGTGAGGAGCGCGAGCAGCCTTCCCCTGTAGCCTCAACCTGTGAACTTCTGCTTGATCAAGAACCCTTTCCCCTATTAAACCTCACTGTTCTCTATATGTGTGTTACCCCACCAAACAGGATCATACACAGGCAAATTTAACCTTCAGTGTGTGCATACATCCAAACTCACTGTTTATGGAATAATGGTGACAGTCTTTGAAACAAGCTTTATAGTTTTAATAAGGGCTGTAGCAGCTTATTTCTTCCCCATAATCTAAGCTCCTGTTAAATATGTAAACCTTGTTTCTTTGTAAAAACAACCTCTGTCCTATCTGAATACCAACTTGTGTTGAAATAAGTTTGAATGGACAAAACAGTCAAGTTCAGAAACTCAGGAGTAAAACGCCCTTTCTGTAGTTTATGGATCTCACCTCTGTCTTTTGATACTGTGAAAGTATAGGATCCCTGATCCTTTGATTAATTTAAAGTGAAATTATACTGCTCTTAGTTTCAAAACCAATTATCTCATGTAGGTGTTTTTGAATGACACAGCCAGCATTTTATCACAGTTCAACACTTCAGATCACCGTGTAGAAAACACTGTTTTTTAGCTATAGTGACAGGGTTAGAAGGTTTTGAAAGCTTTGATACGAAACACCTGTAGTGGTTCAGCACACTGATCTCTTTATAGGTACTTCCAGCAGTGAATTTATCCTATAAACACAACTCCAAACTAGGGGCATTTTCATAGCAAAACCAATTGCCAGATACGGTGATATACCAAGTAAACTAGGATAAGCTGCTCTTTGATTTGTCTTTGACCTTGCTAGGCAACTTCTTTAACATATATATCGATAATCAAACTAGGTCAAACTCAGCAGTTTTGTTCTAACCCTTTCACTTCACACCACAGTTTCGATTTCAAACTTTCATGTTACTTAGCAATTTTTTTGAAATCGAGGGAGAAAATGTGTGAAAATACCTCCAAATTTGATGAACAACCCTTGGGGAGAGCTGGAGCAGCATTGGAAAGCCTCCAACTATGCGCGACACTCTTCAACGTTAGCACGGCGCGGAAACAATACCACCCGGGTGGCCTGTCGGGTCGGGCAGTCGGGCGGTCGGGCGCCGTGTACAGGCGCGTCGCGCCAATACTGGCCGGCTGTGTAAAACTGTTCTCAGGCGCGTCGCGCGGGTTTCCAGGCGTGTCGCGCGGCCAAAATTTTCTGCAAACTTCTGCAATCTGATCCGAACTTTGCTTTGTTTGATGCTGTGAACACCTTGATTGCCGTTTTGAAAATGGAAACTCCTTCTTCGATTTACTCTTATGTCATTTCAAAAAAAATCTTCAACGGTCACTTCTTTTTTAAATGCAAAATGAAAATGTTTGGCTGGCTTTTGCAAGGTGTTTTAAAACCCTTTTGATCCTTTTTATCCACAACCTTGGTGCATTAGCAAACTGGATTCATACTTTGTGCATGCATTTGAAGATTTTCGATGCTTTTAGACCGTTTAATCATGAACCAACCCCTTTATGAAAACAAATATAGCTTAAAGCCAGAACTCTGTTTTATGCACAGGTGATAGAAAAGTGACTTCCAGTTTTATTCTTTGGGTGACATTTAACACCGAACTTCTCACTTTGAAAAATAATTCCATAACCTCCACATCATCTTCGTCACTGTTTTTAAAGATGCTGGTAATATTTATGATGTAAAACTATAGGTGTATTATCTGCGCTATATCTGTCCTTTGGAATGATGAAAAACTGTGTTTTTATATCATTTAAACAGTGACAGTTTATCAAAACAAACTCCTTTTGCCTATTCATAAAATTGTATACCTATTCACCATGTCCATCCTGGGTGTATATCTGAAAGGATAAGCTTGTGAAGCAGGAAAAACAGGGTTCTTTGATACACACCTATCATTTCCTTTCAATAGTGCAGTAATCTCTCTTTTTAACAGAATCATCCATAATTTCAAATCTGTACACTGTTTGACATTTCGGGTGATATTTCAAAAGAGAAAACCACACCAGGTCTATTGAAAAGCTTTGAAAGCCATTTTGTCATTTTTAAAAGGAGATGGTCTACTTCTTCCAATTTGTTTGATAATTTCTGCTCTTAGGTGATTTATAGGCTTCTCCCTGGATTGTAAGTGCCATCTTTTGGTTGCATGCTTTCATACTATATTTCTCTGTTTACTCAAAAGGAGCTCCCTTAGACTTCTTGGCAGGTGATAGTGGGGTGTTGTTTGACCCTTTCCCTTAAGGAAATTGCTCCTTTTTGGTATAAATGCATACATATTCATATTGTTTCCTGTTCATCATGATGTATTTCTTGAAAGACATTTTCCTATGTGTAGTGCATTTTGAAATATAAACACCATCTTTCACCTGTGTACAGACTTCTATTTACCTCCTTTGTATCCTTCCACTGCACCTTTTGACCAAATCAGTTTTCAACAACACTCAATGCCTTGGCCATATGCTCATAAATGGAGGAGGCCCTTCACTTGACAAAGTATCTGAAGATTATCTGATAAGGCTGCATGACAAGGGTTTTTCTTGGATTATGATGGTAAGCAACCAACTTGAAAAACATCAATACTGGCATCTTTGCTGGAAATCACCACTGTGCTTCAGAAAAAAGCCTAGTCAAAGTGTAACTGTCCTACTGTACTGCTCTGAGGGTCACTGAAATGTCATCATTTGCTTTAGTCAACTCATGACAAATTTTTGAAAGATAATCTCTGTGACTATGGAGGTCAGCACCCTTTGAAAACAAACAACTTTTCCTCTGCCTATGTGATGACATGATCTGTCAGCACCTTTTCAATTTGGTCTTGTGGGGAAAGCAAACTGCCTATGATTAGAATTGTTTTAACTCATGATATGCCTTTTTAACAATTCACATGATTTAAAAACTTTAAATGATTTATTTTATCAGACCAAACTCTGCTTTCCTTTGAACTTTCATATTTCAGACTCTATCCCTGTTATGATCATCACTCATATTCATAAAACCTGGAGATATTGTTTCACTGCTCAGTAAAAGGAAAACCTGGACTTTTGCAATCTTTAAAGTCAATACTGGCCAGCGCTCTCTGCTTGTAGATGAAGGAGGCGCCCTAACGCTCTGCTTGTAAATGAAGGAGGTTCTGGGTCATGACAATTTACCAGTTTGCTGAGACAGTGGTGTCCTTTTCTTACTGTGATTTTCATGCTGGAAGGAAAACTGCAAGGTCTTGATGAGTGACTTTCTGTTTTGCAAATATATCTCAGGCTCATGATACATTTAGAAGCAGTTGTTCCTCTAACTGTAGATTCAAGCATTTAATCCTGAGATGAATTTATATTTCCTGTCTTTGTAGAATCCATAAAAACACTGTGAAACACCTACTAATCAGCTTGAGACTGTGGTTCATGCAGTGTTGAGACCTAGGGATATAAGTGGCGCGACTTAGAGCTGTGATCAACTTGATTTGCAGAGTAGGAGGTTGGTCATGATTGGTCTATAGCAGATGGAGGCTTTTTTGGCTTTTTGATGATTGCCAAGGGTAAAATGTCTTAAAGCGCCACTTCCTAACATAGGGGAGACTTTTGCAACAGACTTGGACTTTTCCTTTTGGAGCTGATGGACAGACCAGGGGGCTGAAACTAGAAAAAATAGTGATAATGGATTTTGACTTTGACATGGGCGGACTGATAAGTAAAAGGGCGAAAAAAGTTTTATGAGGGTTTTTTAGATGACATATTGACATAAGGAAATCAATTTCTAGAAAACTCAGCTGTAGATATAGTCATCACTAACATGTAAAAAATACTGATGGCTAACATCAGTAATAAAAAATTACTTGTTTTTCCAATGTTCCGTTAAGAGCAATAATTCAACTAAGTTGGGGTTTATACAGTTCAATTTATCTGGTATTTTCTCCCTTAACTATTTTTTTCTCGAATTATAAAGATTGTTCTAGCACACTCGCTCTAGCCGATCTTGGCCAAAACTAAAAACCTATATTTAATGAAAAGTATTATCCTTAAAATTCATTGTATTTGTATAAATCTTTATTTTATTTTATTTCACTATACTCATATTATTTCATAAATGTCCATAGTATACAGATTATGCTTATGCATAATATTTTTTACTTATGCATAGGAATAATTTTCACTTCTGTGGTAGATATATGTTTTTATTTTCGTCTTCTTGGCTCCTAGAAATAAATATTGTATGCAATATTTTATTTATATAATTATATATATGTATATATATTTTAATTCTTAAAAACTATTTTCCACTAGCATGGCTTAATCTAGCCATATTTTCAGATATAATCACCAAATATTATTATTCTAGTTTTCTAGCTTTCACCCATATTGCTAACTTTCCATTTTGCTAACTTCTTGAAATTTATGTTCGCATTGTCTGCACCATTCAACGAGTATTCTATTTTTTTTTTAAATCAGTTTAAAGAAATATTTAGCGCAATTATATATAAAATTCAGTTGACATAAATAATTCTATAGAAACTAGATATAAAAACACTTCACAAAAATAGTTCTCAAAATTAATTCATAGAAAGGCATAATCTATAAAAATTTTCAACCAAAATTCACAAAAATATGAGTATATTTTTTTTATTAACCTTTCTAAATAAAGGAGGCTATTTTTTTTTTCACCATTTCATATTTTATGGTGCTTTGTACCATATACATTTTTATTATAATAATAATAAAATTTTTTAGTCAAGTTTTTTTTTACAAATTTTTATTTTATGGTGCTTTGCATCACAATATGTTGATCCATGTTAGATTAGTTTTTGGTGGGTTGCACCATACACCATGGAATGTCACATATGCATTTAACACAAAATTTAACATTTTTACTAACTCCACTTTTGTACCAGAAAACATAGCACCACTTGCATATCTCCACATCATCACCACTTTTTCACTAATATTTGTAAAAATGAATATTTCTCAAATCCTTTACAAATAGTGGTGCTAATGTGAGGCTAAATGGCCCTTATTATTGTAGTGTACGGTTTAATACTAAAACCCCAAGGGATTATAAATCCATGGCAATAATATTACCCCAATCAAATAATCCTAAGATACATAACCCAAAACATAAATACTATAAAGCCTAAAATGAACATTGTTGACCCTTGTTGACCACGGTTGATTTTCATATTGACATAATATTTATCACAATGCGACGTTGGACTATGGTTTATCGTGATTGATTTTCATGTTGAGACAACATTTGTCACAATGTGATGTAGGAAAATGACTGGAAATGGTTGACCATGGTTTATTTTCATATTGACACAATCTTCGTCTCAATGTGACCTTGAGGCTCGGTTGACCATGGATGACCATGGTTGTGACAATGTGACATTGCAGGAACATAAAATTTTACTTTGTTATTTTTTTCTTCCCATGGATTTGTTTTATAGAGTAGCTACTTGTTTTTTTTTCATATTTCTTGGATTAGAATAGCCTGATCACCTGTCTTCCTCAATGATTTTATGTTTTATTGCAGGTAGACACTCATTTTTTTGCAGGTACCAGGGGAATAAATGAGGTCAATTTATGAACAAGGGATTCTTAAAGGCAATGATAATGAAATAAAAAACATTTTCAAAGAAGTTTCTTCACACAGAGAAAACAACATGAATAATTTTCATCAATTAATGGATTTAAAACAGGAGAAATGGGGAATTTATTTCTATTTGAAGATCCAAGTCATTTCTAAGAAAAACATTTTTCCATTTATTCACCATTCACAAACAACATTGCTGCAATAGAAATCATAACCATTGAAACTTAAGATTTTTATTTATTTATTGGTTTTCAAAAAAGAGTCATTTATTTTCTAATTTCTCTTATGTTTTTATGCTTCAGGTATTTACTTCAAAGTCACATTTTTTTGTTTTGTTCTCAAAACAAAAGGATCGAGTTCTTAAGTTTCATGATGTTGTTACTCCTTGGATCTTGCTACTCTGTAATGTTGTTACACCTTGGTTGTTGTTACTCCTTAGATGTTGTTACTCCTCGGATGCTGCTACTTCGCGATGCTGCTACTGGTGATTTTGTTACTCCTTAGATGATGCTACTCATGATGTTATTACTCCTTGGATGTTTCTACTCCATAATGTTGTTACTCCTTGGTTTCTATTAATTAGGATGATGCTACTTAGGATGTTGTTACTCCTCGGATGCTGCTACTCCGCGATGTTGTTACTCCACAATGTTGTTACTCCTTGGTTGTTGTTACTCCGGATGCTGCTACTGAGGATGATGTTACTCCTCAGATGTTGCTACTCTGTGATGCTGTTACTCCTTGATGCTATTACTCCTTGGATGTTGTTACTCTGGATGTTATTACTCGCACTTTTGTTACTCTGAATTCTATTACTCGCACTGTTTTTATTTGCACTATTGTTACTCCGGATGTTGTTACTCACACTACTGTTACTATGGATGTTGTTACTCGCACTGTTGTTACTCTGGATGTTTTTACTCGCACTATTGTTACTCCAAATGCTGTTACTCGCACTGATGTTACTCTGGATGTTGTTACTCACACTACTATTACTCCAAATGCTATTAATCACATTGTTGTTACTCTGGATGTTTTTACTCACACCGTTGTTATTCTGGATGTTGTTACTCGCACCGCTGTTACTTCGGATGCTGTTACTCGCACTGTTGTTACTCCAGATGCTATTACTCACACTACTGTTACTCTTGATGCTATTACTCCGGACGTTGTTACTCCGTCGGTGCTATGAATCTGTAACTGATGTTACTCCACCAGTGTTTTGAATCTCTCACTATTGTTACTCCTTCAGAGTTGTGAATCTGTCATTATTGTCAATCTGTTAATGTTGTGAGTCCGTCACTATTTTTACTCTGTCGGTGATGTGAATCTATCACTGCTATTACTCAAGAAAATTTTTATAAGTGTTGGATGTTTTTACTCCTTCTAAAATTTTCTAAGTGTCTAGTGTTGTTACTCCTCTGATGTTGTTACTCCTCCGGTGATGTTACTCCATGGTGATATTTTTCTAAGTACTTGGTGTTGTTACTCTAGTGTTTTTACTCTGCAAAGGTAGGTCGCTAGGTACGTCCTCGATTGACTCCGTGGATTTATTTGGTATTTCACGTATGACATGATTAACTATGATTGATGGCAGACATACTTTACATGGGGGGGTGGGGGGTCTCGTATTTAAAGGATGATTATTATGGTAAGTCTTGTCAGGAATGATTCACTATTAATTTCTCATTATCCTGTAAAGTGACTAATCCTCCTTCATGTCACCTTCCTGCCATCATTTTCTTCCCCTTTCCCTGTTACTACCTAAGTCATGGTTGTTGTTACCTCAGTTACAACTGTTTTGTTGGCCAATTTTCACGTTGGATTCAACATGTGTAGGTCCTTCTGATTTGTTTTTTTCTTTGGTGAACGAGAAATATTTTTAATGGTCTGGGCCCTCTTTCACATAATGATTGGTTAGTGAATTTATCTTTGTTTATCTATAAAAATAATCTTATTTTTATGGAATAATTATGAAAATATGATTTCATCATGTCAACTTTGAACTTTCTTAATTGGTCAAATCCCTGATCTTGTAAAGTTTATGATGATGACCACAAAATTGTATTTAAATCTTTCAACCATTATCTAATGAACTATTCCTCAACCCCAATCTCAAAAATGAAAAATATATTTATTAGCAGTCATTTTAAGGTTATTAGTTTTTGAGAAGCAAAACTATCAAAGTCGAAAATAGTTACTACACAACTTTTTATGCCATCCCTAGCTCTTAAGGAGCTAATATACCACCCCATATATTAAGTAATCTATTATTGATTAAAAGAAACAATAGTTGTATTTATAAAATAAATGGTCAACTAGAGGATAGGAGGTCTCATCACGAGCAAAATTTTTCACTTTTGTTAGCTCCCATGAATGGCATTGTTATTAACTAGTTAGCACGCCACAACAATGATCTTCAGTTGACATCTAAGTAAATTGAAAGGCTTTTTCCAACTATGTACTTATTTCTAATAGATGGGACACTAGCATCTCAATGGGTTAAAAAGGCATCCCTGTCGAGGCTATGGATGCCTACTGGCAGCAGTGGCTATGCCTATGGTATAGAAGTTAATTTAATACTACAATGTACTTGGTTACCTTGTTTTCTCAAAGCCAATTTCTGATAAACCTGACTGTTGCATATACAGATTTTTCCAAAGCTCATGGTTCATGGGGTAATATTTAATCAGTTCTTAGATGATGGTGGTTATGGTTTATATCTATTATTGAGTTATAAATACTCACTTTACATGTCAGGGATGAAACTTTTAGGATATTTGATATTTGACATTTTGTATCATCTGATCTATAATTCCTTTATTCTACAAGTATCATAGATTTAACCAAAGATAGTTTCTTGCCCAATCAATCACCATTTATTCATTTCTTAAGAACACCACTAAGAGGCTTAATTCTGATTTTGAATGGGCCCATGTAATTAGAAAGACTGCGAGAAGCAAAGAATAAGATAAATAATTCTCATAATTTATTTGCTCATGACAACCAAAGCTTATGGGTATATAAAATGGATCTTTTCCATTATTATCCATTATTATCCCATTTCATTCACAATATCTTTATGTCACTTTATATGTAATGGGGTAATTGAGGTGATGAATTACTGATTAAGGATACTCATGAGATTTTTTATAGATGACAGGGAAACTAGTCAATTTGGTGGAAGGAAACCCTACTACACTTGCTGATTACTTTTTTAGCTTGCATGACTTCCACCTTCTGCATCACTTTCATCATCATCTCAGCCTACATCAGCTTTAAGAAATGTATATCCATACATGTCATTCCACATTTTTTTATGGAGGTAAAAATTCAGGTAAAATAGAATAAAGTTTTGATTTATTAAAATTTTAGGAGCATGTCATGAAACACCATTGAGCATTATTCACTCATCTTTTTCAACAATTATTTCCCTTTCTTTACCACTTCCCATTTTTTAGAGACAAAATATTTTAGTTTGGGGGAGCGTTACTTTCATTATCATGAACATGCCATTAATATTCTTTATCATCCGTCGTTCTCATTATCCATTCTCAAAATCTCTCTTATTCCATGTTGTTATACACCAAACAAAGATTTTAGCCATGATTCTAGAAACCACCCCAATTGTTTTTCTAGTGTAGCATGAGGGCATGCTAATTCTCCAATTTAGGGGAAGGGTTTCTCTGCATGATGAATGATTTATCATTTCTTCCTCAATTAAGTTATACAATCCTAAAATTTATTTGCGTATATCCTTAAAACTATCAACCGGATTCTTTTGAATTTTGGACAAGAAAGATGTAACAATAAACCGTGAAATTTTCAAGATAAACCAAATTTTTAATTCCAAAAAAAATCATGCATTATTACCTAAAACCAGTTTTTTGATATATTGAAATTCGTTCATTGCATTGATTTGATTTTCAGATTGGAAAAGCATTAATATAGTATAAATTTTCTTGCAAAATTTCAGCAAAATCTAGTTTGTAATGAAGTTTGTATTTACTTGTATCATACTTTTTTGCAACTTCATATACATATGGTTAAAAGTATACATGAAAATTATTTTAAGGAAGCATTTGAGGAAGAAGCCTTCTCTTCCATTAGTATCATGCACTGGGGTGAGCATCTTGATTACTCTAGTACAACTTGGCTAATACAGAGGCATTGGGTTCCATGAGGACATGCAACATGTTTAGTTTGGGGGAGATGTTGGGCCACTAATTTGTATTATTATTATCACTTTCTAACATCCATTTCATCCATTTATAACGTTATTTTATCACATTATTTATCATAATTTATTATATAATTCCATTTCATAATTATTTATGCTCTTCTAGATACATAATACTTGTTCTCATTTATTTTAACAAATTAATGATTATTATGCATGATTTTTCCAATGATGATTTATTAATGAGTTAGCTATAGCATAACTCACTATTTTAGCCTCCAAGATCTCTTCCAGATTGCAGATTTGATCTTCAGCTTATAATTAAATATTCCAACTCAAAAATTAACTGGAATAACAAGAGACAGTTTTTCATTGAACATTTCAGGTAAAAAAGATGGATCTTGAAAATCCGAAACATGGGTTTTGTGCAGAACAGACCAAATTAGTTTTCTAGTGTGAAATTTTCCAAAATTTTGTCTTGATTGAGAGAAAAATAGGGTTCTTCGAAGGAGATATTTGCATATTTTCTGTTGTGGGCATTTTCCAAAATTTCCCCAATTGTAATTGCGAGATTCGACTTGTGCCAGCTGAATCATGATGGAAAGATATTCTAGATCTCATTTTGGTTACTGATATTTTGTAATTAGTTTATTTCCCATTTTTTTATTTTATATTTAAAAGGGGCACAAAAGAGAATGCAGAAGGGAAGCCATAGAGGGTTAAGCAAGAAGAGACAGATTTGTAACAGAAGCATTTTCAATTAATTGAATGCATAGTGTTTTGTTGTTCCATTTGTACGCTATGATTTTGTCGCAACCCTGATCAGAGAGTTGGTCCCACTCTTCTGATCATGTGTTGTGTTATATTTATTTTGTTGATTTTATATTTTTATTTGTTATCTTTACTATTGTTTTAGTATAATTCTACAATTGTTGTGAATGCCTTTCTAATTCAAAAAATTTATCTTTAATTTCTATTACAATAGTTCTGGTTGTTTTAATTGTTGAATCTTTGATTAATATTGGACTGTGCTATTGTATCTGAACATACTTTGTGTGTTAGCCTTGCAATAACGAAACACATCCGAATTGATAATTAATGTGGGAAAGGGTTTGAATATTCACTCACACTTGGACACCAACACTATGTAGCAATTTTTTATCTCATAATTTACGTATGTTTAAATATGAGGCATAGAGTTGGTGTGATATTTACAGTGATTAAAAGCATTGTAATAAATTTACAGTTCTTGAGTGAAGGCCTAATATTCTGTAGCAAAATTCTCAATTTACTAATGGCATTTCCATTCTCATGCATTAATGCATCTTTGGAAACCTTTATTTCTAAAAAAACATGTTACTACACCAAATTCTAGTCAAAATGGTGAATTGTACTTATGCATAATTTATCCATAATATGCCTTTCGTGGTGTGGATTTTTAGGTGATTTTTGTATATAATAATATCTATAATTATTTTAAATACATTCGAACTGAGATTCTGCCTAAAACATGTGATTTTGTGGTACTCTTCGAAACTATTCAGCTATGGCAGGGACTTGCTGCTCTGTATCTTGTTTGTTTAATTTGTTCTATTTGTGTCAGCTATTCTATCGTATAATTGTTACATTGAAAATATGGGGCCATAGTCCTTCTTATACATATATTTGTTTTTAAATTATTCCTTCATACCTTGAAGAGGTAAATACTAGGTTGTCTTATCGAATACTTTGGAGATGGAAATTATCATCATGTTCGACACTTGAGTTGTCCTTCATCTAACAGATGAAATGTTATCACTAATTCTGCACCATTGATTACATTTGGGAAGTTATCAAGGTAACTGCCTTTCGCTCCTCTCGTCACCTTTAACCATTTCTAACTCAGAATATGGAAGTAATGGTCTACAACTAAACCCTTGCTAGTTTATTTGATATGATTCTTAACCAAAATTGCATTGATATTGTCCTCTTTAGCTTTTCTCAATCATTTTCCATACCCATGCCGTAAAATGCTTAATAATATTGTTAGGACTGTGTTGGCCCATGGTGAACTATGGCAGAGATATGGAAAATACTTCTCCTTCTCGCACCAAGTATTTCTTGCACACTTCTTTTATTTACTTACTTGTTTTCCTTTGGTAAATTTATTATTCAATTTCTTTGTCACCTGCATCACACAAAATAGTTTTCGCTCCGTCTAAACCTATGTACTAGTAACAACAACCTCAATCTTTAATTACAACTTGAATATTCTATCTTTGGATTCTAGTTTTTTATTAACCCTTTTCTATTCTGATTCAAGCATATTTGTTGGTTGATTGTGGTCTACTCGTCGCCTTCCCCCATTTGCAAGTCACAATATAGAAGGAAGGGTCTACAACTAAATCCTCGCTGATGTATTGGGTATGATTCTTGACCCAAATTTCATTGATTCTGTTCTATGTAGCTTTTCTCAACCATTTTCCATAGCCATGATGAGCAATGCTTAATAATATTGCTAGGATTGTGTTGGCCCATGGCGAACTATGGCAGAGGGATATACAATGCTTCACCTTCTCAGACCAGGTATTTCTTAGCACTTTTTTTATTTAATGATTTATTTTCCTTTGGTAAATTCCTTATTCGAACAACCTCAAACTTTTATTGTAGCTGTAATATTTTTTCTTTGGATTCTGGTTTCCGATTAACCCTTTTCTCTTCAAATTCAGGTATATTCATTGGTTTATTGCGGTCTAATCATCTTCTTTTCCCATTTTGAACTCACAATCTAGAATGAATGGTATGTAACTAAACCCTTGCTAGTTTATTGGGTGTGATTCTTAACCCAAATTCCATTGATGTTGTCCTCTCCAGATTTGTTCAACCATTTTCCATACCCTTGTCATGCAATGATTAATAATATTTCTAGGACTTTTTTGGTCCATGGAAAACTATGGCACAGTGAAGTACAATACTTCGCCTTCTCACACCACGTATTTTATGTGCACTTATTTTATTTAAGTATTTAATTTCCAATGGTAAATTTCTTGTCAAATTATTCATCACCTCAAGCACATAAAAGGGTTTTTTCTCCCTCTAAAACATTGTACAGGTAACAACAACCTCAAAATTTTATTGCAACTGTAATATTCTGTCTTTGGATTTTGGTTTCTGATTAACCATTTTCTCTTCTGATTTAGGTATATTCCTTGGTTGATTGTGGTCTATATGTGTCTTTGCACTTACGGATGTTACCAGGTTCTTACAAAAACAAACCCTCTTTCTCACAACTCTCTTATCTTAATTATTTTCGGCAGCCATCTATATTTCCTATCATATTGTTGTAGGTTACTGTGCTAATTTTTAACCAGAGTGCATAAACATCTGTCTAGCGGGTCTACACTGACACCATATGTAATTTATAAAATATTAATTTTGAGTGAAGCCTCCAAGCCTTTAATTACACTTAAATATTGAAAATTACTTATATTGTGTTATTAATTCATGGCACGGGTAAAAGACCCCACTTTACCTAGAACTATGGGTTACTAGCATGAAATTTTATGTATCAAGGAGAATGTCTTAACTAATTAATAAATATTATCAAAATATTTATATTATTGGAATTATTGTGTATAATGTTCATCAAAAGTACTTATTTGGATATTTTTCCTCTTACGATGATGCAATTTTTTTTTTGGTTATGAATCTAATTTGTATGTTCTCGAAACCTTGTCTTAATGCTAGGGCTTGATATAGCGTTTTAATATTTCTTGAAATGTTGTATATCAGTAATAAAAAATTACTTGTTTTTCCAATGTTCCCTTAAGAGCAATAATTCAACTAAGTTGGGGTTTATACAGTTCAATTTATCTGGTCTTTTCTCCCTTAACTATTTCTTTTCTTGAATTATAAAGATTGTTCTAGCCCACTCGCTCTAGCCGATCTTGGCCAAAACTAAAAACCTATATTTAATGAAAAGTATTATCCTTAAAATTCATTGTATTTGTATAAATCTTTATTTTATTTTATTTCACTATACTCGTATTATTTCGTAAATGTCCATAGTATACAGATTATGCTTATGCATAATTTTTTTACTTATGCATAGGAATAATTTTAACTTCTGTGGTAGATATATGTTTTTATTTTCGTCTTCTTGGCTCCTAGAAATAAATATTGTATGCAATATTTTTTTATATAATTATATATATGTATATATATTTTAATTGTTAAAAACTATTTTCCACTAGCATGGCTTAATCTAGCCATATTTTCAGATATAATCACCAAATATTATTATTCTAGTTTTCTAGCTTTCACCCATATTTCTAACTTTCCATTTTGCTAACTTCTTGAAATTTATGTTTGCGTTGTCCGCACCATTCAACGAGTATTCTAATTTTTTTTTTTTTAATCAGTTTAAAGAAATATTTAGTGCAATTATTTATAAAATTCAGTTGACATAAATAATTCTATAGAAACTAGATATAAAAACACTTCACAAAAATAGTTCTCAAAATTAATTCATAGAAAGGCATAATCTGTAAAAATTTTCAACCAAAATTCACAAAAATATGAGTATATTTTTTTTATTAACCTTTCTAAATAAAGGAGGCTATTTTTTTCCACCATTTCATATTTTATGGTGCTTTGTACCATATACAATTTTATTATAATAATAATAAATTTTTTTAGTCAAGTTTTTTTTTACAAATTTTTATTTTATGGTGCTTTGCATCACAATATGTTGATCCATGTTAGATTAGTTTTTGGTGGGTTGCACCATACACCATGGAATGTCACATATGCATTTAACACAAAATTTAACATTTTTTACTAACTCCACTTTTGTACCAGAAAACATAGCACCACTTGCATATCTCCACATCATCACCACTTTTTCACCAATATTTGTAAAAATGAATAACTCTCAAATCCTTTACAAATAGTGGTGCTAATGTGAGGCTAAATGGCCCTTATTATTGTAGTGTAGGGTTTAATACTAAAACCCCAAGGGATTATAAAGCCATGGCAATAATATTACCCCAATCAAATAATCCTAAGATACATAAACCAAAACATAAATACTATAAAGCCTAAAATGAACATTGTTGACCCTTGTTGACCACGGTTGATTTTCATATTGACATAATATTTATCACAATGCGACATTGGACTATGGTTTATCGTGATTGATTTTCATGTTGACACAACATTTGTCACAATGTGATGTAGGAAAATGACTGGAAATGGTTGACCATGGTTTATTTTCATATTGACACAATCTTCGTCTCAATGTGACCTTGAGGCTCGGTTGACCATGGATGACCATTGTTGTCACAATGTGACGTTGCAGGAACATAAAATATTTATCACATTGTGCCTATGGTTATTTACCATGGTTGACCAAGGTTGATGTCCATATAGACACAATATTTTTCATAATGTAGTGTTTGAACATCGTTTATTTTCCTATTGAGGCAACCATTATTGCAATGCGACATTGTTTGGTGTTCGTATTGAGAAACTCTTTGTCACAATCTGACATTGGACCATGGTTGAACTTGGTTATAAATCTGATGGATCTATATTAAAGTAAAAGAGTAATATTATAAAGGCTCTGAATACTATTATACCCTAGGAATATGAAGCCTTAAATTAATAAACCAGAGGGAACAATTAACCCAAAGGATTAATACTAAAAACCCAAGGAATAAATATTATAAACCAAATATATAAAAACCCTAAGATAAATATTATAAACCCCAAAGTAAAAATGGTTCACAAATGCTTTAGCATCATCGATTTTTTTACTCAGACAATCTTTGTCACAATACAAAATTGGACCATGGTTGACCATGCTTTACCACGATTCGAGACCTAATGTATCTATATGAAACCCTAGTATTAATATTATAAACCTAATGAATAATATTATACCCGAGAAATATGAAGCATCAGATTAATAAACTAAAGGGATTAATATTTTAAACCTAAGGGATGAAGTCTAAAACCCCAGAGTATTATAAGCCCAAGGGAATAATATTAAAACCCAATGTATTTATATTATACACTGAAGATATATATACTCTAATAAATATTATAAGCCCTTAAATCAAAATGTTTGTCCACAATTAATTTTCTCATTGACATAACCTTTGTCACACTGCGAAATTTGACTATGGTTGACCATGGTTTATTTTGATATTGAGATAATATTCTTCAAAATGCGACATTAGAATATGGTTGACCATGATTTATTTTCATATGGAGACAAAATTTTTCACAATGCAATGTTGGACAATTGTTTCCTATGGGTGACCATGGTTAATTTTCATATTGAGACAATCTTTGTCACAATGCAATGTTAGACCATGGATGACCTTCGATGACCATGGTTGTCACAATGTGATGTTGGCCAAAGTGACAATATTTTTCACAATGTGGACATGGTTCTCGACCATGGTTGACTCTCGTTGACTTCCATATTGAGACAATATTTATCACAATGTGACGTTGGGACATAGTTCACCACTGTTGATTTTCATATTAAGGAAATATTGTCACAATGAAGAATTTGTTTATTTTCATATTGAGAAAATATTTTCCACAATGTGATGCTGAACCATGATTTACCATGGTTGACCACGGTTTATGTTCATAGAGAGACATTATTTGTCACCATGCGAAGTTTGGACATGGTTGTCTAAGATATATATTATAATCCCAAGGATTAAAAATAGAAACCAAATGGTATAATATTAAACCCAATGAAAAAATATTATAAACCCAAGGTACATAAATCACAACATAAATATTCCAAAGCCTAATATAAACATGGTTGACAAAGGTTAGTGTTACACCATTTTTTGGTCATCTAACTTTTCATCATTAGATGGACCCAAGTACACCATGTAAGACCAGTTTTACCCCAAGTAAAACTGCTTTCACTATGATTAATTAGGAAACCCCAAAAGGAATAATTAATTAAACCATAATTTAGTTATTATTCCCAGTCATGTTTAACCCAAAAACAAAGAAATTAATGAGATAAACCCATAGTTATCTTATTATTTTCTAGGAATAATTATTTAAATAATATTCCTTGTTAAATATGACCAAATCAACCACCATTAATCAAATAAATCATTACTTATTTGATTATATCCCAACCACTTCCTTAAAAAGATAAATAAATCATTTATTTATTTATTTTTCACTAATCAAGGGATTTGACCCAAGTCAAACACCCTTTCCCTCCAACAAATAATAATAAAATATTCCATAGAGGTGAATCTAGATGTGATTAACATTATTTTAATCATGCACCAAGATCTAGAAGGACCCAATATTTTGTTATAAATAGGAGGGTTTTCCCCATCATTCTTCACCTGTTGTTGCATACTAGATCACTCTGGATCTATACACTTGGTCTCATTTTTCTGCCATTTTGCTCCCATTGAGCTCTACCTTCTACATTGGGTTTTCTACATCTACAAGAGAGAGAAAGCTTAGATCTGAAGTGCCGAGGACTACAAAGAACCCATCCCATTGAGGAGATCTGGATACACCTTCTTGTTTCCTCCCAGGTGCCCTGTAATATAAAAATTCATTCAAAAATCGTGTTCTTGTCTTGTCCGTTGGATGCATGGAGCAAACTCTTTACTTTACTGCTTAATGTCTTTCCATTTATAGATCTGTTTGTTGCAACACTTTAACTACTAATTGCAGATCTGAAGATGTTTTGCAGCCATTATTGTTGTTAGGGCTATTAGTTATGCGTAGCTAAAGTGGTTCTTTTTCGTACGCTTCGACAAAGAATTCATACTAACAGTTAGCCACCATATTTTCTCATATTGACACAATCTTTATCATAATGTGACGTTGGGCAATAGTTGACCTTGATAGTTTTTCATATTGAGATAACATTTTTCACAATGAGACATTGCAAAATGATTGATTTTCATATTGACATAATCTTGGTCTCAATGCGACATTTGACCATAGTGGACCATGGTTTTCACAATGTGACGTTGCACCAAGAGACAATCTTTGTCACAATTTGACCCTAGATATTTACCATGGTTGAAAATGACTGAACTTTGTTGACCAGCGCTCATTTCCATATAGACACAATATTTGTCACAATGTGACATTCAAACATGGTTTTTTTTCCTATTAAGATAATCATTGTCACAATGAAACATTGATTGATTTCATATTTAGAAACTCTTTGTCACAATGTGACATTCGATCATGGTTGAACATGCTTATAAACCTAATGTATTTTATTAAGACACCACCTATTGTCATCTAAGAATAAAACACCAACAATTGTCATCCAAAAATACAAGGAGGATAATATTCCTAAAAAGGAGATATCTCTCAGTAAAGAAAATTCCCCTTCAAAGAAATATATTTCTATATAATTAGATGAAAAACGAATAAAATCTACTCTTGCAATTCCTATAGATGGAAAACCTATTGTTTCCTTATAAAATCCTCGCTTTACAAAGAGACAACAAATTGATAAAGGAATAGAAAGGAATTTATTTATTATTGAGTTCTCAACTCGTCATGAAAAAAAGACAAATAATAAACCATGGAATCAAAAATAGGGCATTTGAAAAGTATAACAAATTAAATAAATTAATTGAATCAAATACTAATCTACTTATAAAGCGTAAGAAATAGAATTGAAATTATGAAAAGAACAACTATATTATTTCATACAATCTACGAGGGTCCTCGTCATGAGTGATAGAAGTTAGGAACTCAGATAACAAGACATAGAAAAATAATACGGATATAATTACAACACGGAACCAAGTATTTGCATTACTATAAAAACAAAGTCTTATTCTCTATAGAACAATAAAAATAATTCAAACTCAATACTTATTGTCATTTTCTTCAAGGCTGAAGCATTTTATAAGGTATTCTTGGATTAAGAACTTAAGAAATTAATGTTGAGAGATAAGTTCTAAAATTAGAAATCTATGTTTTGAAATCACAATATGAAATTCACTCTCATGACTTGGTATTGAAAGAGTGAAACATCAAAGGGCTCCTATTGACACTTCGTCAACTAAGGTTCTAGATTTTAGATATCACTCGCTTGATATTATCCATCCTCGCTTGATGATAAGGTTGATTTCTTAACATTCTGCATGAAAAAAATACTCCACACCCACGTTTGACTTTTGTTTTACCAATAATATTGACAAATCATGTGATCTTTCCTTTTCACCCAATAAGTGGATGTCCATGTGGATGATACCTGGAAATTGTTCGTGTGTCATATTTGTCTTCTAACATATGTGAACCTATATTTTTTAGCTACATAATGTGCATATTTCATTAGTTATAGTACAATTTAAATAAATTTTACAAATAAAAAATAAAATATGAGCTGAGAGTTGATCGATACCTTTTTATTATAGCTTTGCATGACCTCGATGACCTATAATACATAGATAAAGTGGAAATGTGTACAAAATGGATGAAGGAAATGTAAAGGGTTTCTAAAAAGGAGTAAAATTCACAAGTTCAATTGCAAAAATGTATCTTGGTAGATGGAAGCAAGTTAATAGAATGAACAATAGTTGAGTTATTGTAAAAAGAGAGTTGATTTTGGTCTTAGGAAATTATATATTTAAGACATATAGTGGAAATAAAACATAACATGGATGTTTGTCTAGTTAGTTAGGAAGTTATGGATCTAATTAAGGATCCATCATTAGTTGTTAAAGAAAAGAGTGGTCTTCTAGTGAGGTTATGCAACAACTTGTGGATGTTTTTAAGTAATTCAATTCAGTGTATTCGTGGTTCACAAGTTCAAGGGTGGAACATGGAAATCCATCCTAGAAACTACAACTTTATGATGGTAATGATACAACTTAACGAACTTTAATCCGCATGATTTCTAAAATTATTAGAGATGCACGATTTATCCGTATAAGAAGATCAAAGACAAATGATAGTTAAGGGAGGGTGCTGGAGAGTTAACCCCTACCTTTTTCCTGGATATTGAATGATATTCTTCATAATAAATGTAATTAGTATGTGACTTGGTTAATTTTTTATTAGTTTGATTCGAGAGGTTTAGTCCATAGTTCTTAGTTTAGTGTTTGGTTTTGATATTTTCTCAAGAATGTGATTATGTGGTTAGTATATAAATTATATCATCAACTAATAGTTGATGTATTTATGTGTCTTTAAAATTATGCAAAGATATTTTTTGGGTCTTGTTGAAGGGTGGAAAGTGTCTTCCTCGACATTGGGGATTCCACCCGGTCGGGAGCTTAAAACAACTCGCTTTTCGTTGAAATGGTGGGTCTGCCTGGTGATATAGGGACTAGTTTCCCATATAAAGAGAGTTTATATAAAAATAGAAATAAAATCAACACCATCAGGGTGATTTATTCTAATGATAACATAAATTAAAATTAAATCTAACTACTTACTAGGATTGGATTCATTTATATGATTATGGAGTAGGATTTCACAAGCATGAAATCATATAAATCATTACATACTTAATGAATATAAATAAATTTAAGAAAATAAATCAGTTTAATTGGTTTAGTTGATGAGGAAAATTAATCACATAGAATATCTCTAAGTCTCACATCTAACAACATATCGTTCAATATATTATATTAATTGTAATATGAACATATATCACTTCAATTCTTATCAGAATGAAACTAATAGACATAAATAAGTTTGCCAAAATTTCAGATCATATAACAAACAATACATAGATACTAGTACCCATTGAACCATAGCCTTAGATCTGAAAAGATAGCTTCTGGGCTCAGACTTTCAATTAGATAAAAAAATTTCAAACAATAGTGTAATTTCCAAACAAATTCTTTCGAAAATTACAGACCCCTTTCTAAATGCATGAAAGAGGTTTAAATACTAATTAATATTACAAACATACAAGACTTGTAAAATAAATCTGTGATATTACTCTAAACTATAAAACTACAAACTAGAAAAATAATATGCATAAGTTGTAACAGTCTCATGGTTGTTTCCTGGATTCACTCTCTACTTGGTCTTTGACTGGCATGCTTTGATCATATGTTCGATCTGGGAGATGAATTGGTTGCATTATCATTAGTCCCATGAATATGATATCATTCAGTACTAGAAGAAACTAAGCATCTAGATTGCAGAGACACCTCAATGTTATCGGTTGGTTATGAGCCTTAATCAACAAGTACCAGTAAATCTCCATATTTAACCTTGTCAAATTTTCTATGTCAAGAGATTTTCTATTTGACGTCTCTTGGTAGGATTTATTTAAGAAACTGATATATGGCATGGTGTCTTTTGGTGCTTCTTAAATTAGGTTGGCTTGCAGAAGAGAATCTTGTATATACTCAAAGATGATGGAAGATAAATTCTTAGCTCTGATAATAGCTAATTCAATGCTCTTCATTTTAATATCCTAATCTCCAAATATTATATCTTTAATTGATTCTTCAATATGAGGGAGATCAGTCGCTCTACCCTATGTAGTGTCTTTCCATTCTATATATTTTTACATCTTATCATCAATATCTTCATAATAAGTTCTTAGATTAGAAATCTGAGTGACTAATTGATCATTGGTCTTAACTTTCTCTTTAATTTTATTATACTTTCGATAAAATGTTGGTTGTTGTATTAGCGGTAATTCTTCCAACACTGTTGCTTATTTATTTACTTCATTGATATTGGGCTTTTTCTGGATATTTTCAATCAGTAGCTACAATTGATGAATTATTTGATGTTTCTCTTTAATATCATTTTCTAGTTTGAAATTGATACCTTCAAATTCTTATTGCAGATTATTATAAATATATATATATATATATATATATATATATATATACACACAAACACACACACACACATACCATGGGTTAGTTCCCACCATTGTGTGTACCTTCCTTGACACTCATGTAGTTCTAATGTTGTAAATGTGTGAACTTACTAGTGGTTACTATACACAAAAATTTATTCAAGAAGAGAATTCGTTTATGTAACTCAGATCCTAATTTATATTTATTAGTTCATGATAATGAAATATTATAGAATTTTTTTCACAAAATTCCCAATAGATCTAGTGCACTTGAGTGTTTTAATTAAAATGATCACAATAAATGATCAAACACAAAGGTATCTAAAAATGCAACCTCTTATATATATATATATATATATATATATATATATATATATATATATATATATATATATATATATATATATATATTAATAACTAGAAACAAAGATACATTCTCATACAATTCATATTGAATCCCCTACCAATTGCATGTATGGATTCTCACCAAGGAATATTCTAAGATATTGAAATCCAGTTGTAAATCCTCGATGGATCCATAATAGAAATGTCACCACGAGCTTTTGATTCATGGGATCAAGCTGGAATGGGCTATGCCATGTTCTCAATGAACACACAATAAGATAGAAAAATTCTGGATGACCCAAATTATATACCCTTTAATAGTATTGATCAGATCTATAGAACCCTTATTTTATTATTTTCCATCGGAAAATGAAGGAAAATACCATGAAAATATCCCATGGAAAAATACCGTAGTAAATAACATGGGTAGTGTTAGGGTCCTATAATAATAGGGTTCATAATTTTTTAATTGAATTTAAAATTTCTTGTAAATATGTACATACATTGCTTTTTGCAAGTTGTTTTCCCATATTTGAAAATAAAAAATGAAAAGAGGATAAAAAAATAAAGTATTGTTTTTACACAGTAAAAACATATTTTTAAAGTAGTAAAACAGTTAAAACAACAGGTTAAAGAGTATCAGAGGTTAAAGTGTATCAGTGAAAGAGTATTAGGTGAGATATAAAGCTTCAAAACTAATTTAAGACCAGATTTCTAGCGCTAAAGACAAATCAACTAGCCAGCTGCTACCTAAATCCAACAAAAATATATTTTTATTTAATAAATAGGACAATTTGCAAGTTTGTTATGCAGATGTAACTATATTTTTATAAAAGATATTTTATTTTCCATAGAAAATTCCTATGATTGTGCTAGGATATTTTTTATTACATTTTTCATAAACGCTTCATCATTTGAAGTAATAGTGTGGATTAATTGCTGAAGATTTCTATAGCTCGAACATTATGAACCTGAAAGTTTTTTGTAATCAAGATAAAGTCAAAAGACTAGATTTTAAGGAATAAAGCATCATATTAATGGATTGATGTGTTGGGCCACTAAAGTGAAGTAATTTATACTGTTATATATATATTTTCTTATGTGTTTCATTAATTAATAAATGTGTTCTAAATTTTAATGTGAAATCAAGAATTGTTATATCAGAATTTGTTAGAAGCACTCTATTGTTGACTAGTTTTCATTTAAATGTTTTCTGCTGATATCTAGACTAGGGAACCCTTAATTTCTCTCTAATTTTGATTGACACATTACTATTCATTCCTTATCTGTATCAAATAATTCTTAATTTCTCTTTATCCCGATTAAAGCCACTTCACTAATTCGCCTTTGAAGATCTTTAGTGACTCTACTATCTCGCCCTTTAAATATTTGACTTTAGACCTTGATCCTAATCCTTTTTCTTGACACATTCACTCCATATTCCCAATGGATTATATATTCATAGTTATCCATATCATTAAGTGATTTTTCTCACCCAACCAAATCAAAATCCCAAAACCAAACTTCCCTATATAACTAGCCTAAAATCAGATTATAAAAACAAAGTTAAATCTTATAGAGAGAGCCCTATCTGAGCCTTAGGACGGCTAGGTCCTAAAGCTTAAAAGTAGGTTTGTGGTTACCTCTAATATTCTTTAAACTATAAAATGAAAATCTCACAACTTTTTGAATTATTAGAGTGATAACATACTGGCGACCATACTCGGGAACTAACCAATCCTCAGTTTTAAAATATATCTTAAAGGAAAAAATTTTGGTATCTTTTCAGCTTAAGACTGTTTTAATAGGTTGTGAGTATCTTCTCATAAAAAATTGTAATTCTGGCTTCCAGAAGAGTCTACTACACTAGGTCAGATCTAGATCAACAACTTGGTTTCATAGTAGATAATCATGACATAATTGGAAATAAAAATAAAAAAGTAGAGGATTTAGGTAATAAAGTTTCCATAGTTCGAGAAAATTACCTTCCAAAAAAGTTATTAGGTATACAATACATAGAGTTTGACTTTAATTTTCAACATTGTTTATTCAAAAATAAACCAGAAAGTAACTTAAATAGTATTGTTATAGACCCTGATTTTATTTCATTTCTTGAAACTAAGAAGGAAACTGTTTCGGTATATTTTAAATAAAAAAAATTTGAGGTTTATGATGAACTTGATGCAATAAATGCTACTATAATTAAGTAAATAGATGAAGCTATTCTTCATCATTCAGTTGAATTAAGTGTTTTATCAACTTATACCCCTAAGCCCTCTACCACTCATTTAGATACCAGCCTTTTAGAATCTCAAGGTTCATATTTACTTACCACTACTTCATCCATTATCTCCACCACACTTCATGCCGCAGATCCATTCATTCCTAACCAACCATTTCAACCTAGAGTATTATTCCCATCCTCCACCACCTTTAGTCCATTCACTAGTTTCCCTTCTTCATTTTCTAATACATCACTCTCATTCCCAAACACCTCTTCATATTTCCCAACATCATCTTTTGGGTTCTCAACCATTTTTTCTAGTACATATTATTATATCCCAATCTCATCTACAATTTCTTTAACCAAATCAACAAGTACTTCTAGCTTTGCCCCAAGCACTTCAAACCTACCTCCTAGTCAAGCTAGAATTCAAGCTATGGATGCTAGATATGCTCCCTTGGTCCTTCCAGCACAATTACATAATATGCCACAGGATTATCAAAGAAAACTACCTCAATTTGATGCAAACATTCATTACACTGCCCAACAACATGTTAATAAGATGAAAAACTGTTTTAAATTGCATGAAATTGATGAAGATGATGTCCAAATGAGACTTTTTGGTCAAACATTAACTAGGGAGGTGAAAAATTTGTTTAAAGGTTGAAATGCTGGTATTATTACTGATATAGTAGTCTTTCATAGATTATTCAATAATAAATGGGAAAAGAAGAAAAATCCACTTCAAATCTTATCTGAATTTAAAAGTATCAAAAGAGAACCTAATGAAACAGTCCAAGGTTATTGTACTAGATACAACAACATATATAATTCAATTCCAACTAATCTTAAACCTCCTCCAGATTCTGTTCTTCTTAAATTTCATAATGGATTTGGTATAGACATAGCATATCAATTAAGAGAAAGGAATCCTGAAAATTTGGATCAGATGCAAAGTAATGTTCTTAGTGTAGAGGCATATATGTTGGCTAGAAAAGATAGATTAAGGAATGAAAGAAGAGTAACAATAAAAGAAGAAAAATATAGTTTGGATTTAGAAATAGATCAATTAGAAAAAAAATTAGAGAGAATGATGGATAGGTTAGATAATATGGAAAGGAATCCACGATAGGATAATAAACAACAAATTAGAAATCTCAACTTCAGGAAAAACACCAAAATATGAAGTTCTATAGAATCAACACCTGACCAAACAATAACACCACCTTTCCAAGAGAACTATGCTGAAAGTTCTCATCAAAATGATGATGACGAAGACATCATATGTCTAATGGATATTAATGATGATAACACTATCTTTATTACACAAGAAGATCAAGAGTTATATGATTTACAACAACTACAATTAGATTTTGGTGAATCATTTAATTACAAACAAGGTGACGAGTTTACTATCGATGAAGTACATAAGAAATCTAACCTTAGGAGAAAGGAAAACATAGATCCCTCTACTAAGAAATTTGCACAAACACAAAAAAAGAAAACAATATAAGCTCCGACCACTAAGTTCCTACAAATTCTCCTTAGGGAAAACAAGCAAAAATCTAATTCATCTCAGAAATTTTCAAGCCTTGAAATTTGACCTAGTCCTAAAATTGTTGACATTATAGATGATGCTCTTCAAGCATCAACAGATTCACAAAAATATGTTGTTGTAAAGACAATTAATTATGTTAAAACAACAATTTTAGACTCTAAAACATGCACTGTTGATCCAAAATCAGCTTATCCAAAAGCTACCACTATTAAAACAACTTCTGAAAATTCAAAATCTACAAAAACATCTACTTCTTCTTAAACTAATCCTAAAAAGAAAACCAAAAACAATAAGACAATAGAAACACAAACTGAAAATGAAAAAATAGCTTTAGAAAAAGAAGACAAACCTACTCAAACTACAGTTACTAAAGAATAAATAATTCAGCAAAGTAAATCACAAGCTCCATTTAATATCCAAGCTGAAATTGCCAAATTAAAAATACCAATTCCTTTAATAGAATTGGTAAAACATGATTTGTACAAAACAACTATCACTAAAACTTTAAACATGAATGATGGAGAATATTTAGTAAATCTAAGTGATGATCAACGAGAGTTAATTTTTGGTCCTGATGTTAATGGAAAACACCAAGATGGAGCAGTTCCACCATTTTACATTAGCTTAACTATTCATGATCAAATATTACATAATGCAATGTTAGATTCAGGGGCTTCACACAATTTACTGCTAAAAGAAATAATGGAAACCCTGAATTTAGATATCACTAGGCCTTCCAAAGATCTCTTTTCCTTTTGTTCGAACAAAGTCAAATGTTTAGGTTTGATTAAATATTTATGTGTCACGGAAATTGATTAAAGAATAGTCATGGAAATTGTAGTAGCTGACGTCCCTCCCAAGTATGGAATGCTCTTATATCGCTCATGGGGAGCTAAATTATAGAGATCTCTACAACTTGATATGTCATATGCAACAATATCAGTTTTTGGCCAACCAAAGAAACTTTATAGAGAAACATTGATGAAATATATGGTGAGTAGTGTGGAAAGACCAAGAAATTATCCAATTTACACTACACCTACTGGCATGAATTCATTCCTTTTATGTAACTTTGAAACTGATATTGAAACCAAAACTAAACTAAAAGGTAGAAACAAAACACCAGATAGTGAAAAACATCTTTCATGAATCATTATGACACCTAGATTTTGATGGATCAGTCAATAAATTACGAGCAAGATCAGGAGTATGGATAACTAATATGGAAAAAAACCATGCAAAATATCATGCTTTTAGACTTAATTTTAAATGCACCAACAACATGGCTGAATATGAAGCTCTTATTTTAGGACTGCAGATTGTTAGAAATTTAGGAGGTAAAAGAATATCAATTATGGGATGCTCAGAGTTAATTATGAAATAGATAATTGGAGAATATTATGTTTATAATCCAAGATTAAGCCAATATAGAGAGATAGTTTTAGATTTAATTAAGGAACTGTTAGAATGTGATTTTTCTGCAATACCAAGAAAACAAAACATATAGGCTCATTGCTTAGCAACTTTTTCTAGTACCTGTAATCTTCCATTTCAACCAAATAATAGATATACTGCAAAATTCAAACACAGACCTATAATTCCAGATAATATAAAATATTGGCAAATTTTCTCACAAGATGAATAGATTTATCATTTCATGAACAATGAAGGAGAATTTCAAAATTGTAAAATAGACACAGATAGTAGAGTAGATCAAAACTTGTATAATGAAATGGATTTGAATAATATAGATGTAAATAATGTAGATTTTTATAAACCTACTAAATTTAGTCAGTTATACATAAATAATTTAGAAAATGTAGATATTGAAGAGTTAGCAGATGATGAATCTGATATTTTGAACCTCAAAGACAACTTTTTACCAAAAGTCTTAACCCCTTGAGAAGATCTATTTGACTCTAATGATGTTGCAAGAAAACCTAAAACGGAACCACTAAGATCTGATATTCACGAATGTAATATTGGTACAGAGTTAAAACCTAAGATGATTAAACTTTCAAAAGCTTTACCTTAGGAAGAAAAATAAAAATACATAGCTCTTTTTAAGGAATTTCATGATGTATTTGCCTGGAGCTATGAGGATTTAAAATCCTATGGCAGTAGCATAATACAACATAAAATACATATAAAAGAAGACCGAAAACATTTTAAATACAAGTTAATAAGGATCAATCCTGTTTTGATGCCTTTAAATGAGAAAGTGGTAAAAAGAATGTATGATGCCCAAATAATTGCACCAATCAGATATTTTAATTAGGTTTCTAATCTAGTTCCCACTAGGAAAAAGATAGGTGAAATTAGATTATGTGTTTATTTTAGAAATTTAAATAAGGCGTCCTTAAAAGACAATTACCATTTACCAAAGATGGATCACATTTTACAGAGGGTAGTTGGTTCTTCTAGAATTTCATCGTTAGATGGATTCTCTAAATACAACCAGATTCTAGTCCAACCAGAAGACCAAGCCAAAACTACTTTTACTACTCCATGGGGCACTTTTATGTATGTAAAAATGAATTTTGGGTTAATGAATGCACGAGTTACTTTTCAAAGAGCTACGGATATAGGCTTTTCAAAGGAAATTCATGAATTCTTAGCGATTTATCTAGATGACATTACTGTATTTTCAAATACTGATAATGAACATTTAGACCATCTAAGACAAGTCTTTCTTAAATGCAGGAAATTCACCTTCTCTCTAAACCCTAAGAATACTTTATTTGGATTGGAAGAAGGTAAATTACTAGGACATATTATATCTAAAGAGGGAATTAGGATAGACCTAGCCAGAATAGAGGCAATTCTTAACATTAGTCCTCCTAGGAACATTAAATAAATACAAGCTTTTTTAGGTAAAATTAACTTCCTTAGAAAATTCATCTCAAATATAGCTGAAATAATTAGAGAACTTAACAATATGCTGAAAAAAGACTCGGTAATTAAAAGGATTGTTGAGGCCAAACAATCATTTGAATCTATTAAACAAGAATTAACAAAAACAACAATCCTCATAAGTCCTGACTTCTAAAAGGATTTCATTATTTTCTCATTTACCTCGGAGAACACTATTGTTGCAGTTTTACTGTAGAAAAATGACGAGAGCTATGAACATCCTATTTCTTTATTTATCAAATCACTCAAAGGTGCCACTTTAAAGTACAATATAATGGAAAAACAGGCCCTAGTTTTAGCAAAGGCCATCAAAGAATTTAGAGTGTACATTCTTTATTCACATATCACTGCTTATGTTCCAAATGTAGTTGTAAAAGACATTCTAACACAGAATGGGCCTGATCGAAAAAGAGGCAAATGGATTAATTGCTGAAGATTTCTATAGCTGGAACATTCTGAACATGAAAGGTTTTTGTAATCAAGCTCAAGTCAGAAGACTGGATTTTAAGGAATAAAGCGTCATATTACTAGATTCATGTGTTGGGCCACTGAAGTGAAGTAATTTCTACTATTATATGTCTATTTTATTATGTGTTTCATTCATCCATAAATGTGTTCTAAATTTTAATGTGAAATCAGGAATTGTTATATCAGAATTTGTTAAAAGCACTCTGTTATTGACTGGTTTTCATTTAAATGATTTCTGTTGATATCCAAACTAGGGAACCCTTAATTTCTCCCTAATTTCAATTGAACCCTTCCTATTCATTCCTTTTCCGGATCAAAGAATGCTTAATTTCTCTTTATCCTGATTTAAGCCACTTCACCAACTAGCCTTTGAAGATATTTAGTGACTCTGCTATCTTGCCCTTTAAATATTTGACTTTAGACCTTGATCCTGATCTTTCTCCTTGACACATTGACTCCAAATACCCAGTGGATTATAGATTCACAACTATCCATATAATTAAGTGATTTTTCTCACCCAACAAAATCAAAATCCCAAAACCAAACTGCCCTATATAACTAGCCTAAAATCAGATTATAAAAAAAAAAGTTAAATATTATAGAGAGAGCCCTCTCTGAGCCTTAGGAAGTATAGATGTTAAAGATTAAAAGTAGGTTTGTGGTTAACTCTAATATTATTTAAACTAAAAAATCAAAATCTCACAACTTTGGGAATTATTAGAGTGATAACAGGTAGATTATGTCCATTTTTTACCATGTTGAGGAAATGGAATATTACAAAACCTCCCACACAAATATTTCTTTCCCTAAAGAAATCCACTTCTATCCACACCAAAAACATATTTATACTAATACTAGGATCCCATAAAAAATAGTGTGTTATTACATGCCGCCATGCTAAACGATCTTGAATGGACCTTTTGATACCTCAATCTCAAACAATCCTTTGGAAAATCCTACCCTTAATAGATTCACCTGGATCCCTAAGTTACGTAAGTCATGGGACCTATTTTGGTTATGGTACCATCATAAACCTCCATCAATTCTCATTACTAAGGGCCCAACTTACAATATGCCCTTGGATAAGGGTATTCTCCTAGAAATCATGCCATCAATAGAGTTAAACTCATAATCTCTCACCAATCCATCACATGGGAAGGATCTAATGCATGAATTCCTATGCATGGAATAAATATACTATGTTGATGTTTCTTGATGCTCAACACATGCTACCCAACTGGGTCACCCAACATAATTCATTTGCAGACCTCTTTGCTACTCTCCACAATGTATAAAGGTGGGTTGGTAGTGCCACAAGGCATATCTTTGTACTACTATAAGGGCTTATTTGGAACTCCCAATTCTAGTTCTCTTGTTGCCTTGTGAGGTACCCGAGTCATTCCTCAACAATATTTGACTTGGTCCTTGATTTGGCACATAACCTTATGCGCTTCTCAATTTTTTTATTCCACTCTAAGAAAGTGTCTGAGACCATCCATACTCTCTGCTTCAAAACCATAATATCTATCTTGAAACGCATGATATTTTCCCAAAATTCATATAATGGAAATTTGAGTTCCTTGCTAAATGCATCTGTATATATATCTGCACTAGATTCTCAACTATCACAACTCTAACTTAAACCTTTGATCGAATCTCATGGAACAGTTCATCCTGCACATTATGTTTTTCATGCTTCCCCTCATTATCATGCTCCTAATGCTGGCTCACTACTACTAGCTCTTTACTCAAGTCTCACTAGCCTCCTCTACCTGTGAAGACAATATGTTGTTTTTCCTATCCCACTATTGAAAATAAATGCATTGATGGATTGTTATCTATAATTGACTATTTATATTGTTTACGAACATCCTCCTTGAGACCTATGGGCTCTGTTGTCTAGGAGTCTACCTCATTAATATCATGAGGTAGAATTTCTTAACGCACTTATCAATGCTTTTCATAATGCAATTTTTCCTAAATAATATCACACTGCTGCTCACAATCCTAAAAATAAATAGACCCAAATATAAAATACTCCCCATGATATGAAGGAAAATCCTCCTATTTTGTTGTTTTTTCCTCCTTCCTATCACTCGACATGAATTTTAAGGTTCCTAAGCTCCCTTGTAGATACAAAACTATTTCTCTCCTTCTAATTTCTTGTTTCTACAGGGTTTAAGACATTTCTTCTTGCTTCCTCCCTCAATTATTTTAAGCTCCTTCTTAGTCAACACCCTTCTCAAAAATTTTATTTTTTGGATGACCGACTTCACCACTAGATCTTAGGCAGCTCGTGATAAAATTAATTCCTTCCAACAAATGGTCAATAGTTTGGATCTGATTATTTTGAAGATGTTGGGATATCCTTCTACAAACAAGGAAAAAAAGGTTTGCATGCTTCTTTTTAATCAGTCTTGATGAGCTAATTTAAGGTTCATGAAAAAATGTCTAGAGAATTTGAAAGATTATGTCATCACATTTCAAATTCAACATAAATGTGTTAAAGCAAAAATTTTCCATGAGATATAAAATTTTGGGTCACTTTTGAAAGGTAATAAGCCTCGTGTTGTTAAATCCTTGAAGGTATACCAATATAAATTGAAATATCTCCCTCGTCATATCATTGTTGTAAGGCGATAGAGGCAATGTTAAAGCTATGATCTTGCTAAGACAAGAGGAAATTGTGAGCCTGAATTTTTTACAAGGATGCTCGCATAGTTTGGGTTGTATTAAAGTAACCATGGATGGATTGAGAGCAGTGTTTTAAAAACCGGCCGGTTTGAACTGGTAACTGGCCAAACCGGTCGGTTAGACAGCCCGACGGTTGAAACCGGCCAGGCAACCCAGCCAAACACCTCACTTCGCCTTTTTTCCAGATAAACCGGTCCTAACCGGCCGGTTCCGTTCCTAACCGGCCGGTTAGGTGCCAACTTGTACGCGGGCGGCAGCGGACCCACTTTTTTGGATTTTATGAAGTGTTAGGGCTGATTTGGAGGCAAGGGGAGGGTTGTTTCCCTCCAAAAACACCCTCCCCAATCTTTTATAAGGAGGAGAAGCCTCTCCTTTGTCTCACACCAACTCATTTTCTGTTTGTGAGTTTGATTAAGAGCTTGGAGAGTGTTGAGTGTTTACTGGAGCAGTTATCTTGGAGATAGTTTGGAGCTGTCAATAGCATTGGCATCTTCAAGAGGACACTAAGGAGGCTAGTTTGCATTGCCAGGTAAGAATTTGCACTTGAAAAATCCTTCATTTCATTGCTGTTCATGTATTTATTTTCTGAGTTCTCATGTGTTTAGCAGCTAGCTATTTTATTGCTCTAAAATCTCTAGTCCTATGCTATCAAATTTTGGATGTTTGAATGTGCATTTTTTTTTGTAAATTTAGCTTTAGGTGTCCATTTATCTTAGCTGCAATTTTTTTTAAATGGCAGATTTATTTCCAAATTTCAATTATTTCAAGTCAAGATGGCTCCAAAACCAAGGACAGTGCATGGGTCCATTGTGATGTGATTGATGGAAAGATGATATGCAGATTTTGTCAAAAATGTATTGGAGGTGGGGGTATTCTTAGATTGAAACATCACTTGGCTGGGATAAGAGGCAATGTAACACCATGTGATGCACCTAATGAAGTGTTAGGTCCGATTAGGGCAGAATACCTTGCCAAGCTTGAAAAGTTTGAGGAGACTAAGGCTAGGGAGAAGGCCATCCAAGATGAAATTGCAAGGAAGAGGGAAATAGTAGAAATGATGAGAGAGAGTGGGTATGAAAATGAGGATTATGATATTCAAGACTTCTCTTCTATCCCTTCCACCAATAACCCCTTTCAGTATGTTCCTCCTGTTGGCAAAAGATCAAACCCAACAAAGAGACCCAACCTCATGAGTTATTTCTCGTCCAATGCTAATCGCACAACCACTGCCAGTGCCTCCATGTCCCAGCCAACTCCAAGTCGTCAACCCACTTTGGATCAACATTGGAAAAAACAATGCAAAGAAGCTTCTCATCAGTACATTGCTAGATGGTGGTATGATTCATATATCCCATTTAATGCTGCTAACTCACCTTATTACCAAGCTATGTGGGACTCTGTTTTTGTTGCAGGAAAGGGCTTCAAAGGCCCTACTGCACATGAGTTAAGGGGAGTTCTTTTGCAACAAGATATTTCTAGTATTGATGAGTATGTGGCTGAATATAAAGAGTCATGGCTCAAAACAGGTTGTTCCATCATGTCAGATGGATGGACTGATGGAAGGAACCGCACTATCATTAACTTCCTTGTTGCTTGCCCTAAAGGAACAATGTTTCTGAGATCAGTTGATGCATCTGATAAGGTGAAGGATGCAACCCTTCTATTTGAGCTTTTGGATGAGATTATTCAGGAAGTGGGAGAGCAGAACGTTGTGCAGGTCATCACAGATAATGCCTCAAACTATTTTCTTGCTGGAAAGATGCTTGAGTCCAAGTATAGTACCATATTTTGGACTCCATGTGCTACACATTGCATAGACCTCATGCTTGAGGACATAGGCAAACTGGAATGGGTAAGAAGCACTGTAGAGCATGGCAAGTGCATTACAAAATACATTTACAACCACTCATGGGTATTGAACCTAATGAGGAAAAACACAGGGGACAAAGAGCTTGTTAGGCCTGCCATTACGAGATTTTCAACTCACTTCATCACGTTGCAATGTCTCAATTCTCAACAGAAAATCCTGCGGAAAATGTTTTCTTCTGATGATTGGACTGAATCCTGGTGGGCTCATAGACAAGATGGAAAAGACACCAAAAGGAAATTCTTTGAAAATTATTTTTGGAAAAGGTCTTCAGAGCTGGTAAAAATTACTGAGCCCCTTGTTAAGGTGCTAAGGATGGTGGATGGGGAAAGGATGGCAATGGGATACATTTATGAGGCTATGGATCAGACCAAGGAGTAGATACGGGTAGCTTACAGGGACAGGTTAGCTAAATATGGTCGGATATGGGAGATCATTGATAACAGATGGAACAATCAACTCCATCGTCCTATACATGCAGCTGGGTATTTTTTGAACCCAAAGTATCATTATAGAGCTCGGCTAGGAGATCAACAGGATGGGGAGGTCAGATCTGGATTGATTGATTTCTTGGAGCGCATGGTCCCGAACCGTGTAGACCTTCTGGAAACACATAAACAACTTACTCTTTTCAGTATGGGAGCTGGTACCTTTGGAAAGAACTTGGCAAAAATGGCAAGAGATGTGGATCAACCAGGTAAGCAATTCCAATTTGTTTTTCTTTCCATGTTAAATTGTTTGTAAATAAGTAATGAAATGAACTATGTTACTAATGAATGTCTTTTTATTTGCAGCACATTGGCGGGAGTCATTTGGCGGCCAATGTCCTCAATTGCAAAGGTTTGCAATTAGAATCCTCAGCCAAACTTGCAACGCTATAGGTTGTGAGCGCAATTGGTCTGTTTTTGAGCGCATACACACAAAGAAGAGAAACCATTTGGAACAGAAATGGTTAAATGATCTTGTGTTTGTGCAATACAACCTTCGCTTGAGGCGGAACCAACTGATGAGAAAAACACCTGATCTAGATCCCATTGTGTTGGATGATATTGATCCAACATCAGAATGGGTGGAGGAGATTGAAGATCCAGTGTTTGAGGCTGATTTTGATTTTGATGCAGCAGCAGCGGGGGGTGAATTTGAAGCAGATTTGGTGGCACCATCAGACGCAGACCCAGGATTGGTAGCTGCATCAAGAAAAGGCAAACAACCAATGGTCGACACTAGTCATGCACCTCGAGCAACTCGTGCTTCAATTAGGTCCACTTCTATTGTTATTGGTGGCATGGGTACTGAGGTTGCAGATGAGCCTGAGGGAGAGGCATCCTCAGACTCTGATCCAGATGATGTCTATGCAGCGCCAGCAGTCGATGTTGATCCTGTGTCTAGTAGCGGTGATGAATTTGATGATTGATCACCTTTCATGTGTAGTCTTGTATTAGGCCAATGGCCTCATAGCTTGTAGCATTGTTTTTGGACTTTATGGGCCATTTGGAGCCTCATTTCTTATGTATTTTTCGATGATATGTATTGCACTCGGTTCCATTTTGATATATTCACCTTTGCATGGTATATAAATGAGCAAACTTTGCATATTTTGTCTCTATTGGCTTGGAATCATGGTTTCAAATCTTAAAAATAGTTTTTTTATTAAAAGAATAATTATTTAATGTATTTTTTTTAAACCGGTTCATTGGCATCTGACCGCTCCCAGTTAGACCGGTTCCGGTTAGAAACCCGGTTCATTAGGCCACCGGTCCGGTCACTGGTTTCGATTTTTAAAACATTGATTGAGAGCCCAATTGAGTTTCTTCCATTATGGATTCCCCACACTGGATAGACACGTGTCTAATTCCTCCAACTTACGAAGGTTTATGACCTCATTCGTTCATTGAAATTTAGATCCAAGTGTGAAGAGACACTTACTTTTTACATTGTGCTTCCATACATCCTCTCACTACTAAGAATAACATGGACCTTCTGAGAGAAAGGAATGTTTCTTTTATCTTCCTTTTAATCTGTATTTCGTTGAATTTTTTATCCACAAAATTATTTTATCCCGGGGAATAAACTAATGTATTAATTTGTTGATTTATGTGGCGATACCTAAAGTAAAATGATGAAATTATGGCTTCGAATATATGGATCCAAATACTTAGTATTCCTTCCCTCTCCCTTTTTTGTGGTACCTTAAAAATATATTAGTGTGCATGCTATATGCGATATTAGTACTAATACTGAGCATGCAACTTCATAATTCTACTAAAAACTTCTTTCTTAGCCAATGTGTCCTTATCAGTATAAATGTCAACAATATAAGAGTATATGGCAAACCTTGAAAAAAAATTATCAAACTCAGGCTCATATAATAACATCCTCATACTCATATACTCACATCCTCATACTCATATACTAACATCCTTATGGGGACAAAATATTAAATATCTTTTTTTGAATTGGGTACTTCAATGGTTGCAAATGTAGACCATGGAGATAAACCTGGGGTTTAAATGAACTATATATGAGGAAATAACTCCTTGGAACAATAACTGTAGATTTTACAAAACTCCTAAGTCGACCTTCTTGAGAGATTTATCTTATCTTCTAACGAACAAATGGTACAACTCTTATATGTCAAGAAATTAATAGACACTTCGAGCCAACATAAGATTAAACTTCATAGCTTTTCTAGTGATAGTGAAGTTTCTACTTGAAATAATTAGCCTTTGAAAGTTGGGTACTTGGCCTCTGGTTGAAAGAGGATGAAACCATTATAATTTGCATGGATATAAAGTACGATATCATGACTTAGTTTGGCGAATAATTTCGACCTTCTTATTGTAGGGAATTCAACCTATTATTTCTAAATATACTCAGTCCATTGAACAGAATAAAACTTTTATTTTGCACAAAAACATAAGATAATTTGGCCTCCTTATTGTCTAATTCAAACTATCTTCAAGAAAATTGTTTTGCGCAAATTATGAGAATGAACCCTAGTCTATTTGGTTGAGCAAGGGAATCATAAAATCCAAGTCATACTGTGCAATATGGGAATAATAATCTCATATAACTAGACCTCTGCTACTAGAAAATATTTTATCATCACTGCAGGAGAATTTGACATAACCCCTTGGAATCTGGAACAATAATTAATTCATCCTTACATAATTTGGCTTCTTTGAGCTCTGCTTCAAGCTTGGAATTCTACCCTTTGAATGAAAAAACAACTTTCCCTCTTTTCTTGTTCATTTAAATCTGAAGATCGAATGCCCTACTTGTGGTTCATGGCTTGATATATATCGGCTGAGCCTTCTTAGAAAGATAATTTGAACTCGTTTGTTACACAATAAAAAAATAAATGAAACTCAATCTCATTTAGTAGAGGAAAATAGACCCCTACAGGCTTAACTTGGTTCCCCATGAAAGATGCATTTTTTGGGGCATGCATAATCGACAGAAAGGAGAAATAGAATGACACCAATGGACATTATTAATTCTCAAATACTCTTAGGTAATTGGTCTAGGGAATTAATTCAAGTTATATAAGCAACTAAAAAAATAATCAACCATGCAGAAAATCCACCCCTTGATGCATTCAAGTTATGGTGCGAAACATCTGTTGGATAGGACCTTCTCAGACCTAACTTCAAATGTCCTTTAGTAGTGTAGATATAATGTTTCCTCAACCCTAGGCTATCCCACACATAGATATGGGATGGTGATGTACCCTCAATGGACTTTCAAACCTTACTGTATTGATCCATTGTGCTTCCAACCACCATATGAATTTGCAAGGTTATTGACCCGCTGACTTCAATCGACAACTCGAACCAACAAGGTAGTCTCCCTATCATGGGTTCAGTTGATGATGGTACCGTAACCTTCTAAATAGTGCTCCTTCTCCTGTTGTTGTGCATGTTGAACCCTTCCAAAATGATGGATCAAACCTCTGTGACCTTCAGTTGGTGGTCATGGCCCCATATTGTTGACAGACATGCGTTTATCGAACTATCTAGTGCTTTCCTACTGAGATATAGACTTTCCCAACACAAGAGACAAGTGAACTCCTTGTGTTCTTGTCAATACTGAATTTTTTAGAAGCATGGCAGTTCCTTCAACTAGTCTAGTTTGAGTTCCCTTATATAGTTTATGGTGTCTCTATCCCTTCAAGGGACAATGAAGCTCAGATGGATCTGTTTTTTTCTTTTTCTTCCTTTTTACCCTTATGTTCGAGAAGATAAATCTCCTTTTCCATAAATCTAGATCGGATGCAATTTATAATATTCTCGAAGGTAGTATTATTTCTTTAGCACTAGAAGATATCCTCTAAATAGAGATAATGATTCTAGACACTAGAAAATCTCTAGCACATGAAATTATTCATCCAACTAGGGTAGTTATAGAAAAAAACTCAAATTGGGTGAGATACTAGCTAGGGTGGTTATGGAGGAACACTGAAGACTAGCACTCCTGAAATCCTTAATTTGAAATTGAAAAGATACCCTTCCAGTACAAGGAAAAGACCCTCTAGTGGAGGTTATAAAGGAAGTTTATAGTGTTATAAAATTGGCCAAAATTGTAAAAAAAACATTTGCTACAACATCCATTTATGGTTACGAAGGTTTTGGCAGAGATTTTAATAGAAATTCAACACAACTAAAAACAATAGGCAACCAAAGGTTATTACAGATGTTTTTTTCATCGGTGAACTACCAAGGTTTCAACGCACCAGTGTGTGTCATTTAGAAAGTGGCCCGAGGCGGTCGAAGGTGCATGCACCAGGCCGTCATGGTATAAAACTGCACCAGGCGCATTACTGGTGATGCAATGCATGGGACCGTTCTAATTGGTCTTGGGTTTTTTGCGGTGCCCATAGGTCATCTCAATGCACCGTTACGTAGCCTTATAGAAATGCATCGGTACGTTGTATTAGAAAAGCACACTAAGATTTATAATTGGTATTGGTATTTGTGTGGTGCCCATAGGTCGTAGAAACACATCGGTGCGCTGCAGAATACAAACGCACTATTGTATAGTAACTGACATGCACTAATGTCCATTTTCTATTTTTTAGAAACATCGACCTATGACAGTGCAATTATTGTGATTTTTTAAAATTCATTAGTCATCAAAAGTAGCCACACCTTATAACAATATTCATAAGAATTATGTTAGTGCATTTGAGTGTGATGTTTGGATTAATTTGTTATATCATATAATCAAATTTCACATCTCTTCATTATAATATTTAATCATCCATAAATTTAATCAGTGGTGTTAAATTTCAGTGCGAAAATGGAGAACGCAATAGAGTAAACTAAAACATATTTTATTATATATATATATATATATATATATATATATATATATATATATATATGAAAATATGTTTTAGTTTACTCTATTGCGTTCTCCATTTTCGCATTGAAAATATGAATACGAAAATCTTTGTCATACAAAATGGGACAGTTATTGGTATTCTTTTGTCCCTCAATTAGGGCACTATGTACATTACATTAAACAGAACGTCTGATTTCACAGACAAATATTCTGAAAAATCAATGCCTTGCTTTGATATCCAAAGATAGTGTTCATCATTCTTCACTTGAACTGCTATCACTGCTAGAGCTACTTCCATGACTTGGGTTATTTTCATGAATGTTTTCGTCACGGTGTTCATTGTTTTCTTCTAATTCACCTTCCATCTAGAAACATAAAAATAAATTGTAATGAGTGTATATACATGGGTGAGAATGATGAAAATTGCATTATTAAATAATATACATCAATGTTAATTGAAAAGAAATGGCGTACCATAGAAACAATTGACTCATAAACTATACACATTCTTTCAAAACTATGTACCATGCCATCTTTCAATATTTCATCTGTTGCCACAGTTCCATACTTTGTTTCCTGCAAGTTCTATACCCCATAACAAATCATATATTTAATATAAAATATTTTTTTGTTCTATCAATTATAGACAGAGCTAATTAAAACAAAATTGATAAATGCTTACAAATTCCACAATTAATTTCAGATATGCCAACATATTCTCAAAACATATATTTAACCCAATTTCAATCAATTCATCTCATGGTTCTTTTTTGTATGTTAGCACCTGTTTGAAGACATTCAATGATGATTTTTGTAAAACAACTAAAAAAATACAAAAAGGAAATCTAGTTAAGTTGTTATAAGGAAGTAACAATTACTCACAAACTTAGATATCAACCCTTTTCTTCCTTGTCATCTTGTTTTTAGTGCTGAATGGGTTCCATTTTCGTTCCTTTTCTACAAGAAAATATTTGAAAATTAATATTTAATGGTAAATTGTTTAGTTATTGTACCTAATGATTGAAAAATTCAATGATTACATATTACATTTGAAGTACGTTATTGTTGAGATGGCTTCTCTTCCGATGCAATTTTGTTTATTTCTTTGACCATCTCCTTCTACACCTTTTTGGACATTCCTACTGGCATATTTTTGATATCAACTCGTTAATATTCTGAAATTTTCATAATCTTCCTAAAAATGTAACATGAAAATCAATTATTTAATTTTTATATTGATATATGAAAAGAAAATATAACAAAAGTGATATTTATAAATAATTATAGACAAAAATTTAAAGGAGTATTACTTTTTCATTTTTTTTTTTTTTTGGTACGTTTTTGCTATTAAAAGTATGACATGTCTCATTAACCAATTCTCTCGAAACACTTTCGGTAGTTTAGATAAAATTTGGTTCTTAGAATCATTGGATTGATTTTTGTATTGTAAGTAGAAATAATGTCTATACATTCGTTCCACTACATCCCTCAAACTTTTGTAAAAGTTTTTCCCCCTTTCGTTAACCTCTAGTACCACTCCAGATGAGCTAAGGAGCAATTCATTTTCATTTGCATGTTCTATTTTTTTCCTTTTCTTAGAACAACATTCATTTTCTGAGTTGTTGGTCCCTGTAGAAAATTAAAAAGATGTGAATTAATCGATTGTTTGACATATGTTATCTAATAATTTTAAGTACATTATTAATGAAAATTAAAAAAAGAAACTCATATTGTATCGATAGTATTTTTTCATTCACCTAATTCATCCATTTCCAATTTTTCCATTAACCTTTTACACTCTTTTGGTCTTAGATCAGAAATAATCTTATCAAGCTTCGTCATTTTGTGGCTTTGCATTATACACAGTAAACAATACATATTAGCTAAACTTACATATAGTTCAAAAAATATAGTTTTTGTAAATAATTTACAAAAAACATGCATTTTTTTCTTTTCTTGATGTGTTATCAATATTTTTGTTACTTGATCTCTTGTCAATGTTTTCTTTCTCAATCTGAAACCTTTACCATATCATTCATTAATAGATATATAAATAATTTGTCATCTTTTTCAAGTAAAAAAAAAATCTCAAGAAACCGGTGCGCCATTCATGGTGTACGCACCAACGTTGGTGTGTGGGGGTGTTATAAATGCACCATACAGATAGTATAATAGACCGTATGATGCTCTATGTCAACAAGGAGCACCAGTACGTTACATGTTACCACTACACTGATTAACACAGAGAAAATAATAAAAATCGTTCAGTGTTAGTTTTTGTAGCATAAACGCCTCGTGCAAACAAGAGACCATCATACAATGCTCTCTGTCAACTAGTAGACCCAGTGCGGTGTGTTATATGTTACATGGTGCACCCATTAACACAATAAAACATTTTTTTTTTAGAAACGGCATGTTCGCGGTGCGCCATATTGAAATAGCACACCGCTGCCATATTTTACATATGGCGTACTCATTAAAAAAAAAATCTCTTAAATTTTTTATTACACAGTACTTTCGCAGTGCAATTGGATAATACAATGCACCGGTGCGCTAGGTTACGCAGGTTGCACCGATAAAAAATAAATCTTTTTTTCAAAAATTCATGCAAGGGTTGACATGGATTAGGATCCAACTATGCAAGTCTTCAATGGGTTGGATGTCATAGGCCTATATATAGCAATAAAAACCCTATAAATCTAAAATTAAAAGTCGTAATTATGAAATCACAGAAACAGGGAGAAGATAGGGTAGAAAAAAAAATAATGAAGGGTTTAGGGTAAAAATGGATTTTTTATTTTTATTTTTGTTTCTAAAAATGAAAACAAAATTGAATTTTTTTTTCTTACTTCGTAAAAAAACTGTAGAAAAAGTAAAAGAAAATCGAATTTAATCACAAGATCATTTGAAATTCTATGCTATAGGGTTTGAATCACTAGAGGTTTGGAATTATAATTGTTTGAATACTTCTGTTTGAACGTATTTAACTGCTCCACAGTGCTCTTGTGCTCTCTTGCTCTCTTTCTCCAGGTATGTCTCCTCCAAATCTCTCATTGATTTTTTTTGCAAAAATAGTGAAATAATGAAAAGTGTTTAGTATTTAAAGAATTGTTTTATGAAATTAGATTTTTGAAAATATTTTGCAGCAAATTTTCAAATTACCGTTTTTTTTTTACTTAAAGAAACTAGAGTTGCACCTTTTTTATTTGTGTTTATTCGTCACCAGTTCGTAACTTAATAGCACCACACCGATGCGTCCATTGGTAACACTGCACCAGTGCACAGTAAATAAAACACACCGGTACGGTTATATGTACATTACCACTGATTTGTGGTTAAGGCACCGAAATTACCTGTAGGTGTGTACACAAAAATTTAGTGAACTCGAACAATAGAAATTGAGAATTAGAATTTTGTTTATTCATGAGAATTAGAATTGGATAAATTATTGATGGAAATAACTATATTCATCTAATTCATTTTGTTTATTGTATGAGGTCCCCACTGATTATGTGGAGGGAATGCAATGTGGAGTGTGTGAATATGCAATACTACAGGTCCCAAGTGGGCAATTGTGGCATGTGAACCTATGCTATGCTAAGACATGGGCAGTTTTCACAAATGGTTGGGAAAGTTTTGTTTTTGAGCAGTTTATTTAAGTTGGAGATATTTGAGTTTTTAGAGATGTTGGAAATGTACATTTTGATTTGAAAATATTTGGGCCATTTCTTTTAAAAACTAAACCTCTTCTTCTTTCAGAAAAATAAACTTGAACCTTTCCACAACCTGCAACAAGAAAAGGTGCCAACAGGAGCCTCTAACATTCATATCTATTTCTGACCTGCATATCTATTTCTTCTGTTGAGGTCTCGAAGGAATTGATTATGGCTAGTCTACTTCTCTGAGGAATCTCCCTCAATTTTCTTTGGTTCTACTAAAGGGTGCAGTTACTAACAGATATAGAATTGTAAGCTTGCTCCAACCCTCATTAAATTGCAGAATATGGATAAAACTCCATAGAAATTCCTATCATTCACGTAAAATGCCTTGAAACACAGAATGGAGTGTTTTCTTTTTTAAAATTTGTGTGTTATTATGGTGAAGGAAATTATTCTTTGTATTTTGTGCTAATATGGTGAATAAATGGAATAGTTCTCAAGTATATGACAATAGTCTTCAATCATATTCTCAAAATATATAGGTTGTTTGTTAAATGAATAGCTACAAGATTCAATCATACTGCTGCTAGAAAAAATTCAACTGAAATACCAATACGGTAGGGTCAGTTTTGTCTACTGTCCCATGAACCCATAAACCCCACAAAAAATCGCAAAAACCTTTTAATAAAATGAAAAATATTCCAAAAAAATTTTTTTTTTCTTTTTTTTTGTCTATTGCATTCTTCACACTTGAATTCTTCTAAAATATTTTCATGGAATTAGCATCCATAAGATGCAACACAACGGTAATACTCGAATTTTATTCAACCCTATTCTAGTGCGTAGGGTTTTATAGGCGCACCAGTGGAGTTTCTTAAGTTCGCACCGAGCGGTTTCTGTTTTGGCGCAGGGTTTTAAGACGCACCGGTGCAGAATATTTATAAAGCGCCGGTGTGCTACAGTAATAAGATGTACCGGGTGAGTTTGTATGGAGCGCACTATGTCCGGTGTGCCAATGTCTTTTGTGCACTAGTGCTTTCTCTTGTTGAACGCACCGGTGCAGTTTAGGTTGATAAGAGCACCAGATGAAAAACATCTGCAAAAACATCCCCCTACCAACCTCCTCTATTAACCTCCACTAGAAAAGAATGTCTGGGTATTTTTATAAGGGATTCCTAAAAAAGCTTTGCTAGAGGGTCTTTTCTTTGTAGTGTTCAACTCATAGAAAGCATAACTCTCATACCACTATAAGATCCTGAATGACAAAATTTCTAATAGATCTAGCACACATGAATGTTTTAATTAAAATTCCAACAATAAAAAACATCGAACAAAAATGGATCTAAAAATGGAGCCTCTTGTTTATATTAATAACTGAAAACAAAGATACATGCTCATACAAGTCATACTAAACCCCTTACCAATGACATGTATGGTTTCTCATCAATGACAAGTCTAAGACATTGAAGCCCACTTGTGAATCCTAGATGGATCCACCACACAAATGTCAGCAGGAGGTTTTCATCCTCTGATCAAGCTAGAACTCACACACCAAGTTCTCAATAAACACACAATAAGATAGACAAATTCTGGATGATCCAAATTCCTAGCTCGTATCCCCTTTAATAAACATTATGGGCTCTTTAGAACCCTTATTTTTCTTATTTTCCCTCGAAAAACGAAAGAAAATACCATGGGAAAATACCATGAGAAGATTCCGTCCATTTTAACTATATCAAGAAAAAAAATATTACACCTACTAAACACTATTCGTTTGAAACAATTAAAAGTTTTTATAAATTTTTCCCATAACATAATTTTTATTTTAAATCACAATAACTAAATTATTTTACAACTCTTATTTATTTCATAGTATAAAACCAAAATCACAGCTAACAAATTTCCCATATATATTATCCTAAACAGCAATCCAATTACTATTAAATAGATTTACAGCCACAATAATAAGCGAAATTTACTAGAATTTAATTATAACAAAATTTTGAAAATATTTGTGGTGGATTTTAAAAAATATTGTGTCGGCTTGTCAACAGACAGTAGGGTCCCTAACCAATCTTCTAAAAATTTACTGAATTTACATATGTTATATATATGCACACGCATATATGGTCTATATAGAAAAATCGCACAAACTCCAAAAGCTCTGGATTGTTGATTGGATGGAAGCGACACAAGGTCGAAAAGCCTTGATTGCTAATTGCTCGGAACGCAGACGGTAAGAAACTTGCACATCCACTACCTCTGAAAACCCTGAAGCTTCTGGTTGGCAACCTTGCAATAATATTGATGTTTTGAGAAGAATCTTCGGATTCTTATTTCTAACGGTATCATGTCCTTTATCCACTCTTTTAATGCTCATTTCAAACAGTATTTTTGGGCTTCTGCACTTCTCTGTTTAGTGGTTTATTTTCTGCATAATCTTTTTTATTTTATTTTTTAAGCTAGTTACAGACTTGTATAAATCGTTTCTTCAATTGGGTGATTCTTATTATTGATGTATGTGTGCGCGAAAGGAGGATATCAGAGAAAGAGGTGGTTAATATATCAGGCATTCAAAATTCTTGCGGCAAGGAATAAATCACGCGAAGGTTGCATGGGTTCCCTAAACGGGAAATCCACGGCGGCTGCAAAATATAGGAAAACTACCATTTCTCGTTCATCTTGCGCAGGCTTACAGGTTTTCATTTTACTTACATATGTACTTATTTATTTTCTGCAATATTTTGTGCCAAAATTTTGATTCAAGTGAATTAATTCTAGGCAACTATTTTCCTGGAAGAAACTCCTGTAATATGTGCACTTAAGTGTTTTATCTTATTGCAGTTTCCAGTGGGAAGGATCCAACGTCAATTGAAGACTGGATTATCTGCAAAGACAAGGGTCAGAGCAACTGCAGCTGTATATTCTGCAGTTGTTCTGGAGTATCTCACCGCAGAGATTCTCGAACTAGCAGGAAATGTCGCTAGAGATCAGAAGGCTAAGCGTATCACCCCAAGACATTTGCAGCTTGCTATAAGGGTAGATGAAGAACTTGATACTTTGATCAAAACTACCATAGTAGGTGGAGGTTTCCTACTCAGATTCACACGAAACTTCTTAAGCAAGACACAAAGAATGATTAGACTCATTATTTGGAAAAAATGTCAGTGTTTTAGTGTAGGTGGAGGTGTTCGACATATTTGTAGACTACCATCTCATCAATCATTTTGCATGAATTGTTCGAGGAATGCATAGGCTAATCATGGTTTATCTATGTGATCAAAATCATATTCATATTGAGAAAGGCAGCTCAATCATAATATGAAAAATTTGTAAGTATACGTACAAGGTATTCATCGTTTTTGTAGGTTTACGCACAAGGTAGTCATCGTTTTTTGTTCGAAAGTTTATTCGTCATATATAGCTTCAAAATCTAGATTTTCGCCTTGCTGAAAATCTATGCCAAAATAATTCACAGCTAGGTTGAAAATTATGTTTTCAGGCATCATTCGTAAATGTTGTGTAAATGTTTTCAGGCTTCAATTATGTTTCGTAAAGTTTGTCTTGCCCCGTATCGACTGTCAGCAAAAAGGAAAAGTACAAAGCGCTTAGGTTTAGAACTGCTGAAATTCTCATGTGTCCACTTCACAGAAGGAACAACCGATCGCTATTCTATTTATGGTATTAAACTTACTTATACATCTAAAATAACATGAACAAACCTCACGTCTTTTTCACAGTGTTGTATTGTTCAAGATTGTGTTGTTTTTCAAGGGGAGTAACAGTGGAGGATCAATAGACCCAGGTTTTGAGCTTGTTTTCCAGTGAGGGGAGAAACCCTTCATCCTAGAGATTGGCAAGGAATTTCCTTGAGAATTATTCCACCAACCGGCATAAGGTCAAGAAGCAACATTCACCTACAACATAGTCTCCTTCAGAAGCCCCGTTATTTTGCAGTGTAGTTGTAGTGGAGGGTCATGTACCCAAGTTATTGACCTTTTTTTCTAGGGAGGGGAGTAGCCCTTCATCTGAAAATTAATTAAGGAGGAGTATCAACCATTTTCATATCAGATCAGCCACTTTTGAGAAGTTACCCAGCTGAAGATCAGTATTCATCTCTAGGGCTGCATTTTTCATTTTGGGTATTTGAGGAAACCCTTTCTGGGTTGTTGTGGAATTGTGCTAGGAAGCCTAGGTCTTTGATCCCGTCATTTCCAAAGCACTATATCAGCAGACCCATGTAATTTCATTTACAGAAATAGTTACTCACAGTGGAAACTGCATTGTCTTAACCTTCGACATTATTATATAACAACTTTTCTTCATGTTTCATGTACTGGGTTCTTAAAGGCTTTTTTTTCTAGTTTAAGTGACTTTTTCCTTAAGATCTTGTACACATTTTCTGCTATAATTTCTAATAAAGTGGATCTATAATCTGCTCTCATTATATGTGTTGATAATTCACTGTATTTTCGAGTTTTGTGTTCTATATTCATGTTTTTCCTAACTTGGAATATTACATAACCCAAAAAGCTCCCACCTTCCTTCAATCTACCGACCTCCCTTTTGGTGTCCTCTCTCTCATCATACGTCAAGGTGGTATAAACATGCCAATCCTCTAAACTAAACACAACCCAAGACTGCTCCTTAATTCTATACCCTGGCGGGATTTCCCGACCCCTCACCATTCCTTCTTGCTAGCATCCCTTACCTGCCATCAACCAGAGTCAGAATGGTTTTTCTCTCACCTTCCCAAAAAAATACTATACCAGTCTTTCTTAATCCCCTTAGGCTTCCATAGAAACTGACCCAACTTATAAAACATAAACATGTCATGAGAAACGGTGGGGTAAGCAAGCACATACCTATGTTTTTTCATGGTGGAAGTGTGATGGAGGTTTTTTATCCCGTGGTGGTGCTTACACCAAAGTCTGCAGTCATAAGAAAACTTCCACGCCTTCCTCCACTATGTTTTAAGCTCCATGCATGGGTCTCCGTCTCGCCACCTCACCTCCTGTTGCATGCGATAGTACAATTTGTTGACCTTGCAACTCATGTGGAAGGGGTTGGGCTTCAACCCGAAGGATGCTACCATTAAAATTGATAGGAGGGTCGATCTTCTTTGTCACACCCAGATCCGGAAGCTGAGTGCCAAAACTATGGGTGAGCTCCGCCCTCGAACATGTCTAGCTCTATGATGCTTTGTAGCTTGATCCATGGTTCTTCCTTGAGATTAGGAGGTGTGACCTATGCAACAAGTTCATTCAGGTGAGCATAACCACAATTTTCCCGTAGGTGAGCTTCTCTGTTTCCTTCCCTCCTTATAGGTGTGATAATGATATAATCAAATTTATTTATTGTATCCTCCTGTCAGGAAAAATAATGAGAGGGGGGGGGGGGTGAATCAGTATTTATGGCATACTCAAATATTTCTATGTTTTCATGCTATAATACCCATACACTACTTTTCTGAATGCAGCTAGCGTATACACGCGGATATTCTTCATAAAACTCGCGTATACACAGAGATCTTATTATGCCATTAATTCTTTACTTAGATCTAAGCAACATTCATTCTTCTGATGATTAGATACAGTAAGCATGTGCAGTAATAACAGAACAAACCATCACACATAAGCATCACACAAGAACACCAGGATTTTAGGTGGAAACCCAAGTCGGGAGAAAACCACCGCTGCCGTTGTCTCAGCCTTCAATATTTTATTATAAAGAAAACATCTTACAACTATGTACTGGTGCAGACTCAAACCAGCACGCAGGCACCCACCTGCAGAAGGCTACAACCTTCTGTCGTTTACCAGCCTATCTTGGAAGGGAGCTACAGCCCCCTGCTCTTGTTTACCAGCCTCTCCTGGAAGGGAGCTACGAACCCCTGAACTCATTTACCAGCCTCTCCTGGAAGGGAGCTACTACCCCATGACTGAAGGCTTCAACCCTCAGCACCACTGCAGACCACGTTTCATCAATTTTCAAACTGGATCAGATAGCTTGAACACATCCCTTCACTTATCAACAATCATACCTTGCTCATTGCTTCAAACAGAACAGTGAGACCATTGTAACCTGAATATCAGATATAACTCAGACTTCAGAATAGATATGCATAAACACATTCAACCTTCAGCAACCATTAGATCAGAAATCATATGCGCTTTTATTTAATCAGACCCGCATATATAGGCACTTTCTAGAAGCCGAACCCGCGTATAATTCAGTGCATTTTCCAGGGGAAAAACCTTAACTGCGCATACGCGCTTTTCCTTCCACAGACCCGCGTATATACGTGCTTCCGATGCGACAAACTTGCGTATATATCTTCAGACATTATAGGGCAGCATTCTTCTTCAGATCAAATATTCAGTTCAGGTTTAACTCTTCACTTCAGACAGATGTTTGCCTCATCTCAGATTTAAACATTCCACAAACAGATCTAGAAGATACAAATACATTTCAGATCTAGATAACCTTCTTCATCATTTCTTCATAGGTGCATCACAGATTCAGATCTATCATCAGACTATTACCCTTTCCATTCAAACATACTTCAGAGCGAAGTATACATTCAAACCCAGACACTTGCACAACCATTGCACAATGATTTTCTCCTCCTTATATAGATTTAGCCTCTTTCAATACCATGAGCCAAAACCACATCACTTCCGATGGTATTCCTCGATGGGATCAAATAGACAACTCAGCGCTCAATACAATGGGTCAATACCATGGTAGTTACCCCTGGTTTTACACATTTAGAGCGCAATTGACCATACGCAACTTGGCACGTTCTTTTCCGTGTGCATACGTGCCTTCTATTAAGCAAACCCGCGTATGCCTTATGACATACAATTTTCATCATTACTCTTGCACATACTGATATTCCTTTCTTCTGCAACTTCTGTACTACTTGTAAAACATCAGATTTACATCATTAACAAGTTCATCAAGTCAAGAACAACTTCATCAAGTAGGTTTCCATCATCTTATTCAAGTGTTGCCATCATATTCATCAAGTGGGTTGCCATCAAGGACAACACATTGTATCATATTGCCAACAATCTCCCCCTCTGGACTTGATGGCAACCACGATGGTGTTTGATCACAACAGATAGATACATTAAGCATAATGATATTCTCCCCCTATTCAAACACCATGTCACTCTACCCCTTTGACATCAAGGGCAAAGGGCGGATCAAAACCAACATAAAGTTTTTCTCCTCATGTAGATAGAAGAGCACTGTAGATCTGATGTGCATTGAAGTTACCATGCTCCCCCTGAGTTCATGTTGAATGTTCAAACATATTTTTCAATGAAGTACATGAATCTATGACCTTCCTATCACCAAGGACTCATACTTACATCAAAGATCCAACCAAGTGGATTTACATATGAGACTCAAATACCCAACCAAGAGGGTTTACATATTTTGACTCAAGTACCCAACCAAGTGGGTTTACACATTCTGACTCAACTACCCAAAAAAGTGGGTTTACATATTTGATCAAGTCCTTACATGACTGAATATTACAATTTTACATCATAGGTCTCAACATGACCTTTTCATCAAATTACAAATATGTTTTTTTATGACCAATACTAGAAAGACCTCAAGAGAGAGAGATCTTATTTCAGAATCATCATAATGCCAACAATGCATTTTACTTAGCAAGGCTCCTGCTCCCCCTAAAAATGTGCATCCAAGCATCCTTTCCATGTGCCCAAGGCTCCTCCTTAGCTTGTGCAACCTGAAACTCTTTCAACAGCAAGTTATCAGCAACAATATCTACATGATCTGTCCTTATCTCTGAATCATAAGACTTCCAACTCATCCATGTGTGAAAGAAAAGAATAATATTCAGCAAAAAGCAAACAGGACTCATCCATAATCTCATCATAAGAAACCATGTAACATGACATCATCATTTAGAACTGAGAAATAAGCAGATACAGTGCCAATAATACAATCATTAGTAGTCAGACTGATTCTCCCCGTGAACCTAAGCCCCTGATCTTCAGCTGTCATACAAATTTCCTTATCATAAGTGCATACACGACTGTCTCCACTGTAACACGCGTGTATACGCAGATTTTGTTTACAGAACCCGCATATGGAAAGTGAAACATAGAAAATTTCACATTCCTTCATCTCCCCCTGAGTTTGTACCACCTGTACCTGTCTTCTTCACATCAGATGCTCCGTCATAAATAAACATAACCAGAATAACCAAACAATCATGAGAATCATCATACATTGCTCCCCCTGTGATGATACATTACTAATCCCTATAATGTATCTCACATCACTCCTGCAGTCATTAAGAGAAGTAAGCTTCAGAAGCGGATGACTGCAGTAGGGTCAATATTCCCTATGTTTCTGACTGGTCTTCCTTCCTTTTCCAGCTTTGCTTGAAGTTTCTTATTGTGTGCTGGAAATTGTTCAAATTCTCAAATCTGTTCATCCTACATTCTTTTTCCACATGCCCATACTTGTTACAAGCATAACATCTTATATGACCAGAGAAGTAAGCATAAGGATCATAGTGTGTTTCTCTGTTCTTCCTTCTATTGCAATCAGCTGATTTATGACCATACTTGTTGCATGAAAAACAATATCCCTTGAAGCAACCAGAGTACCTTTCTGAATAGAATCTGTTTGATTGTGACTGAAATGATCTGCTTCTGCAATTTGCTACCACATGCCCATAATTATGACATTTAAAGCATTCAAAATTAGTGAATGATTTCCTTTGAGTTTTCATGTTTGTTGGTTGACCTTTTGTCTCTTTCACCACTTCTAGTTTTGCTTTGTCATCCTTTGAATTCTTAGTACTTCCTTGTTAACTAGATTCTCCTTTGACCATTTCATGAAAACCAAGACCAAGTTTAATAGCTGGAGACCTTTGATTACTAAGAATATTGTCCAGAATCTTAGTACTATCTTGAAACCTCAGGATTTTATCCTTTTCTTCAAATTTGCCTTTAAGAATGTTTACCTCAACCTCCAATTTTTGGCATTTCTTCTTCATGCTTTCTTCGACCCTTTTTCCTTCTTCTACTTGATCATTCAATTTTAACATTTCTTCCTTCAACCAATTTTCTTGTTCTTCACAAGTTTGTAGCAGCTCTTCATTCTTCTTATTTCATTTTTCTAGATCTTCTTTGAGAGAGATGATTTCTGCTTTAAGTCCTTCCTTTTTAACTGATAGGGGTTCTTCATTCTTCTTATTTGATGCTTCAAGGTCTGCTTTCAGAGAGATGATTTCTGCTTCAAGTCCTTCACTGTGATTGGTTACTTTGTCCTATAGTCTTTGATACATTTCTATCTGTCCCTTCATTGTTTCTATTTGTTCATTCAATCTAGAGATCACATCCTTGAGGATATATTCCCTCCTTTTAAATTGATCCCAAAAATTACTTTCATCATTGATCTTGAGATTTGCTTCTAGACTTATATTGTTACTTTCACTATCTTCATCATTGCATGCACAAGTGAGTGGATTACAAGAACAAAAATCAATACATGTTTCCTCTTCTTCATTTTCTGCTGCACATGTTTTCTGAGATATCTTCTTTTCTTGAGTAGCCTTCTTCTTTTGCTTCTTTGCCATGAGCACTAGGAGATCTTGGTCAGAATCTTCTTCATCTTCACTTCACACTTCATTTGCATAATAACTCTTTCTCTTTTCAAATTGTTTCCCTTTACCATGATTATCTTCATAAGGAAATTTAGCAGCATAACGACCAAATTTTCCACAAGAAAAACACTTGAAGGGAAGCTTACCTTTGAATCTTCCAGTTCCTAGTTGGAGTTTTCTCACAAAGTTTGCTTCTTCTTCTTCTGATATATAATTTGATCCCTTGACATCTGCCTTTTCTTTTCCTTTTGCACACACCTTAAAAGTAGCTTCTTTGATTTGAGAGGGACCTCCTTGTCTCATTTCATAAGCAGTCAGAATACCATGTAGTTGAACAATAGTAAGAGTTTCCAGATCTTGCCTTTCTTCAATGGTTGATACTTTTGACTCAAATTTTGAAGCCATAGATCTTAAGAATTTTTCCACCAGAGTAGTATCGGTTATGGTTTCACCCAAACTTCTCATACGATTCACAATATCATCTAGACGTAAAAATAAACTGGCAATACTCTCATTACTATGCATCCTTAAATTTTCATATTCAATTCTGAGAGTTTGGAGTTTTGCACTTTTTACCTTTGTATCTCCTTCATAGCTCAGAATGATTTTGTCCCATATTTCTTTTGCTGAATTTAGCTGCATCACCTTAGAAAATTCTGGTTCAGACATGCTTCCTAACAAAACATTGACTGCTTTGGCATTGACTTCATATTTCTTCCTATCTGCTGCATCAGTAGGAATACTTGCCAGATATTGATAACCTTCTTCCACGATTGCCCATAATTCTGCACCAAGACTTTGCAGATATGCTTTTGTTCGTATATTCTAGAATAAAAGATTATTTCCATTGAATAGAGGTGGCCGTATAGACATTATCCCTTCATGACTTCCCATGGCGACGGATCGCCTTCAAGCGATCAAGCTTCTGCAGAAGGACCTGCTCTGATACCAATTGTTGGGAAAATTACTGAGAGGGCGGGGGGTGAATTAGTATTTAGGGCATACTCAAATATTTCTACTTTTTCATGCTCTAAAACCCATATGCTACTTTATTGAATCCAACTAGCATATACACGCAGATATCCTTCATAAAACTCCCGTATACACAGAGATCTTATTATGCCATTAATTCTTTACTTAGATTTAAGAAAAATTCATTCTTCTGATGATTAGATATAGTAAGCATGTGCAGTAATAATAGAACAAACCATCACACATAAGCATCACACAAGAACACCAGGATTTTAGGTGGAAACCCAAGTCGAGAGAAAACCACCGCTGCCGTTGTCTTAGCCTTCAATATTTTATTATAAAGAAAACATCTTACAACTATGTACTGGTGCAGACTCAAACCAGCACGCAGGCACCCACCTGCAGAAGACTACAACCTTCTCTCGTTTACCAGCCTATCCTGGAAGGGAGCTACAACCTCCTACTCTTGTTTACCAGCCTCTCTTGGAAGGGAGCTACGACCCCCTGAACTCGTTTACCAGCCTCTCCTGGAAGGGAGATACTACCCCCTGACTGAAGGCTTCAACCCTCAGCACCACTGCAGACCACGCTTCATCAATTTTCAAACTGGATCAGACAGCTTCAACACAACCCTTCACTTATCAACAATCATACCTTGGTCATTGCTTCAAACAGAACAGTGAGACCACTATAACTTGAATATCAGATATAACTCAGACTTCATAATAGATATGCAGAAACACATTCAACCTTCAGCAACCATTAGATCAGAAATCATACGTGATTTTATTTAATCAGACCCGCGTATATACACGCTTTCCAGAAGCCGAACCCGCGTATGCTTCAGTGCATTTTCCAGGGGAAAAACCCTAACTGCACATACACGCTTTTCCTTCCACAGACCCGCGTATATACGCGCTTCCGCTGTGAAAAACTTGCGTATAGATCTTCAGACATTATAGGGCAACATTCTTCTTCAGATCAAATATTCAGTTTAGGTTTAACTCTTCACTTCAGAAAGATGTTTGCCTCATCTCACATTTAAACATTCCACAAACAGATCTAGAAGATACAAATACATTTCAGATCTAGATAACCTTCTTCATCATTTTCTTCATAGGTGGATCACAGATTCATATCTATCATCAAACTGTTACCCTTTCCATTCAGACATACTTCAGAGCGAAGTATACATTCAAACCCAGACACTTGCACACCCATTGCACTATGATTTTCTCCTCCTTATATAGATTTAGCCTCTTTCAATACCATGAGCCAAAACCACATCACTTCCAATGGTATTCCTGGACGGGATCAAATAGAAAACTCACCGCTCAATACAATGGGTCAATACCATGGTAGTTACCCATGGTTTTACACATTTAGAACGCAATTGACCATACGCGACTTGGCACGTTCTTTTCCACGTGCATACGCGCCTTCTATTAAGCAAACCCGCGTATGCATTATGACATACACTTTTCATCATTACTCTTGCACATACTGATATTCCTTTCTTCTGCAACTTCTGTACTACTTGTAAGGCATCAGATTTACATCATTAACAAGTTCATCAAGTCAAGAACAACTTCATCAAGTAGGTTGCCATCATCTTCTTCAAGTTTTGCCATCATCTTCATCAAGTGGGTTGCCATCAAGGACAACCCATTGCATCATATTGAAAACACGTCCAATGCCTACACTTCAGCAGTATGCCAACTTTGACTCACTTCGTCCCACTTTGTTCCTTGATTATTTTTTTGGAGAGTGTTCGTAACCAACTGAGAGTCTCCTTCGATTACCATCTTTGTCTATCCTATCCTGATGGCCAAGAGGAGACCTTGGTGCACTCCTATGAATTACACTTCATTTTTTTTGACAAAGCCACAAGAGTGCGAAATATGAATATGGTCATGCCTTGATGATCTCCAAAAATTCCTCTAGCTCCTCCTTTCCCGGGATTTCCTTTTGAGGCTCCATCAAAGTTTTGTTTAATGAATCATTCTAGAGGAGGCTTGAAGATCCATATGGTTTGCACTCTGTGAGGGACATATTTCCAAAAAGATGGGGAGACCATGCTAGGGGCTAGGTGGAGGCCATGGAGAATTCTTTCCTCCTTAGGAGTGACTTCCCAATCATCTGGCATCCATTTCTCAAAGAGAATGGTTTATGGTATGTTGTTTTTAATTCCTTACAACACTATCTCTTGGTCCAATCTAGTGTTTTTGAATATCCATCGATTTCGTTCCTCCCACGTTTCGCATAAAGTGAGCCATGGGACAATGACCCATTCTTGATTAAGGATCAGGTTGGAGTATAACTCTCATCCAAATATTAGAATGGTCTCATTTATGCTACCTGGGTCACTATCTATCCTGCCAAACAATGCTTCCACTTGTATCCATTTTCTCTCCACATACTGACAGGAATTGAGGAGGTGTTCTAGTGTTTCCCCCTGATTTCCACATAGGTCACAAATAGAGGGCCCTTTGTAGCCTCCTTTTGTTAGTTGGTCCTAGGTGAATATTCAACCTCTACATACCAACCAGATGAAGTAGGACACCTTTGGCCACCACTTCCCTCTGTAAATTTTCGTCCAGATTTGATGTTGATTCTCATGTCCCCATCATGCTTTTATCTTTTATGCTTCCTTGAATTTAAATGATCCTCTTGTATCATAGCCCCATCTCAAGATGTCTGACCCTTTGCGGAAGCTGATTATTCTAGATTCTAACTCCTCCTTCAAATGGATCCATTGATATGGATTCAGTGCATTTGGCCAAACTCTCCTATCTTTCTATCTTCTCCATACATCGTTAATGGTCTCTTCCCTCCAGCATTAGTTTACCATTTTATAATTGTTGTTGATTTTATAATTGTTGTTATGGGAAAATTTTAAGAAGGATGGTGCAAGCATCCATATTGAGGGCTCTAAAACTCCAATTCTTGAGCTTGATTTATATTTTTTGTATAAGATGACTCCAACAAGAAATTTTCAGAGATATTTCAGCAAGGTGCATGCCTGTGTATTTAGTGGGAAGAGAGCTCATACCAAACACCAACACTCTCGCTAGAAAGGTTTATATATTTCAAGCCGTATTAAAGAAGAAGATGCAGGATTTTTCATTATTAATAAGGGTGTGATAGGCTTCCATAAACACATGGAGTATATCTTTAATGTTTCTGGCTTCCTTCAGTGATACATGACAAGAGAGAATAATGTCATTAACAAATTTCTCATGGGTAATATGGAGATCATTGCCCTAGAGCCTAAGACGACAGATCTTCAGATTACTAGCTTCCTTCTTTAGGAGTTTTCTAAGGCTTACAACAGCCAGAATAAATAAGAATGGGAATAAGGGATCTCCTTCTGTTAGCCCCTGATTAGGGTTAAATTATTTAGTGGGTGAACCATTTAGGAGAATGGAATTGATGGGGGAGGAAACCAGAGCCTGGATCCACATCTGATCAAACCCATAATTTTGAATTAATTAGGTATGGAAGTTACAACTTATGCAGTAATAGGCTTTAGATAAATCCATTTTGATCATTATCGCCGTGATTTTTATATGCTTTGAGGAGTGGATTGTCTCCTCGGAGGTAATAATACCATCTAGTATTTGAAGCCCCTCTTAAAAACCAATTTTTTCAGATGATATGAGGGAAGGTGGCAAAGGTTTAAGGTGCTTAACCATAACAACTGCAATGATTTTGTATATGACATTGCATAAAGCAATTAGGCAAAATCCTTGGGGATCCTTTGATTTAGTAGATTTAGTAATCAACGTTATAAAAGTAGCATTGATACTCTGACATGCCTTTTGGTGTCGTCTTGACTCCTCCACCACTTCCAGAACGTCTTGTCCTATGAATTTCCATGCAGCTTGGAAAAGTTCCACGGTGAAACCATCAAGCCCTAAGGCTTTATTTTTTTCAATATATTTTACCACCTCCTCCACTTCCTCCATTGTGACCACCCACATAAGGTTGAGGTTCTCATCTTTGGTAATGAGGTGTGGAATATTTTACGTGATTCTATGGATTTCCTTCGAGAGATCATGCTCTAGTTCAGAGAGAAAGGTTTGAAAGTGATATACATCTATTTCTTCAATGTCCTTATGACGGACTATTTTTTCTCGAACCTCATTTTTCAGTGAGAAGATCATGTCATGTTTTTTGTGTTGGACCATTTCTTTATGGAAGAAGCATGTGTTCTTACCTCCTTCCCTCAACTAGTTGACTCTATATTTATGCCTACAGAGTATCTCATCCTATTTTCTGCATTCTTCTAGTTATGTTATGAGGCACCCCTCTTCTTCTACTAGAATTTTTGATCTTCCCTATGTGATAATTTGTAGTTAGACAACCTCCATCTTATTTAACTCCTCCCTCACTATGAAGATTTTTCCAAAGTGCTCTTTATTCCACTTCTTGATCCTTTGTTTGATCTCTTTTACCTTGAGTTGGAATGTATGCATAATATTTCTTCCCACCACTTCGCTTTTCTTCCACCATTCTTTGATTTTCCCCAAGAGATTAGGGTCTTAGAGAGAAAATGCTTCAAATGTGAAGGGCTTATTTCTTGGTCCTATTTTGAGGTCGATTTCCATTATTACTGGCTAGTGTTTTGAGCCCATTAGGGGGAGAATGGAGGTTTCCTTGTACATGCCTCGGAGATGAACTGTTTCGAGACCAAGAACTGATACAATCTAGATGCAATCTTCTTTTTACATCCTCTCTGATTGTTCCAAGTGAAGGTTTTGTTGTTGGTCTGTAGGTCCACCAGTTTTAGCTCAGATATTACTTCCCTGAACATATCGATATCTCAGTCTTATCGTCAAATTCCTCCTTTCTTCTCTTCGATTTAGCTGGTAGTTTTAATTCTAAATAAAAGCACAAACTATTTACAATGCTAGCTTACTTAGCTAGGCTCCAACATCTAGGTCTGTTTTCATTGAATTTAATTCCAAGGAAGACACATAGGTGGCTTAGAGGTGACACATACATTTATGATGATGAATATTTTAGGTGATATGAAACACGTTTATGTTGCATTAAAATTAAAATTTTCCTCATTTATATCTCGCGTAAAAAACTATTCTCTAAAATCGTTTGTGTGATTTAAATAAATACAAAACATTTGCATGATTTAAAGAAATATAAAACACACTCACAATTTGTGGGCCTAGAGAGATTTATCTTATCTTCTGACGAAGAAATGGTACAACTCTTATATGTCAAGGAATTAATAGATACTTAGAGCCGACATAAGATTAAACTTCATAGTTATTCTAGTGACAATGAAGTCTCTACTTGAAATAATTAGCCTTTGAAATTTGGGTATTTGGCCTCTGGTTGAAAGAGGATGAAACCATTATAATTTGCATGGATATAAAGTACGATATCATGACTTAGTTTGGTGAATAATTTCGACCTTATTATTGTATGGAATTCAACCTATTATTTCTAAATATACTCAATCCATTGAACGGAATCAACCTTTGCTTTTGCACAAAAAAATAAGATAATTTGGCTTCCTTATTGTCTAATTCAAACTATCTTCAAGAAATTTCTTTTGCACAAATTATGAGAATGAACCCTTGTCTATTTGGTTGAGAAAGGGAATCATAAAATCCAATTCATATTGTGAAATATCGGAATAATAATCTCATATAACTAGACCTCTGCTACTGTAAAATATTTTATCATCGTAACAAGAGAATTTGACATAACCCTTTGGAATCTAGAACAATAATTAATTCATCCTTCCATAATTTGGATTCTTTGATCTCTGCTTCAAGCTTGGAATTCTACCCTCTGAATGAAAAAAAAACTTTTCCTCTTTGTTTGTTGATTTAAATCTGAAGATCAAATGCCCTACTTGTGGTTCATGGCTTGATATATATGCACTGAGCCTTCTTAGAAAGATAATTTGAACTCGCTTGTTAAACAATAAAAAAATAAATGAAACTCAATCTCATTTAGTAGAGGAAAATAGACCCCTACAGGCTTAACTTGGTTCCCCATGAAAGATGCATTTTTTGGGGCATGCATAATCGACGGAAAGGTGAAATAGAATGACACCAATGGACATTATTAATTCTCAAATACTCTTATGTAATTGGTCCAAGGAATTAATTCAAGTTATATAAGAAACTAACAAAATAATCAACCATGCGGAAAATCCACCCCTTGATGCATTCAAGTTATGGTGCGAAAAATCCGATGGATAGGACCTTCTCAGAACTAACTTCAAATGTCCTTTAGTAGTGTAGATATAATGTTTCCTCAACCCTAGGCTATCCCACACATAGATATGGCATGGTGATGTACCCTCAATGGACTTTCAAACCTTACTGTATTGATCCATTGTGCTTCCAACCACCACAGGAATTTGAAAGGTTATTGACCCGCTGACTTCAATCGACAACTCGAACAAACAAGGTAGTCTCCCTATCATGGGTTCGGTCGATGATGGTACCGTAACCTTCTAAACAGTGCTCCTTCTCCTATTGTTGTGCATTTTGAACCCTTCCAAAACGATGGATCAAACCTCTGTGACCTTCAGTTGGTGGTCATGGCCCCACAGTGTTGACAGACATGCGTTTATCGAACGATCTAGTGTTTTCCTGCTGAGATATAGACTTTCCCAACACAAGAGACAAGTCAACTCCTTGTGTTCTTGTCAATACTGAATTTTTTAGAAGCATGGAAGTTCCTTCAAATAATCCATTTTGAGTTCCCTATTATAGTTTATGGTGTCTCTATCCCTTCAAGGGACAATGAAGCTCATATGGATCTGTTTTTTTCTTTTTCTTCCTTTTTACCCTTATGTTCGAGAAGATAAATCTCCTTTTCCATAAATCTAGATCGTCTGCAATTTATAATATTCTCGAAGGTAGTATTATTTCTTTAGCACTAGAATATATCCTCTAAATAGAGATAATGATTCTAGACACTAGAAAATATATAGCACATGAAATTATTCATCCAACTAGGGTAGTTATAGAAAACAACTCAAATTGGGTGAGATGGTAGCTAGGGTGGTTATTGATCCAGGTGGATATTGGTGGTCACCCGCCTATTCCACTTCGGGCTCCACCATTGTCTATTTCAGTTTTTCAGTTTCGGCACAGTTTACTATTTTTAGCAGTTTTTCGGGTCCTAAACTTCCGGAGCCGTTTTGAGGCCCTAAACGACGTTTTTTGGGAAAACGGAGGGCAACATGGGTCCATGGACCATGTTGCCCATTCCAAATTTGTAGTCCTCGGATAGATCTTTCTAACGAGGTATGGTACGCGTCAAACGGAGATCGTATGCCAAAGTTACGCCCCTGGGAAGTTGAAACATCAATTTACCCAAACGGGGCCCATAGTTTTGGCGCTTCATCTCCTAGGGTTAGGGTTTTGGCTGTTTAGGATTTCCCATTGTTTCTAAATAATAAATAGGCCCTCGAGCCTCATTGTAACTCAGTTCAGAGGCCTGTAGCCGCCACATCTCTTCTGAGAGATAGCTACCAGCGCCCTAGCTAGTTTTATTTCCATTCTGTCTGTAAGCAAATTTCAGTTCTTTGATATTAATGAAATGAAGTGTTATTTCTGCTGCATCTCTGTATTTATGTTTATATGCTTATTCTGTTGCGTTCCTGCATAAATCCGGATCAGTGGTATCAGAGGGGTCTGCTTTTTCTCGATCCTTCTTTGCATGTCCCCAACGAGGTCGGGGTATAAGGAGCTAGGGCTCGATCTGGTGGAACCTTTGCAAGATCAGCCTCGCAAACCTCGACGGACGCCCATGGGGGACGAAAAGAAAGATGAGGGAGGAGGAGATCCTATCAAAATATTGCTCGAGGAGGCCCTCGAAAAACAAAGGAACGCGATGATGGATAGCTTTGCTCAGATCCTTCAACGGCTGCCCACCGGCGGCGCATCTGCATCCAGTAGCCACTCTGGAGTTGCGACTCACTTTAAGGTACAAGTAAATTTTGACATTCCCATATTTGAGGGTCAAATAGACGCAGATGCCGTAGATAGATGGTTGAATCTATTAGAAGGATATTTCTCTGTTCATGACTTTTCAGACCGGGAGAAGATTATTTTTGCACTCCTCAAAGCTACCCCCATGTTAAGGACTGGTGGGAAACCTACTGTGAGAACAAGGACCAGACAGAACCCTCTCTATTCTCGGCCGTACCAACTTGGAATTCTTTTCGAGACGCCGTCAAGGAACAGTACTATCCCGTGGGGAGCTATGAGGACAAGTACATACAATGGACCACGCTGCGACAACAAAGGGATCAAGATGTGCATGAGCTGACGAATCTGTTCCATACCCTGCGCACAAAGTTGGGTATCAAAGATTGAGAGAAACATCTGGTGCTAAAGTATCGCAGCTGTCTGCACAAATACATTCAGGAGGAAATGGAGTTCCTTGACATCTCCTCGCTTGGTACGGCATACCGGTATGCTGCCAAGATTGAGCGGAAATTCAAGCAGAAGAAGCGAGACTTTGGATCTGCGAATCAAAAGCAAGGGAAAGGTGCTTCCAAACCGCAGAACAAAGGACCGAGCCAAGGCATGGCGGCTAAAGACAACTCATCGAAGCCACAAGAAAAGAACAGCATCGCAAAGCCAAAGAAGGACACGGGAAAGTGGTGTGAGTTCCATAAGAGCTCCACTCACAACACAAGTGAGTGTCGGGCCAAGCAGTCGCTAGTGGCCGAGATGAGGGCTTCTGAGTCAGATGCATGCTCCGACTACGAATCAGAACCTGAAAAGGGGAATGAAAAAGGGAAACATATTATTGATGCGGAGCCCAACGCCACTGTTGCCACTACAAAGGTCCAGAAGGAGGAACCGGAAGATCGAGAGGAGGAGGAACGTCTCTTCCACTCCCAGATGTGGGTAAAGGGCTCCCCTGTACAGTTCATTGTCGACAATGGGAGCCAAAAGAACCTCATTTCAGCAGACGCCGTGAAGCGGTTGGGCTTGCCGACCACAGTTCACCCACATCCATACACCATCGGGTGGCTTCACCAAGGACGAGATCTCCGCGTCAGCCAGCAGTGCCGCCTTCCCTATAGCATCAAGCCCTTCACGGATGAGGTATTATGTGACGTTGCTCCTATTGATGTTTCTGATGTATTATTCGGACAACCATACTTGTGGAAGCGTCATGCGTAGCCATATGGAGTCTTTGCCTCGTCTTTGTTATTGTTACTTTGGGAAATAAGTTGTGCAGGATGGAGGGTACCACCTCTGCTACTATCTCTTTGGTTACGCAAAAAATTACGATGAAAGCTCATTTCTCCCAAACCGAAGTGGATACGATGATCGCGGGGCAAGAAGAAAGCTGGCCACGACCTCCCGGACGGGGCTCCCTCACCCAACAACAACATCTCGGATAAGGTTGGGAGGGGTGCGGGGACATATTCACCTCACCCACGGGGGGTTCCTCACCGCAACCCCCAACTCAAGTCAAGCCGCTTCGATCGACCCCGGTGCGCCGCTACCTAATGGACCGATCTATCGGCGCTCTGTTATGGAGAATGATGAAATCAAGAGGCAGATTCAGGAGCTGTTGCAGAAAGGTCACATCAGACCAAGTTCATCGCCCTATGGGAGCCCGATCGTGTTGGTACAGAAGAAGGATGGGACGTGGAGACTCTGTATTGACTATCGGACGCTGAACAAGATCACTGTCCGGAATAGGTACCCAATCCCACGGATTGATGACCTTCTGGATCAACTCAAAGGTGCAAAATATTTCAGCAAGATTGACCTGAAGTCTGGGTATCACCAGGTACCAATTGAACCCTCCGATGTGTGGAAGACGGCCTTTAAAGCCAAGGAAGGCCTTTTCGAATGGCTGGTCATGCCTTTTGGGTTGACGAATGCTCCCGCCACCTTCATGAGGATGATGGATGACATCTTGCGGCCATTCACCAACTCATTTGTAGTGGTGTACTTGGATGATATTCTGCAGCCGGACTTGGGAAGAGCACCTTCACCACATCCGACAAGTCCTCCAAACACTGCGGCAACACAAGTTGTGTGCCAATTTGGAGAAGTGCACTTTTGGCATGACCCAGGTTCAATATCTGTGATACATTATTGATGAAAGGGGGGTGCATGTGGATCCAACCAAGATCCAAGTCATTCGGGATTGGCCAGCCCCGACTACTATAACAGAGCTTCGCAGCTTTCTGGGTCTTGCTAATTTCTACCATAGATTCATGTTGGGATTCTCTCATATCACTTGGCCCTTGAGTCAAGTCACCAAAGGAGGAGCGAGAGCAAAGTTCTTTTGGTCGGAACCTCAACAGAAGGCGTTCAAAGAATTGAAAAATCGCCTCTGTTCTGCCCCAGTGCTCACCTTACCAGACTTGCAGCAGCCATTTGAGATCGAGACAGATGCCTCTGACTATGCTATTGGGGCAGTTCTTACTCAACAGGGACATCCAGGGGCATATCACAGTGAGACATTGTCTGACACGGTTCGCAAGTACCCCACATATGACAAAGAAATGTACTCCATTGTGCAAGCTTGTCGACAATGGAAGCATTACATTTTGGGGAAGGAAACAATCATCCATACAGACCACAGGCCCCTGCAGTTCATACAGACACAAGGGAAGTTGCAGAATGATCGCCATCAGCAGTGGTCTACATATCTGCAACAATTTCATTTGAACATCAAGTATAAGAAGGGTAGCACCAATCATGTTGCAGACTGCCTCAGCCGACCACCGATCGTGGCGCTCACCACTGTACTCAACGCTTGTGGGCACGAGACTTCTGATTGGCCGCTTCTCTATGAGAGTGACCCAGAATTCGGCCAAACTTACAAGGCACTCTTGGGGGGTACGCAAGTTCCAAATTTTCACCTCCAAGATGCACTTTTATGTCACATGGGACACCTTTGTGTTCCTTGAAGCGAGCGTGCCAAGATGATATGGGAAGCACACTACAGTCGAGTCGCTGGGCATTTCGGGGTCGAGAAAACAGTAGCAATCCTGCAGAAGTATTTCTATTGGCCGAACCTTCGAAAGGATGTCGAGAAGCACATCAGATCCTGCACTGCGTGTGCCATTGCCAAACCGACCATCAAGAAGCAAGGCCTATATACTCCTCTACCTACCCCTAGTCGACCTTGGGAATCCATCTCCATGGATTACATGTCGGGCCTGCCTTCTACTAAGCAGGGAAATGACTGTGTTTTTGTGGTTTTCGACAGATTCTCGGAGATGGCCGTTATGGCGGCCTGCAAGAAGAATATCACAGCAGAAGCCACTGTTAAACTCTTGTTTGAATGAGTGTGGGTGCACTTTGGGATCCCATAGTCTATCATATTAGATCGGGATAGCAGGTTCCTCAGCACATTTTGGTCCAGCCTCTAGTCGATGTTGGATACCAAGCCCACCAAGTCCACAGCTTTCCATCCCCAAACAGATGGCCAGACAAAGGTCGTCAACAGAATGATTGTACACATTCTGCGCATGTACAATTCAAAGCATCCACGCACATGGGACGAGAGCCTCCCTTATGTACAACATATTTATAATCAGGCTCTCCACAGTTCAATCGGCCATAGCCCCTTTCAGGTGGGCTTGGGATTCGAACCACTATGCCCCATTGACGTAGCCATGCCATTTGCAGCTGCTCAGGCCAATTCAGCTCATGTCCAGTCTGAAGTTGACAAAGCCAGTAGCTTCATCGAGCGCATTCAACACATCCGCCAACAGGTTCATGATATATTGGACAGAGCCAATGCCAAGTACAAGCAACGCCATGATCAACACCGGGTGCCACACAACTTCGAGGTGGGTGACAAAGTATGGCTACATTTGCAGAAGGAGCGCCTCACTGGACCCCACCGCAAGCTTCGCCCGCTCCGATACGGGTCGTACACCATCACCAAGGCTGTAGGGAACAATGCATTCGAGCTCGGTATTCCACCATTCCTTGGTCTGCACCCAGTCTTCAATGTGGATCGCCTTCGTCCTTACTTCCCACCTCTACTGGACACCTCGGACATTGCAGAACAACTCACACCAACTGAGTTAAATCCAGACTGCATGGAACAGGCCACCACAGATTGCATCATGGACATGCAAATCAAGAACACTCGCCGGCAGAAGATCCAACTATATCGGGTTGTCAAAGCTGGCCAACTCCTGCACCAAGGAAAGTGGTTCACCAGGGACCAAGTTCAGCAGAAATTTCCTCATCTCATAGAGGAACTTAACGCAATGGGGACCATTGCTTCCTAAGGGGGGAGGAATGATCCAGGTGGATATTGGTGGTCACCCGCCTATTCCACTTGGGGCTCCACCATTGTCTATTTGAGTTTTTCAGTTTCGGCACAGTTTACTATTTTTAGCAGTTTTTCGGGTCCTAAACTTCCGGAGCCGTTTTGAGGCCCTAAACGACGTTTTTTGGGAAAACGGAGGGCAACATGGGTCCATGGACCGATGTTTCCCATTCCAAATTTGTAGTCCTCGGATAGATCTTTCTAACGAGGTATGGTACGCGTCAAACAGAGATCGTATGCCAAAGTTACGCCCATGGGAAGTTGAAACACCAATTTACCCAAACGGGGCCCATAGTTTTGGCGCTTCATCTCCTAGGGTTAGGGTTTTGGCTGTTTAGGATTTCCCATTGTTTCTAAATGATAAATGGGCCCTCGAGCCTCATTGTAACACAGTTCAGAGGCCTGTAGCCGCCACATCTCTTCTCAGAGATAGCTACCAGCGCCCTAGCTAGTTTTATTTCCATTCTGTCTGTAAGCAAAATTCAGTTCATTGATATTAATGAAATGAAGTGTTATTTCCGCTGCATCTCTATATTTATGTTTATATGTTTATTCTGTTGCGTTCCTGCATAAATCCGGATCAGTTATGGAGGATCACTGAAGACTAGTACTCTTGAAATCCTTAATTTGCAATTGAAAAGATACCCTTCCAGTACAAGGAAAAGACCCTCTAGTGGAGGTTATAAAGGAAGTTTTTAGTGTTATAAATTTGGCCAAAATTGTCAAAATAACATCTACTACAACATCCATTTATGGCTACGGAGGTTTTGGCGGAGATTTTAATAGAAATTCAACACAACTAAAACCACTAGGCAACTAAAGGTTATTACGGATGTTTTTTTCATCGGTGAACTACTAAGGTTTCAATGCACTGGTGTGTGTCATCTAGAATGTGGCCAGACGCAGTCGAAGGTGCATGCACCAGGTCGTCAAGGTATAAAACCGCACCAAGTGCGTTATTGGTGATGCAATGCATGGGACCGTTCTAATTGTTCTTGGGATTTGCGCGGTGCCCATAGGTCGTCTCAATGCACTGTTACGTAGACTTATATAAATGCATCGGTACGTTGTATTAGAAAAACACACCAAGATTTATAATTGGTATTGGTATTTGTGCGATGCCCATAGGTCGTAGAAACACACCGGTGCGTTGCAGCATACAAACGCACTAGTGTATAGTGACTGACATGCACAAATGTCCATTTTCTATTTGCTACAAACATCGACCTATGATAGTGCAATTATTGTAATTTTTTTAAATTCATTATTCATCAAAAGTAGCCACACCTTATGACAGTATTCATATGAATTATGTTAGTGCATTTGAGTGTGATGTTTGGATTAATTTGTTATATCATATAATCAAATTTCACATCTCTTCATTATAATATTTAATCATCCATAAATTTAATCAGTGCTGTTAAATTTCAGAGCGAAAATGGAGAATGCAATAGAGTAAATTAAAACATATTTTATTATATATATATATATATATATATATATATATATATATATATATATGAATACGACAATCTTTGTCATACAAAATGGGACAGTTATTGGTATCCCTTTGTCTCTTAATTGGGACACTATGTCCATTACATTAAACAAAACGTTAGATTTCACAAAAAAATATTTTGAAAAATCAACACCTTGCTTTGATATCCAAATATAGTATTCATCATTCTTCACTTGAACTGCAGTCACTACTAGAGCTACTTCCATGACTTGGGTTATTTTCATGAATGTTTTGTTAATGGTGCTCATTGTATTCTTCTTCTTCACCTTCCATCTACAAAAATAAAAATAAATTGTAATGAGTGTATATACATGGGCGAGAATGATGAAAATTGCATTATTAAATAATATACATCAATGTTAATTGAAAATAAATGACGTACCATAGCAACAATTGACTCATAAACTATACACATTCTTTCAAACTTATATACCATGGCATCTTTCAAGATTTCATCTGTTTCTATAGTTCCATACTTTCTTTCCTGCAAGTTTTATACCCCATAACAAATCATATATTTAATATAAAATCTTTTTTTGTTCTATGAATTATAGACAGAGCTAATTAAAACAAAATTGATAGATGCTTACAAATTCCACAATTAATTTCAGATATGCCAACATATTCTCACAACCCATATTTAACCCAATTTCAATCAATTCATCTCATGCTTCTTTTTTGTATGTTAGCACTTGTTTGAAGACATTCAATGATGATTTTTGTAAAAAAACTAAAAAAATACAAAAAGGAAAACTAGTTAAGCTGTTATAAGGAAGTAACAATTACTCACAAACTTAGATATCAACCCTTTTCTTCATTGTCATCTTGTTTTTAGTGCTGAATGGGTTCCATTTTCCTTCCTTTTCTACAAGAAAATACTTGAAAATTAATATTTAATGGTAAATTGTTTATTTATTGTACCTAATGATCAAAAAATTCAATGATTACATATTACATTTGAAGTACGTTATTGCTGAGATGGATTCTCTTCTGAAGCAATTTTGTTTATTTCTTTGACCATCTCCTTCTACACATTTTTGGACATTCCTACTCGCATATTTTTGATATCAACTCATTCATATTTTGAAATTTTCATAATCTTCCTAAAAATGTAACATGAAAATAAATTATTTAATTTTTATATTGATATATGAAAAGAAAATATAACAAAAGTGATATTTATAAGTAATTCTAGACAAACATTTAAAGGAGTATTACTTTTTCATTTCTTCTTCTTTTTTTGTACGTTTTTGTTATTAAAAGTATGACATCTCTCATTGACCAATTCTCTCAAAACACTTCTGGTAGTTTAGATAAAATTTGGTTCTTAGAATCATTGGATTGATTTTTGTATTGTAAGTGGAAATAACTTCTATACATTCGTTCCACTAGATCCCTCAAACTTTTGTAAAAATATTTCCCCATTTCGTTAACCTCCAGTACCACTCTAGATGAGCTAAGGAGAAATTCATTTTCATTTGCATGTTCTATTTTTTTTACGTTTTCTTAGAACAACATTCATTTTCTGAGTTGTTCGTCCCTGTAGAACATTAAAAAGATGTGAATTAATCGATTGTTTGACATATGTTATCTAATAATTTTAAGTACATTATTAATGAAAATTAAAAAAAGAAACTCATATTGGATCGATAGTATTTTTTCATTCACCTGATTCATCCATTTCCATCTTTTCCATTAAGCTTTTACAGTCTTTTGGTCTTAGATCAGAAATAAGCTTATCAAGCTTCGTTATTTTGTGGCTTTGCATTATACACAGTAAACAATACATATTAGCTAAACTTACATATAGTTCAAAAAATATATTTTTTGTAAAGAATTTACAAAAAACATGCATTTTTTTCTTTTCTTGATGTGGTATCAGTATTTTTTTTACTTGATATCTTGTCAGTCTTTCCTTTCTCAATATGAAACCTTTACCATATCATTCATTAATAGATTTATAAATAAATTGTCAACTTTTTCAGGAAAAAAAAAATCTCAAGAAACTGGTGTGCCATTCATGGTGTACGAACCAATGTCGGTGTCTCGGGGTGTTATAAATGCACCATACAAACAGTATAATAGACCGTATGATGCTCTATGTCAACAAGGAGCACCGGTGCGTTACATGTTACCACCACACTGATTAACACAGAGAAAATAATAAAAATCGTTGAGTGTTAGTTTTTGTAGCACAAACGCCCCGTGCAAACAAGGGACCACCATACAATGCTCTCTATAACAACTAGTAGACCCAGTGCAGTGTGTTATATGTTACATGGTGCACCCATTAACACAACAAAACATTTTTTTTTTGCAACGGCACGTTTGCGATGTGCCATAATGAAATAGCACACCGCTGCCGTATTTTACATATGGCGTACTCATTAAAAAAAAAATCTCTTAAATTTTTTATTACACAGTACTTTCACGACACACTCGGATAATACAATGCACCAGTGCGCTAGGTTACGCAGGCTGCACTGATAAAAAATAAATATTTTTTTCAAAAATTCATGCAAGGGCCGACATGGATTAGGATCCGACTATGCAAGTCTTCCTGTGGGTTGGATGTCATTGGCCTGTATATAGCAATAAAAACCCTATAAATCTAAAATGAAAAGCCGTAATTCTGAAATCACAGAAATAGGGAGAAGATAGGGTAGAAACAAAAAGAATGAAGGGTTTAGGGTAAAAATGGATTTTTTATTTTTATTTTTTGTTTCTAAAAATGAAAACAAAATTGAATTTTTTTTCTTAGTTCGTAAAAAAATTGTAGAAAAAGTAAAAAAAAATCAAATTTAATCACGAGATCATTTGAAATTCTATGGTATAGGGTTTGAATCACCAGAGGTTTGGAATTATAATTGTTTGAATACTTTTGTTCGAACGTATTTCGCTGCTCCACAGTGCTCTTGTGCTCTCTTTCTCTCTTGCTCCAGGTATGTCTCCTCCAAATCTCTGATTGAATTTTTTTGCAAAAATAGTGAAATAATGAAAAGTGTTTAGTATTTAAAGAATTGTTTTATGAAATTAGATTTTCGAAAATATTTTGCCGCACATTTTCAATTTACCATTTTTTTTTACTTAAAGAAAAGAGAGTTGCACCTTTTTTATTTGTGGTTATTCATCACCAGTGCGTCACTTAATAGCACCGTACCAATGTGTCCATTGGTAACACGGCACCAGTGCATAGTAAACAGAACGCACCGGTACGGTTATATGTACATTACCACCGATTTGTGGTTAAGGCACCGAGATTACCTTTAGGTGTGTACACCAAAATTTAGTGAACTCCAACCATAGAAATTGAGAATTAGAATTTTGTTTATTCTTGAGAATTAGAATTAGAATTAGAATTGGATAAATTATTGACGGAAATAACTATATTCTTCTAATTCATTTTGTTTATTGTATGAGGTCCCCATTGATTATGTGAAGAGAATGCAATGTGGAGCGTGTGAATATGTAATACTACAGGTCCCAAGTGGGCAATTGTGGCATGTGAACCTATGTTATGCTAAGACGTGGGCAATTTTCACAAATGGTTGGGAAAGTTTTATTTTTTAGCAGTTTATTGAAGTTGGAGGTATTTGAGTTTTTAGACATGTTGGAAATGTACATTTTGATGTGAAAATATTTGGGCCATTTCTTTTAGAAACTACACCTCTTCTTCTTTCAAAAAAATAAACTTGAACCTTTCCACAACCTGCAACAAGAAAGGTGTGAATAGGAGCCTTTGACATTCATATCTATTTCTGACCTGCATATCTATTTCTTCTGTTGAGGTATCGAAGGAATTGATTATGGCCAGTCTACTTCACTGAGGAATCTCCCTCAATTTTCTTTGGTTCTACTAAAGGGTGCAGTTACTAACAGATATAGGATTGTAAGCTTGATCCAACTCTCATTAAATTGCAGAATATGGATAAAACTCCATAGAAATGCCTATCATTCACGTAAAATGCCTTGAAACATAGAATGGAGTGTTTTCTTTTTTAAAAGTTGTGTGTTATTATGGTGAAGGAAATTATTCTTTTTATTTTGTGCTAATATGGTGAAGAAATGGAATAGTTCTCAAGTATATGACAATAGTCTTCAATCATATTCTCAAAATATATAGGTTGTTTGTTAAATGTATAGCTACAAGATTCAATCATACTGCTGCTAGAAAAAATTCAACTGAAATACCAATACGGTAGGTTCAGTACTGTCTACTGTCCCATGAACCCATAAACCCCACAAAAAATCTCAAAAACATTTTAATAAAATGCAAAATAGTCCAAATTTTTTTTTTCTTTTTTTTTGTCTATTGCATTCTTCACACTTGAATTCTTCTAGAATCTGTTTGTGGAATTAGCATCCATAAGATGCAACACAATGGTAATATACTTGAATTTTATTTAACCCTATTCTAGTGCGCGAGGTTTTATAGGTGCACCAGTGCAGTTTCTTAAGTTCGCACCGAGCGTTTTCTGTTTTGGCCGGGGGTTTTAGGATGCACCGATGTAGAATATTTATAAAGCACCGGTGCGCTACAGTAACAAGACATACTGGGTGATTTCTCTTGTTGAACGCACCGGTGTAGTTTAGGTTGATAAGAGCACCAGATGAAAAACATCTGCAAAAACCTGCCCCTACCTACCTCCTCTATTAACCTCCACTAGAAACGAATGTCTGGGGTATTTTTATAAGGGATTCCTCAAAAAGCTCCGCGAGAGGGTCTTTTCTTTGAAGTGTTTAGCTCGTGGAAAGCATAACTCTCATACCACTATAAGATCCTGAATGACAAAATTTCTAATAGATCTAGCACACATGAATGTTTTAATTAAAATTCCCACAATCAAAAACATCAAACACAAATGGATCTAAAAATGGAGCCTCTTGTTTATATTAATAACTGAAAACAAAGATACATGCTCATACAAGTCATACTAAACCCCCTACCAATGACATGTACGGTTTCTCATCAATGAAAAGTCTAAGAAATTGAAGCCCACTTGTGAATCCTAGATGGATCCACCACACAAATGTCAGCAGGAGGTTTTCATCCTCTGATCAAGCTAGAACTCACACACCAAGTTCTCAATAAACACACAATAAGATAGACAAATTCTGGATGATCCAAATTCCTAGCTCGTATCCCCTTTAATAAACATTATGGGCTCTTTAGAACCCTTATTTTTATTATTTTCCCTCGAAAAAAAAAAGCAAATCCCATGGGAAAATACCATGAGTAGATTCTGTCCATTTTAACTATATCAAGAAAAAAAATATTACACCTACTAAACACTATTGGTTTAAAAAAATTAAAAGGTTTTATAAATTTTTCCCATAACATAATTTTTATTTTAAATCACAATAACTAAATTATTTTACAACTCTTATTTATTTCATAGTATAAAACCAAAATCACACCTAACAAATTTCCCATATATATTATCCTAAATAGCAATCCAATTACTATTAAATAGATTTACGGCCACAATAATAAGCAAAATTTACTAGAATTTAACTATAACAAAATATTGAAAATATTTGCGGTGGATTTTAAAAAATATTGTGTCAGCTTGTAAATAGAAAGTACGGTCCCTAACCAATCTTCTAAACATTTACTGAATTTACATATATTTATATATATGCACACACATATATGGTCTATATAGAGAAATCACACAAACTCCAAAAGCTCTGGATTGCTAATTGGTTGGAAGCGGCACAAGGTCGAAAAGCCTTGATTGCTGATTGCTCGGAACGCAGACGGTAAGAAACTTGCACATCCACTACCTCTGAAAACCCTGAAGATTCTTCTTGGCAATCTTGCAATAATATTGACGTTTTGAGAAGAATATCCGGATTCTTATTTCTAACGGTATCATGTCCTTTATCCACTCTTTTAATGCTCATTTCAAACAATATTTTTGGGCTTCTTCACTTCTCTATTAGCGGTTTATTTTCTGCATAATATTTTTTATTTTATTTTTTAAGCTAGTTGCAGACTTGTATAAATCATTTCTTCAATTGGGCGATTCTTATTATTGATGTATGTGTGCGTGACAGGAGGATATCAGAGAAAGAGGTGGTTAATATATCAGGCGTTCAAAATTCTTGCGGTAGGGAATAAATCAGACGAAGGTTGCATGGGTTCGCTAAATGGGAAATCCACGGTGGCTGCAAAAGATAGGAAAAGTGCCATTTCTCGTTCATCTCGCGTAGGCTTATAGGTTTTCATTTTACTTACATATGTAATTGTTTATTTTCTGCAATATTTTGTGCCAAAATTTTGATTCAAGTGAAGTAATTCTAGGCAACTATTTTCCTGGAAGAAACTCCTGTAATATGTGCACTTAATTGTTTTCTCTTATTGCAGTTTCTAGTGGGAAGGATCCACTGTCAGTTGAACACCAGATTATCTGCAAAGACAAGGGTCGGAGCAACTGCAGCTGTATATTCTGCAGTTGTTCTGGAGTATCTTACCGCAGAGATTCTCGAACTAGCAGGAAATGTCGCTAGAGATCAGAAGGCTAAACGTATAACCCCAAGGCATTTGCAGCTTGCTGTAAGGGTAGATGAACAACTTGATACTTTGATCAAAACTACCATAGCAGGTGGAGGTGTCCTACCTTAGATTCACACGCAACTTCTTAAGCAAGACACAAAGAAATATTAGACTCATTATTTGGAAACTATGTCAGCGTTTTAGTGTAGGTGGAGGTGTTGGATATATTTGTAGAATACCATCTCATCAAACATTTTGCATGAATTGTTCAAGGAATGCATAGACTAATCCTGGTTTATCTATGTGGTAAAAATCATATTCATGTTGAGAAATCCAGCTCAATCATAATATGAAAACTTTGTAGGTATACGTTCAAGCTATTCATCGTTTTTGTAGGTTTACGCACAAGGTATTCATCATTTTTTGTTCGAAAGTTTATTTGTCATATATAGCTTCAAAATCTAGATTTTCGCCTTGCTGAAAATATGTGCCAAACTACTTCACAGCTAGGTTGAAAATTATGTTTTCAGGCATCATTCATAAATGTTGTGTTGCCCCATATCGACTGTCAGCAAAAAGGAAAAGTACAAAGTGCTTAGGTTTAGAACTGCTGAGATTCTCATGTGTCCACTTCACGGAAGTAACTACCGATCGCTAATATATTTATGGTATTAAACTTACCTATACATCTAAAAAAGCATGAACAAACCTCACGTCTTTTTCACAGTGTCGTATCGTTCAATATTTTGTTTTTTTGCAAGGGGAGTAACGGTGGAGGGTTGATAGACCCAGGTTTTGAGCTTGTTTTCCAGTGAGGGGATAAAAACTTCATCCTAGAGACTCGCAAGGAAGTTCCTTGAGAATTATTCCACCAACCGGCATGAGGCTAAGAAGAAGCATTCACCTACAGCACAGTCTCCTTCAAAAGCCCTGTTATTTTGCAGTGCAATTGTAGTGGAGGGTCGTGTACCGAAGTTCTTGACCTTGTTTTCTAGGGAGGGGAGTAGCTTTTGATCCAAAAAGTAATTAAGGAGGAGTATCAACCATTTTCATATCATATCAGCCGCTTTTGAGGAGTTACGCAGCTGAAGAGAATTATTCATCTCTACGGCTGCATTTTTCATTTTGGGTATTTCAAGAAACCCTTTCTAGGTTGTTGTGGAATTGTGCTAGGAAGCCTAGGTCTTTGATCCCGTCATTTCCAAAGCACTATATCAGTAGACTCATGTAATTTCATTTACAACAAGAGTTACTCCCAGCAAAAACTACATTGTCTTAACCTTCGACATTGTTATATAAAAACTTTTCTTCATGTTTCATGTACTGGGTTCTTAAAGGCTTGTTTTGTCTAGTTTAAGTGACTTTTTCCTTAAGATCTTGTACACATTTTTTGCTATAATTTCTAATAAAGTGGATCTATGATCTTCTCTCATTATATATGTTGATAATTCACTGTATTTTTTAGTTTTGTGTTCTATATTCCTGTTTTTCCTAATTTGGAATATTACATAACCTAAAGAGCTCCCACCTTCCTTCAATCTACCGACGTCCCTTTTGGTGTCCTCTCTCTCATCATACGTCTAGGTGGTATAAACATTCCAATCCTCTAAACTAAACACAACCCAAGACTACTCCTTAACTCTATACCCTAGCAGGATTTCCCGACCCCTCACCATTCCTTCTTGCTAACATCCCTTACCTACCCTCAACCAGAGTCGGAATGGTTTTGCTCTCACCTTCTCAACAAAAGACTATGCCAGTCCTTCTTAATCCCCTTAGGCTTCCATAGAAACTGACCCAAATCATAAAACATAAACATGTCATGAGAAAGGGTGTGGTAAGCAAGCACATACCTAAGTTTTTTCATGGTGGAAGTGTGATGGAGGTTTTTTATCGCGTGGTGCTGCTTACACCAAAGTCTGCAGTCATAAGAAAACCCCCACACCTTCCTCCACTGTGTTTTAAGCTCCATGCACGGGTCTCCGTCTCGCCACCTCACCACGTGCTGCATGTGATAGTACAAGTTGTTTCCCTTGCCACTCATGTGGAAGGGATTGGGCTTCAACCCAAAGGAAGCTACCATTAAAATTGATAGGAGGGTCGATCTTCTTTGTCACCCAATTGAGTTCCAAAACTGTGGGTGAGCTCCGACGTCGAACCTGTCTTGCTCTATAATGCTTTGTAGCTTGATCCATGGTTCTTCCTTGAGATTAGGAGGTGTGCTTAATGCAACAAGTTCATTTGGGTGAGCATAACCACAATTTTCCCGTAGGTGAGCTTCTCTGTTTCCTTCCATCCTTAGAGGTGTGATAATGATATAATCAAATTTCTTGATTGTATCCTCCAATTCCTACACCCCAGCAATATGCCAGCTCTAACTGAGTTCATCCCACTTTGTTCCTTGTTTCAGTTTTTGGAGAGTGGTCGTAACCAACTGAGAGTCTCCTTCGATTACCAGCTTTGTCTATCCTATCCTGATGGCCAAGAGGAGACCTTGGTGCACTCCTATGAATTACACTTTATTGTTTTTGGCAAAGCCACAAGAGTGCGAATATATGAATATTGTCATGCCTTGATGATCTCCAAAAATTCCTCTAGCTCCTCCTTGCCCCGGATTTCCTTTTGAGGCTCCATCAAAGTTCTGTTTAATGAATCCTTCTGGAGGAGGCTTGAAGATCCAGATGGTGTCCCCTCTATGAGGGACATATTTCCAAGAAGATGGGGAGACCATGCTAGGGGCTACATGGAGGCCATGGAGAATTCTTGCTTCCTTAGGAGCGACTTCCTAATCATCTCGCATCCATTTCTCAAAGAGAATGGTTTATGTTATGTTGTTTTTAATTCCTTCCAACGCTATCTCTTGGTCTAATCTAGTGTTTTTGAATATCCATCAGTTCCTTTCCTCCCATGTTTCCCATAGAGTGAGCCATGGGAAAACGACCCATTCTTGATTAAGGATCAGGTTCAAGTATAACTCTTTTCCACATATTATAATGGTCTCCTTTATGCTGCCCAGGTCACTATCTATCCTGCCAAACAATGCTTCCACTTGTCTCCATTTTCTCTCCACATACTGATAGGAATTGAGGAGGTGTTCTAGTGTTTCCCCCTGATTTCCACATAGGTCACAAATAGAGGGCCCTTTGTAGCCTCCTTTTGTTAGTTGGTCCTAGGTGAATATTCAACCTCTACATACCAACCAGATGAAGTAGGACACCTTCGTCCACCACTTCCCTCTGCAAATTTTTGTCCAGATTTGATGTTGATTCTCATGTTGCCATCATGCTTTTATCTTATATGCTTCCTTGACTTTAAATGATCCTTTCGTATCATAGCCCCATCTCAAGATGTCTGACCCTTTGCGGAAGGTGATTATTCTCTAGTCTATCTCCTTCAAATGGATCCATTGATCTGAATTCAATGCATTTGGCCAAACTCTCCTATATTTCTATCTTCTCCATACATCGTTAATGGTATCTTCCCTCCAGTATTAGTTTACCATTTTATAATTGTTGTTGATTTTATGATTGTTCTTATGGGACGAATTTAAGAAGGATGGTGCAGGCATCCATATTGAGGGCTCTAAAACTCAAATTGTTGAGTTTGATTTATATTTTTTGTATAAGATGACTCCAACAAGAAATTTTCAGAGATATTTCAGCAAGGTACATGCCCGTGTATTTAGTGGGAAGAGAGCTCATACCAAACACCAACACTCTTGCTAGAAAGGTTTATATATTTCAAACCGTATTAAAGAAGAAGATGCAGGATTTTTCATTTTTAATAAGGGTGCGAGAGGCTTTCATAAACACATGGAGTATATCTTTAATGTTTCTAGCTTGCTTCAGTGATACATGACAAGAGAGAATAATTTCATTAAAAAAATTCTCGTGGCTAAGATGGAGGTCATTGCCCTAGAGCCTAAGATGATAGATCTTTAGATTACTAGCTTCCTTCTTTAGGAGTTTGATAAGTCCTACAACAGCCAGAATAAATAAGAATGGGAATAGGGAATCTCCTTATGTTAACCCCTGATTAGGGTTAAATTATTTTGTGGTGAACCATTTAGGAGAATGGAATAGATAGGGGAGGAAACCAGAGCCTGGATCCACATTTGATCAAACCCATAAGCTTGGATTACTTTGGTGAGGAAGTTACAACTTATGCAGTAATAGGCTTTAGATAAATCCAGTTTGATCGTTATCCCCATGATTTTTATATGCTTTGAGGAGTGGATTGCCTCCTCGGAGGTAATAATACCATCTAGTATTTGAAGGCCCTCTTAAAAACCATTTTTTTCAGATGATATGAGGGAAGGTAGCAAAGTTCTAAGGTGCTTAACCATAACAACTGCAATGATTTTGTATATGAAATTGCATAAAGCAATCATGCAGAATCCTTGGGGATACCTCAATTTAGTAGATTTAGTAATCAACATTATAAATGTAGCATTGATACTCTAACATGCCTTTTGGTGCCGTCTTAACTCCTCCACCACTTCTAGAACATCTTGTTCTATGAATTTCCATGCAGCTTGGAAAAGTTCCACGGTGAAACCATCAAGCCCTAAGGCTTTATTTTTTTCAATAGATTTACCACCTCCTCCACTTCCTCCATTGTTACCACCCACACAAGGTTGAGGTGCTCATATTTGGTAATGAGGTGTGGAATATTTTATGTCATTATATGGATTTCCTTCGAGAGATCATGGTCTAGTTCAGAGAGAAAGGTTTGAAAGTGATATACAACTATTTATTCAATGTCCTCATGATGGACTATTTTGTCTCGAACCTCATTTTTCAGTGAGAAGATCATGTCATGTTGTCTGTGTTGGACCATTTCTTTATGGAAGAAGCATGTGTTCTTACCTCCTTCCCTCAACTAGTTGACTATATATGTATGCCTACAGAGTATCTCATCCTATTTTCTGCATTATTCTAGTTGTGTTATGAGCCACCCCTCTTCTTCTACTAGAAGTTTTGATCTTCCCTATGTGATAATTTGTAGTTAGACAACCTCCATATTCTTATTTAACTCCTCCCTCACTGTGAAGATTTTTCGAAAGTGCTCTTTATTCCACTTCTTGATCCTTTGTTTGATCTCTTTTACCTTGAGTTGGAATGTATGCATAAGATTTCTTCCCACCACTTCGCTTTTCTTCCACCATTCTTTGATTTTCCCCAAGAAATTAGGGTCTTAGAGACAAAATGCTTCAAATTTGAAGGGCTTATTTCTTGGTCCTATTTTGAGGTCGATTTCCATTATTACTAGCTAGTGCTCTGAGCCCATTAGGGGGACAATGATGGTTTCCATGTACATGTCTCAGAGATGAATTGTTTCGAGACCAAGAACTGATCCAATCTAGATGAAATCTTCCTTTTACATCCTCTCCAATTTTTCCAAGTGAAGGTTTTGTTGTTGGTTTGTAGGTCCACCAGTTTGAGCTCAGATATTGCTTCCCTGAACATATCGATATCTCAGTATTATCGTCAAATTCTTCCTTTCTTCTCTTCGATTTAGCTAGTAGTGTTGATTCTAAATAAAAGCACTAACTATTTACAGTGCTAGTTTAGCTAGGCTCTAACATCTAGGTTTGTTTTCATTGAATTTAATTCCAGTAAGACACATAGATGGATTAGACGTGACACATACATTTATGATGATGAATATTTTAGGTGTTATGAAACACGTTTATGTTGCATTAAAATTCAAATTTTCTTCATTTATATCTCGCGTAAAAAACTGTTCTCTAAAATCGTTTGTGTGATTTAAATAAATACAAAACATGTGCATGATTTAAAGAAATATAAAACACACTCACAATTTGTGGGCCTAGAAATATACCCCCCTCTACCATTAAGTCCTCATAATCAAATGACCCTTGGGTCACCTTCGCCCAGTCCCCTCCACTTCTAGATTCCTCTATCACGCACCTATTTTTCTCATGAAATGGAGCACATAATTTTTAGGCTTTGATAAGATGTCATTAAATTTACTGGTCTCCTTGTTGTGTTGTGTAGGGGCTAGAAGAGCCATATAATTTATTTTTTAAATGTGACAACAAATGTAAATTTACTTATTACCTATGTAGTTAGAATAACGAAATGTAGGTTGAATAACGAGATATATTTGAATAACGAGATAACAAAATATGTCTAAGTTAAAAGAGTTTGGCCCGAGAGGCTTGTATGCATGGATAATTTGATCAATAAAGTTTCAATGTGTTTTTATCCTTCAGTTGTCCAATTCAGTTACATTTCTCCTATTATCTTTCTCAGTTCTCATTTTCCCCACAACAAGTGGTATCAGAGGCAGAATTGATTTCCACTGTCCGGAGAGATTAGGAAGAGTTGTCATCGAGAGGATTGAAGCCCGTGAGAGGAGACGTCTGCAAAAAGGAGGCCACTGGAGCCGTCGTGAAAGGTGGAGGTTGTTGAAGAGTTTTTTGAAGTGAAGAAGTTATGCTGTCGTTGAGAGAAATACGACTACCTAGAGGGTTCGATTGCTAACTATTTGACTGCCCAGAATCGAAGAAATATTGAAGGTTTGTATTGAAGACTTTGCATCACACGACTGCCGAGTTGTGCATCACACGACTACCTGTAAACTTGCAACGTAAAATCATTGTTGTCGGAAGAGGCTGGAGAAGTCAGTTTCCGAGCAAGACGCAGAGGGTTTGACCCAAACCTACTCTACCCAAATCGTGGAGTGAGAAGCTAAGGAGGACAGTGAGTCGAGTCCATTGCTTGAGGAGGTTGGGGTTCGTCGAGGGGAGGATTCAAGCCGAATGTCAAGAAAGCCTGCGGCTAGAGAAGTTGATTTCAAATTTTTCGAACGAACCGCTCCCTGCAGTTGAAGCTCTGCGTTATTTTTTTTTGGAGAGTCGTCCAATTGCCCAGTATCAAATCCACTGGAAAAAAAAATGAGTATTTTTTTGCTGTGAAATAAATCATATAATTTTATTTTTTAGCTGTGGGAAAATATTTTTCCATGTATTGTTTGAGGCAGTCAATTTGAAGGAACATAATTTCTTACATAAAAGAAATAGAGTTCAGAAAAATTCACTGAAGTAGGGTTTCAATTCAGAAAATTTGTTGATTGAAAGTGTAGTAGGGTTTCAGAAAAAATATGAGTAGGGTTTCAGGAAAAATATAAGTAGGGGTTCTGAGTAGTTTAAAGAAATTGTGAACGAATTTTCTTTTTTTGGAAGAAATTGTTTGACATATAAAGGGCTCAGTTTTTTCTGAATAAAAAGGGAAGAAAAATATATTTTTTGCAACTCATAAAAACTTAGGAGAAAGGGGGATATTTGGGAAACCATAAATAAAGCCTATCTCAAAGGAAAACAATTTGTTTGAAACCCTAGTTGGAAAGAGAAGGGAAAACTAGGAGGGAGAAATGGCGAAAATGACAAACGCAAGATTTGAGGTGGAGAAATTCACCAGGAAAAACAATTTTGCTCTGTGGAAACTAAAGGTTAGGGATTTGCTGGTGCAACAAGGGTTGCACAATGAATTAGACATGGTAGCTAAAAAACCAGCAAGCATGTCAAACTCAGACTAGGAGGACTTGGATGCCCGAGCTCTCACTACCGTTCAGTTATGTTTGGCAGACGAAGTACACTTCAATATTTTTGGAGAGAGTACAACTGCACGGTTGTGGAAGAAATTGGAAACACTCTATATGAAAAAATATTTGGCTAACAAAATCTATTTAAAAAGACAATTGTACAACCTTCGAATGAAGGAGGGTACGCAAATTGCAGATCACTTAAATGTTTTTAATACGCTTATTTGTCATTTGTCTGATATGGAAGTAAAGATGAAGGAAGAAGACAAGGAAATAACCTTGTTGTGTTCCATGTCTGAGTCATGGGATCACTTCGTGACCTCAGTCAATTTGAGCACCACCGATTCATTAAAACTTGAATCTGTCGTGGGTGCTCTCTTATCTGAAGAGGTACGAAGATAATCTAGCATTGAGACTTCTACACCTAAAGCCATGGTAGCTATAGGTCGGTCAAAGGAAAGGGAGGAAAGACAAGAGGTTCTTCCAGATCGAAGTGAAAGGGCGGAAAGAAGAGTAAAGAAAAATGCTGGTACTGCAACAAACCAGGACATCTCAAAAAGGATTGTTGGAAATGGAAGGAGGAAGAAAACAACAACAAGGAAGCAAATCAGGTCGATTCAGGTATGGATGATGAGGTTTTAATTGATAAAGCACTCCCTATTTGTAATATCTCACAACATGCTGACAATTGGATATTAGACTCTGGTGCTTCTCATCATATGAGTCCGCACCGAAATTGGTTTTCATCATATGAAACTGTAGATGGTAATTCTATATTCATGGGAAATAATGTATCTTGTTAGACTGTTGGGATTGGAAATGTGAAAATTAAAATGTATGATGGTAAAATTAAAACCTCATCTGATTTTAAGCATATACTTGATCTAAATAAAAACTTGATTTCCTTGGGAGTTTTGGATTTGCATGGTTACAAGTTTACAGGTCAGAATGGAGTGCTGAAAGTCTCAAAAGGAGCCTTGGTTGTTATGAAGGCTGAAAAGGTCATAAACCTATACAGACTCAAGGGGAGTACTCAAGTTAGTGAAGCAGCGATCATTTCAGATAAAGCAAAAGAAGGTTCTCATCTATGGAATTAGCCGTTGGGTCACATGAGCGATAAAGGTCTTCAGGTACTGATGAACCACAAGCTACTTCCTGATTTGAAATCCTTGAACTTGGATTTTTGTAAATATTGTGTGTTTGGAAAACAATGTAAAAAAATATTCAAGTCTGGCAATCATAGTAGTAAGCAGATTTTGGGCTATATTCATTCTGATCTGTGGGGACCATCTCCTACTGTGTCCTATGGAGGTGCCTTATATTTTTTTAATTTTTATTGATGATTTCTCCTAAAAATTTTGGGTCTATATGTTGAAAAATAAAGCTGATGTATTTAATGTGTTTAAAAAATTTGGAAAAGAAAACAGAAAAATCAATCAAATGTTTAAGAACTGACTATGGCGGTGAATTAACCTCTTTAGAATTTGAACAATTTTGTAAGGATGAAGGGATATTTAGACATAAAACTGTTGCTTATACTCCTCAGTATAATGGTGTTGCTGAACGGATGAATCAGACTCTTATGGAAATAGCCAGAAGCATGATTAGCAGTGCTAATCTGCAAAAGGAGTTGTGGGAAGAAGGAGTATCTACTACTTGTTATTTAGTTAACAGATCACCTTCGGTTGCAATAAACTGTCAAATTCCTGAAGAAGTTTGGTCGGGTCAGTCCTATGATTATTCGCATTTGAATATTTTTGGTTGTGAAGCCTATGTTCTTATTCCTAGAAATCAGCATTCAAAATTAGATCCAAAATCAAAATGTTGTGTCTTTGTTGGATATGATTATTCAGTGAAGGGATATAGGTTGTGGGATCCTACTTCACGGAAGATAGTCATTAGTAGAGATGTAACATTTGATGAATCATCTCTTTTAAAATCAGATGTTGAAAAATTTGAACAGAAGCAGGTATCGCCAGGTGAGCGGATTCAATTGGAGACTGTACCTTTTCTAGAAAGTCAAAAGGAAGGAGAGACTTCTGAAAAAGGTGGAGAAGCAGAGGAAAATAGTGAAATTCCAGAATCCATTCAACAACCAGTCACTCAAAGAAGGTCTACAAGGGAAAGAAGAACACCAAAAAGGTATGAAGACTCTGCTTCATCATTTGCATTGATTACTGAAGATGGGGAACCATCTTGTTATCAGGAAGCAGTTGATGATGCACATAGGAAGATATGGAAAAAGGCTATGGAAGAAGAAATGGACTCCTTAGCCAAGAACAACACCTGGGATCTTGTAGAACTTCCTGAAGGGAGAAGCATTATTGGGTGCAAATGGGTCTTCAAGTTGAAGAGAGAAGTTGATGGAAGTATCGACATGTATAAGGCGAGACTGGTTGCAAAAGGGTATTCTCAGGTTGAAGGTATTGACTTTCATGAGATCTTTTTACCTGTAGTTAAACTCATTTCTATTTGTACTGTGTTAGCACTAACTTATTTACTTGACCTTGAGTTAGAACAGTTAGATGTTAAAACAACCTTTCTTCATGGTGATTTGGATGAAGAGATTTATATGGATTAGCCAGAAGGTTTTGTACAAGGTCACAGTAGAAGATTAGTTTGCAATGGTACAAGAAGTTTGATTCCTTCATGGTGAGCTAGAATTTTATCAGAAGTGAGTATGATCATTATGTATACTTCAAAAGTTTCAATGGCATATTCATTATCTTGCTGTTGTATGTTGATGATATGCTTATTGCAAGCAAAAGCATGGAAGAAATCAGCAAGTTAAAGGCTTAGCTCTCTAGGACGTTTGAAATAAAGGATCTTGGAGCGGAAAAACATATCTTGGGCATGGAGATACATAGAGATAGGAAGAATGGTAAGATTTGGTTATCACAACAGAAGTATGTGGAGAAAATACTTGAAAGGTTCGGTATGAACAATGTGAAACTTGTTAATGTTCCATTAGCTTCCCATTTTAAGCTTTCTTCGGATTTAAGTCCTAGAACTAATGAAGAAAAGCAGTATATGTCTAGTGTACCATATACAAATGTGGTAGGAAACTTAATGTATGCTATGGTATCTACAAGACCTGACATTTCAAGGCAGTTGGAGTTGTCAGCAGGTTCATGGAAAATCCAGGGGAAAAACATTGGCGAGTAGTGAAATGGGTGCTTCGGTATTTGAGAGGCACAAGTAACCATTGCATCAGCTTTGATGGTAGTGAAGGTACAGTCTGCAGATATGTGGATGCTGATTATGCAGGTGATTTGGAAAAAAGGAGGTCTACTATAGGTTATGTTTTTACTCTTACAGGTGGAGCAATCAGTTGGATGTCAAAGCTTCAAGAAACAATTGCTTTGTCCACTACTGAAGCAGAATATATAGCTACTTCAGATTCCTGTAAAGAGGCAATCTGGTTAAAAGGTATACTTGACGAGATTGGAAGGATGCAGGAGAAAGTGAATGTGTTTTGTGACAGTCAGAGCGCTATTCATTTGGCTAGAAATCCAACCTATCACAGCAAGACCAAGCACATCGATGTAAGGTATCACTTTGTGAGACATGTAATCGAAGGTGGAAAAGTAGTCCTCAAGAAGGTCTGCACACAAGAAAACCATGCAAATTTATTCACGAAGCCAGTTTCAGTAGAGAAGTTGAGATGGTGTCTCACTTCTCTCGGCTTGCAGAAAAGATGATGAATGGGCATTAGGAAATTTGTTGTCAAGGTGGATTTTGTTAAAAATGTGACAGCAAATGTAAATTTACTTATTACCTATGTAGTTAGAATAATGAAATGTAGGTTGAATAACGAGATATATTTGAATAAAGAGATAACGGAATATTTCAGTTCAAAGAGGTGGCCCGAGAGGCTTCTATGCACGGAGAATTTGATCAGTAAAGTTTCAAAGTGTTTTTATCCTTCAGTTGCCTAATTCAGTTACATTTCTCCTATTATCTTTCTCATTTCTCATTTTCCCCACAACAATTTTTCTCAAACGTCACTGATATTTCTTCCATCTTCTTGTTCATCTCGCGCAGGCTTACATGTTTTCACTTTACTTACATATGTACTTATTATTTTCTGCAATATTTTGTGCCAAAATTTTGATTCGACTGAAGTAATCCTAGGCAACTGTTTTCTTGGAAGAAACTCCATAAGGTTCCTGTAATATCTGCACTTAAGTGTTTTCTCTTACTGTAGTTTCCAGTGGGAAGGATCCACCATCATTTGAAGACCGGATTATCTACAAAGACAAGGGTGGGAGCAACTACAACTGTATATTCTGCAGCTGTTCTGGAGTATCTCACAGCAGAGATTCTAGAAGTGGCAGGAAATGTTGCTAGAGAACAGAAGTTTAAACGTATCACCCCAAGGCATTTTCAGTTTTATATAAGAGTAAATGAAGAACTTGATACTTTGATCAAAGCTACCATAGCAGGTCAAGGTGTCCTACGTCATATTCACACGCAACAGCTGAAGCAAGACCCAAAGAAAGATTAGGCTCATTGTTTCGAAATTATGTCAGCGTTTTAGTGTATGGGGAGGTGTGGGACCTACTTGTAAACCGCCTTCTCATCAAACATATTGCATAATGATGAATTAATTAATTGTTCAAGGAATGTCATAGACTAATCCTGATTTATCTGACTGAGAAAGATCATATTCATGTTGAGAAAGGCAGTTCAATCCTAATATGAAAAATTTGTAGGTATACGAACAAATTATTCATCATTTTCTAGGTTTACGCACAAGGTATTCATCGTTCTCTGTTTGAAATTTTATTCGTCATATATAGCTTCACATCCTAAATTTTCCGCTTGCTGAAAATCCGTGTCAAACCACTTCACAGGGTTGAAAATTATGTTTTCAGGTATCGTTCATAATAAAATCTAGACATTGTCATTCAAACTTTCATAGATTTTGATCGTAACGATATTACTTATCCAATTCAAAGCCTATATGAACTCTACGAGTAGTTTGCAAGTGCTGGAAGAGTCGATCAGAAGTTGGAGGGAAATATTCAGTTTAGTTTTAAGCATTCAAATTCCAAACGTTTCTAACACGCAGAGTCTCAGCCTTCTCCTTTTCATCCTTTACAACTATTACAATTATAATTATTAGTTGAATTTTTTCCTTCTCTTCTAATCATTTATTTATCCTATCAGTGGGTTTATCCTCTACAATGTTACAGTTTTAAATTTCATGGAAGAGCATGACTTTGGGAGTCATCTTTAAGAAATCTAAATAATATCGAGAACATCTTATAATGGATAGATCTTTCCTTTATTCAACAATGAGCCAACCCTTGCTTAGGCATAGTGTACAGATAAAATATATACTTCATAATGACCTGCATTTTAGAAATTGGAAGTATGTTAGACCATGGATAGTGGTAGCGTTGGTTCTTCTATGGTGTGTGGTCAGTTACTTTTTATTTATTTATTTTTAATTTTTATTTCTTAAACTATGGTTAAAAAGTGTATCTTGTGATAAATATGACAATAATAGACTTTTTTAAGTGTAAAATTTGAAGAAACGTTTACACAGTAAATCTCTGTAGTGTGAGTTTTCAGAATTAAGTTGTGTGTTTGATCCTATGTTATTTGTAAGTGTGTCATCATTAGCTAAGTGTGTCATCATTATGATGACACACTTAAAATATTATAGGATCAAGAACACAACATAATTCTAAAAACTCACACTTAGGTAAGTGTGTCATCAGGTAAGTGTGTCATCATTAGTTGGGAACGTCATTTTTTTGGCTTCTTTTTAATTTTCTGTGTAATGCAAGGGAAAGATGTAGATAGTTGGTTATGTGCCCGATCCGGAGGTTGAGTACTACGATGTAGATTTTATTCAAGAATTAGAGAAGGTGGAAAAGGATTTTTGGGCAGATAGTTTCTCTTTTGCTTGAAGTGATCGGAAAGCCACTCATAACACTACTTCGGAGTCTCATTCTGATGTTGTTCTTGTGGTGCCTATGACGGAGTCAGCGAAGCAAGGGCTTACTAGTGTTCAGGACCATTCTTCTCGTGGTAAGGTGGAGAAGCCTTTCAAGGCTACCTATAAGATAAGATTATTAAGTTTTGGTACCGACATTCTGTGGGAGAGAGAAGATAGCCTGCTCTTGACGGCACTGGTTGGGATGTGGCAATTCCCAAACCACTGTAAGATTAATCTGCAGAAGTGGCTGATGGAGGTGTGCATGAAGATTATTGGTTATAAACCACGGACTAGCAAGCTACCAAATGGGTGGTATTTCTTCCATTTCATGAAGTGCAAAGATGTACAGGAAATCTACCAACAATCTTGGGTTAATGGGCGTTCTTTTCTACCACTCCATCGCTGGATGACAAATTTGCATCCCATTGATAATGCGCCTTGGAACCACTTTTTGTGGGTAAAACTCTCGAGATTACTTATCCAATTCTGGACGTCCATGGTGCTAAGGAGAATTGGAGGTAGTATCGGCATATGTAAATTGTTGACTCGAAGTGTAAAGGAATATTTGACAAGTGGGTAACATGGATTTTAGTGGAAGTCTCTTTTGCAGGTGGCCTTCCAGAAGATGTGGATTTAGAATGGCATGGAGATACATATCGCGAGTGTTTATATTACTGGAAAATACGTTTCATATGCCACCTCTATCATGATATGGGACATCTGATGCGATCTTGTGCTCGCTGGCATCCAGTAGGTGGCGAAGGCACTACAAGAAAAAAGCACATTGGTGAGGGGAAAAAATGGTCACCATAATCTCATTGGTGAGGGTAAAAAGAGCCTTCGTCACCAAAAACTAAACGTCACCAAAGGTGGCGTCACCAAAAGTATAGGTGTTGTGGTGACATTCAAGGTCCGTCACCAATAATGATTTATAGTGACGAATAGTGACCGTCACCATTTCATATGAGCAATGGTGACGGACAATAGCCTCCGTCACCAAAAAACTGAACGTCACCAAAGGTGGTGTCGCCGAAAGTATAGGTGTTGTGGTGACATTCAAGGTCCGTCACCAATAATGATTTATAGTGACGGATAGTGACCGTCACCATTTCATATGAGCAATGGTGACAGACAATAGCCTCTGTCACCAAAAAACTGAACGTCACCAAAGGTGGCATCGCTGAAAGTATGTGTTATGGTGACATTCAAGGTTCATCGCGAATATTGATTATAATGACGGATAGTGACCGTCACCATTTCATATGAACAACAACGATTTTTTTTTATGGAGCTTTCATGGCCGTCACTATTGGTGCATATATATGGCGACGTTCATTGACCGTCACCATAAACACATTGGTGACATCAAGGTCCGTCACGAATAATGACTATAATAACAAACAGTGACCCCCACCATTTCATATAAACAACAACGATTTATGGTGACAGACCTTTAATGGTCGTCACTATTGATGCGTATATATGGTGGCGTTCGTTGACCGTCACCATTTTATATTTTCGTGAGGGTCGAAAAATGTCACCATAAGCTCATTGGTGATGGTCAAAAGAGCATCCATCACCAAAAACTGATCTTCGTCATTCCCTATATATGAATATTAGGGCACGATGGAATCGAACCACCAACCTCCTGCTTGTAAAGCAGGTGCTCTTCCATTGAGCTAGCACCCTTTAAAGAATTAGACTTTAAACTAGCAATTGCCCCTAAAGTTGCAAAGATACACCAAAGGAATAAGAGCCAGGAAAACCGAAAGAACTCAGTGTCCTTGCTCCTATTTTTATTCTACGACACTCTACAAAGTATGATCTTGATCTATGACGTATTTGTGCCGAGTGGTTCTAATTTAATAGTAAATTTTATATTAGATAAAATAAATGAATAACTGAGAAGCCTTACGGGCTAATTTTTAATCCTTACACCAAAATCTCTTAACATTCAAGTCTATGGAACAACTCGTTCAAAGTTCAAACTGAAGTAGATTTTAAATAGAAAGCCTAAAACCAACTAAGTAGTTTACAAGTTAACATTTTGGATATAAATTCTGTTCAATTTATATGACAAGTTATGCCATAACCTTGAAACTAGTTTCTTAGCTAAAATACTTTCTTAAGTCAACAATGACAAAGAAAGATAGTCATGGCAAGCAAAATTTTCTTGTTTTTTCTAATGAGGGTGCATGTAACTTGATAAAGGTTGTATGAGAATATCAAACCATAAACAGTTTCACTAAAACATGGAAATGACAAAGTCTTGTTAAGAAACAAAGGTTTAGTTGAATATATGAAAAGCATCGAGCTAAATGATATAATTAAACTAAAAGTAACTGTAGAAAAAATGAAATTTCCATCATATACCATCTGGTTTGGTTAGTTCTTCAAAAAGAGAAAGTGCAATTGCATGATCCAGCACCTCATCTTGATTATGTAATGGACCATCCTGAACAAAAATGTCCACATACAACAATCAATGTTATTGTATTGGTAAGACTTTTGATATAATCTATCAAAGCATGTACTATGTAGGAGAATAACTGGTAGTTGAATTATTTCTCTACTTGCATGTACTACCTTTGGTAGTTGAATTACTTGGAAATAAAAATCCTTATTAGAAGATAACCCAAAAAAAAGCAGAAGCCTTTGAATATGGATGGCCATCTTGATTTTATAGAGTTATAATTGAATACTAAAGGACTATGAATTCTGCAACGAAATAGATGGATGGAGTGTAATAAAAAGAATTTGGATAATTTAGGTTGCACATATCTGTAAATGAACCACTTTTTCCTTTTGGATTCCTAGTCTTTAATATGCAAATAAAATTTTCGGTTCAACCAAAGAGCACAATATTTTGAAGTCTTAGTTCCCTGAACAGGGTAAGGACAACATTTGGAAACGGGGATGACTTTTGAAATGACCACTCTCAAAACCTTTGGAAACAGAGCAACGAGCACTTCCACACACTGGTCCAAAAGTCATGATTTAGGAGCATGAGCACACCTAATTCAGGGATGATTAAATATGAAATGAATTGGGCTACAATTATACTCAATTAAACGTAAAGAAATGATTAAAATCTATATAAATGACTTAGAATTCAAACATGAAAACTTTGGAATATGGTAGAATGTTGGCATAAAAACTTTGTTCATTATACATTCTCTTTCGTTCAGTTTTGATGCTTTACTTCCAAATTAGGTGTTTTCTTTGTTGGAGATAGCAATCCATACATCTAGGTCGAACCATTAATGATGCCCACAATGAAGGGGCATGTAGCTCAGTATTACAACAGCACACTGGCCAAGGGAAAATCTGGGGTAAATCTTAGTATGTATAATTTTCAAGATTGAGATGGAAGCTAGATTTTTAGCAGAAATTAAATGAGGACCTTAGCCAAAAGTCATTATGAAATTGTTCTAAAATGCAGAATACATACATCTCTGTTGAACCATAAAGAGGCGTCCCTCGCCAGAAGAAGGTAATAGGTGTTAGAAGAAAATCCAGCAGTGAGATACAAAGTTTTAAAATGTTTCAAATAGCTGAACATTAAATGCTTTGTGTATAGACAAAACATTGAGCAACCTACATTAGAAGGAGATGTTTGCGTAAACAAGTATTCAAAATTGTTGGAAAGTAATCCAAACAACCAAGAGACTTAAAAGTTTGAAATGTTTCAGTAGCAGACAATTTGTTGATTGGCTGGTATGCTCATGACAAAGCATTGATATTTACATTAATTTTAATATTAAACATCGATTAACTTAGTGCCACCTCATGAAGAGCAAGTGGCACCGATGTTGAAGGCAATCAATAATGAAGCTAAAGTTTTAAATATTTCAAGTAATAAATGATTGAAAAATTTATACAATGATATAGTGGATTTTAACTGGTAAGTTTTCAGGTGAAATAACAAGACAAGTTTAAATCCATTAGGTATGTAGTAACTGAGTGAAACTAAGAGACAATGAGTTTAAACTACAGATTGGTATGTAACCTCTATGATCTCATAGTAGTAAGATACATTATAAGTCTCATCTGTAATCATAGAATCTGCAGTATAAACTGTATAAACACAATTTACTCGATATACTCTTGAGGTATTATAAATCTTCACAAATCATAGATCATAATTTATATGCAGCATATCAAGTACACAAGTTGTTGGATATGCTGTAAGTCATTTATGCGAATAATACAAAAGGTTGATCTTGGATATACAGATCTATCAGAAAATTTTCTTTAAATAGCGAAGACATACGAGTTTTAGAACTCATTTATTTTATGATGCGTATTAGTTCATAATACATTAGGTTAAAGTATAAGTCAGTCCATAGAACATGACTAAACCTCGAGACAATGATAAATTTAGATTTAATACTGGTACTAAGGAATTCAGACAGGGAAGAGAGGATTTATGCTGTCAAGAAATTTATAAAATAAAATAAAGAAAGGAAAAAATTATAATAGACAAAACAAACAAGCAAGAAAGAAGAAGAAGAAGAAATAAATAAAATAATAATTAGAGTACCATATGAAAATGAAGATGATACAAGTAATAAAATTATATATAATAGGAAAATCAGGAAGAAATTGTTACAGTATAACAAATAACATAAAGCAAAATGATCTTCTAATAGCAATCTTTTGAACAAATTTGAACAGATTTAGAATAGTAGAACTAAGTGATTAAGCTTATCATCACTAAATCTTACAAGTGAGTATTATTAGTTTCGGTCATTTGAAACAACTATGAGATCAAGTAAATTTAGTTGTAATGTAAATGCTGTCCCGAGCAATAGATAGTGACGCTTCAGATTGATGATTAATAAGTGGTTCTCATTTAATGCTATTGTTTAATGAATGTCAAGCGATTGTCGTCAATTATCAGGATGATCATTTTATGTAAAAGGTAAAAATGACTACAGATTGTAAGTCAACGTTCATTGTATTGACAATACGTATTACTGTTACATTGTCTTTAATTGTCCTTTACTAAAGTAATAATTATAAGATAAATTTATTTGTTCTCTATTAGCTGGCAGTATCATGGAAGGTGTACTCATGTATAAAAAGAATAACTAGAACAACCTTGTAAACTATCATCATTAAAAGAATTTCTTACCCATTCATGCTGTGCGTACATAGAGATAACAATCAGATTCTAACAACTAAGGTAGAATTCTCTAAATAATGCGTGAGTGTATTATCATCGCTGGTTATCGATTAATAATCATGCCATACAGGTGATGAAGAAACACAAATTAATGTCAAAGTGGGCAACTTTAAAACTCACTAAATGACAATCACTTGACATGATGTACAAGTAGAAGGTACTATTAAAGGTCTGTAACAATCAGCCAATGCGAGGGGATCGTGTGGGATAATGAAGATGGAATGTCTAGCTACGAGCAGTGTCTGGTGATATCATAGGACACTAAAGTCATATCACGTCTAGACACGTAATAGATGATTGATCAGTCAAAGTTTTCTGTAAACATCATCCTCCTCGCTAAAAATATTTTCCCTATCGATAAGTATATAACGTATATAGCCTTCTCAAAATACGCATAACTTTGATATATCTGAGATACATATTGTTCTAAAAATAAATCGAGGATCAGTATATACATAGACCGGTATACCGTCTCACATCAAATAAGATATGATCCTTGGTATATCAATAAGCGATTTAAGCATGAAAGACGACTAATGTTTTGTTGTGGTCAACAATGCGAAATTACTATTTTAATGTTATTTCTTTACAAAGTATACGCTTTAACGCTATATGTCTATGCATATATTTATCAACATCAATTATTATTGTTACTATGTTCATCAACTTTATCATCATATTCGAATGTGATGATAAACTAAAACCTTAGACATCGCTAATGTTGTTTATCATTTTTCATGCCATTAAAAATTGCTATACATGAGAGTTGTTGTGAAATAAATACTAGCAATGACAATAATCTAATCTAATACTAAAAGGAAAGCGATCCACAAATTTATCATTCTAAATTACTATGCTAATAATAGAGGATTTTAACAGCAGAATGTGATACAAACATTTAAATATCAATAATAAGTAAAACATCTAAGCTGTTCGAGGTTATGTCTATCACAATGTAGCAATATCTGAATATAATACCCATATTTCAATGATGCATTTCTAACCTTAAAATAAGCTAATATAATATTCAGTTGTTAATAAATTATTTATAAACATTTAGAACACGTTGGTACTATTTTATACGGTGTGTAAGAAGAGCATAGGACTTATAATCATAATAGCATTGCAAAATAACAATGATTGACTTTATTATAGTTCTGTCATACAAATTATTACAATAAGTAATATTAAAATTTTCAATAAAGTAAAGGATGAAATGTAAAGATAGCGAAAATGTGGGGATTTTCAAATTGCTGATTGTTGTATATATGATTCTCATACTCAACATTATGAGTCTGAGTTTTAATTGATCAAACCACTTATCATGAGATTTCATAATGTAATCATTCTCGAGAATAATATAGACATAGGGCTCATAAATGTCATTTACTATGAATATCAATGCTTATTTATGCTCGTATTTCTTATTACGCGATAATATGTTACTTATTAAATATATTATATTATTATTATTTTTATTATGTGTTTTCTCATCTATTTTCAAAGTCATAGTTATCAATTCTACATTGAAGTATTAATATACATTCAATATTTACACTTTCAAATCAACACTATGATTATTATTATTATCTCTGTAGATCCTCTTTATCACTTATCTCTATCAAAAGGTGAAAATGCAAGTAATGAATGATTTTCGTGATGAGAATCCTGAAGTGTATCTGATATCTTAATGATTTACATTTTCTTTATTCGATCTAAAAAGTTGACAATTTTACTGGTGAATTTGGCTATCTTACGAGCAGATCTGAAAGTCAAGTACGAAAATTGCTGTATATCTTGAAGGTAATGTAATCAATTATTCATGGATCCCGTATGTATCATAACTATTATTGAATCTAAATTATGTGTTAGCGAGGCAAAGTTCTCTGTTTGATGATGGGATATGCATGGCGAATCCTCAAATGGACAAATCGCGAAGTCAATAAAGTCATCCGATTCTGAAGGCAAATTAACTTATGTGCGATACTTACATTCTAAATTCATTAAGCGTCTTCAACTTTATCTAAATCTGCCACAACGTATCAAAATTCCTTGTGATGAATATGGATCATTATTAAATACCACTTTAGCCAGCACGGAGCATCAGTTATCATATCGATTTCAGAAATCGAAATTATAATTGATTCATATAATGCTTATTACAAAATAGCACTACCTAGAACTTGTTGCTGTCATTAAATCTCTTATTTTATGTCTGTTAGTGCTGTTAAATAAATAGTTTAATTGGAAGAATATAATGGAAAAATGCAATCTTAGAGAGATGCACTTCATATATCATTATTTGAGTCTCATATTGCAATTACGACATGAAAAGAGCATCATAATTAAAGATATTTTCTAGTTTAATCATCGGTTGAACAACATATATTATCTCAAATATAATTGAGTTAAACATTTGTGTATAATAATATTCAGTCTGATTAAATATCTCATTTTGTTATCATCATAGAAAGTACGTGGGGTTATCGACATATCAATTCTTTACTGCCATTTGAAATCTGGATCATTAATAAATGCCGCATATAGAACATAGAAGAATTATCTGTAAACTTATAAATCAGGTCAATTTTGATTAATATACAGCTACAAAAAATATACTTTTCTGCAAAAGGAACCTTACTATATCATTTCCAAGCTCTCTTATTTCATAACATCTTGGTCTTTGTTTTAAATAAAACAAGCTTTGAGCGGAATATAATGAGAAAAATCACAATCACTGAGATGCCACCTTCATGCCATCAAGCCGAAACTAGCATCGTATTTGCAGAACCTTTGACATGGAAAAAACTGTCATAAGTTAGTATGCTACTATAATTTCAATCCTTTGATTGAACAGCATATATTAGCATAATCTCGATTTAGATTTAACGAAACATTTTGGTATAACAATAAACTCAATCAGTTATTCTATCTCATAACATGTATGTCCATAAAAAGTCCAAACAAGGTTGTACATTTTATATCGATTTCAACCTAACATTAAATATAGATAATTCAATAAATACTCATACCTTGTACATAGAACATAAACGAATGTCCTGCATAAAACTATGAAATCAGATAAAATTTAGGATTTTACGTATAAATTATAAAAGAATACTTCTTCAAATTTATAATAAATTCATTATCTTATTTTATGTCTATTCATGGTCTTTCATCAAATGATTTTATTGGAAGGAATATAATGACAATCAATCGCAAAGTACATATACAAAACCGGTGTATCCACGTATTCTGAAACGACATAGGCATTGTCATAAGTTAGCTAAAACTGCCTAATTTCAATTCTTAGGTTAGACAACATATCATTAGCATAATCTCAATTGGATTAAAGCATTTGGTACTCTAACCATATTCAAGTCGATTAGTAGCTCTCAGCGTTTTGTATCATTAAGAAATCGAGCAGGATCATGGAAGCATATCAATTCTTCATTCAGTACGGATCAGCCCCGATAAATCATAGCACGTGCGGGAACATAGGAGAAGAACTCTACCTGAAACGCCGTCAAGATGCAATTTCAGTTTGCAGTATCATTCACGAGAAATTAACTGCTGAACTTTTACTTCATCGTTGTGCTATTTTTATGTATGTGTGAGTGGCACCATCAGATCAGTTTCTAAACAGGAGGAATATAATGGAAATCTACAATCACTAAAGTGCCTTCCCTTCATATCCATTAAAGTATTATCATGTTCTCAAATAAATATGATATCATAAGTGTGACCACTCATATAATTTCAGTCTTTGGTTAGATAACATATATTAACTTATAATCTCGGTTGGATTAAGATCATTGATATCCTTCTAACATTTTCAGTCAGTTGTGCTCTCAACATTTGTATCCATCAAAAGTCATTCCATTTTGTCATTTATAATTCTTTGTTCAATTAAATACGGAGACACTCTTTTGTCTTGATATCAGATCAGTATAAAGTCAACAAATGATATCACTAAATCAATTAATTGTATCTAAATCATTTGTTGATGATGCCAATTCATTGTAATTAAATCATAAATTTTATCATCTTTTGGCGGAAACTAGGATCAAGGTCAACACCGGTAGGTCGCATGATGTATAATCTGTTAGTGGTGGTGCATCTTGAAGTTCAGGCTATGTTTTTGTTATTTATCAGTCTTTTTCTGGAAGAATCTTTTAATTTGTAAATTATCTGTAATTACAGCAATTTTGTTAAATTCTTTCTTTTACTTTACTACTGCTCATAATCAATTTAGTTGTAGTGACTGGTGGTTGTTAGAAGGTATGGTTTATGTTTATAAGCATATTAATAACTTGTAGTATAATGTCGAGGTTGATTTAATTTGTTCGATAGTTCATCAGATCTAATTTCCGGCATCTAAGTCAAGGTTAATATTAGAACCTATCAAATTGAGTTTCTTTCACACTATAAAGTTAATACGTATCAAATCATATTATAAATTTCAGACATATCATATGAAAAACAATAGTCACTTCTTACCTATTCTTGATTATGCTTTATTTATTCGCCAGGTTTTTCAAGCATTATCAAACCTGTATGTGTTTCAGTCGGATAAATATCATGCGAATCCGGTATCGTAGTTTTACTAAATCATATCTGAGATGGTGAATTCTGGTGTTATATTAATACCGATCTCAATGTGAAAATGTGACGCCAATTGAAATACATCAGGATGCATTGAAAGGCCGATGCACCTAAGGTATCACTATCACTCAAGATAGTGCTCATTAGAAATGAAACTAATACTGTGGGCCATTTTGGAGGTTATCTGCTGTCAATGAATCATCTTCAATTACACAAATTACTAGTATAAATATTCAAAATATGAAACGTGGCATCTTTCATTATAAAATTATTAGTCATTTCATACTAAGATCAGACATTAGATATCTTATAAATAATATATATATATATATATATATATGTATATATATATATATATCTATATATATATATATATATATATATATATATATATATAATCCACTAATCATTAAATATCGGAAGGGTAATAAGAATCGCCTGTAATCAAAGCCGTGGAGAAGTTCCTTTCGATGTATGCACTCTTATTTTAGTGCCTCATATTAAGACATATTTATTCTATATTACATTATGTCAATTTGTTGATTAATTTCCTGTCATCTGAGTGAAGCTGTAGCATTGATTTTTGGTCGCGCGCCATGAAAATCTTATTATATTGATCTGCCAATTCAGAACGTCATTGCCAATACACATTCATTAAAACGTCATGATATATTCCTTTAGTAATCTTCTTCATTTCATTGAACAATTCACTGTTAATCCATTGATGGGAGAACAAATCGCATATTTGTCTGATTTTCTATATTATACATTCATCTGATCAACTTACACCTCATTATCTTGGTTATATCAGACTGAAATATAATATATCTTAATATGCATTTTATCCAATATTACCACTTGTTCTATAATAAACCACCTCATGCTTAAAGTAACTTCATTTCTAAACATTTTCAATATCTATCACCTTTAATATTAATTGCTCAGTTAGTTAACTGTGCACCTCTTTTAGAAAGTTGGCTCATCTACTCCCAATATCAATACAAATGCTTTAGATGAAGGCTTTAAAAGGACTTTTATTGTATAAACTACATCTATATATAGGATATAGTCTATTAGCTCTCTTTGTTCAATCATGTGCGCTTCGATGTTACCAATCGACTTAGTATTGTCTACATCGTATTGATTCTACTAATTCTTCATATCAACGTATCATGATTATGACTTTGTCCATTAATTCTTCTCCTTCATCATCTTTAGTTTGTGAGCATACGAGGGCGTGTTGACTCATATAATGCGTGTCTCAACTCAACATGATAGGATACTACTAACGGTGGTCATTTTAATACAGGATCTTAAGTGTGTCATGAGATTAAGCTATCAATTATTACCATTATTATTGGTCAAGTACATATACCATTCAGTGTGATTTCTATCATTTTAATGGTTAATACATATATAATCATGATTCAAGTTTTTAATATCATCTGGATCAATAATATCATAATGTATTAGGATAAAAATGTTGCGCTACTATCTGATTAAGTGCTCTTATTTTCTCAAGTCTCTTAGGATCATTTATTAGAAGAAACATAAGATGGACGGCGTAAATCACGAGTTATGTGATCCACTCACTACGCTAATCAGCGATGTTGAAAATATTATAATGAGATTGAATGTGAAATATTATATTACATTCCTCTCTTTTGAGGCTATCTACAACCTTAAAAACAACAACATGTACTTAGTTTTGCTCTGCTTTATGTTAGATGAAATGATCAGCCTGAACCAATAGAACGCCATTGTCAACTAGTAAAGACAATTTTACCGTCAAGTTCAATGATTGGATGAAATTGACATGGCTGGATATTGAGATTATGCATTATTTTGAATTTCATTAACATGAAAGCTTTGTAGTGATGGTGATGTCTTTAAATACGCAGTTAGAAAGCTAGTATGGTTAATTCGTACAAATTGATGCACCTAAATATCTTAGAAGGCTTACCTGGTATTTCTGAGAACAACGCGAGAAGTGATGGAATAAAGCTCTTCTAGTTACAAATCTGCATAAATGATGTATGCGTTGCTACTCCTGACGTGTCGATCTATATGCTTGGGATGTGGAGATACACATATAAGGCTTCTAGCCATGCAGCGCAGTTTCAAAAGTGATGCATCTTGGACAAAGAGAGTAGTTTTGGGAGTTGAAAGCAATAATAAAATATTCTAATTGGAATGTTAGAAGATGCTCGTGCAGAAAGCACTTAATTCTCTTTGATTCACACCTACTTCCACGGACTTCATCACAGTGGCATTCTCTCTCTCTTTGATCATATATACTCTTTGGAACCTCGGGGCTCCCATATGGAAATTTTCGGAGATGATGCAGGGTTACGTAGCGATTGAAACTGCAATTTGGGAATGACGTGGCGCTGTGCCTCAAGCGATAGGATTATCTTTTAAGAGAGCCAGTCTGGTTCGGAATGGAAAATTCAAGGGTGGGATTACTCGTTAGGACTGATGAAAATCAAATTGCTAAATGACTCTAGACCACCACGTTGTCAGCACATATTACATGGTTCTTAAATCACTACAAAAGATAATATTATTTGCATGGTTATTGTGGAAAAAACCAATTGTACTTGCTTGGGAGGTATTATGAAAGTAGAGGATTTTGTAGTCTGGAAGATGTACTTTGTCGACATGGAAAAGGCTACTTTATAAATCTCCCTTTCTTCACATGTACCTTCTCTTTCTATTTGAGGCATTTCTTTGGGCTTATAGGTGACCTTCTTAGCGTCCTTCTCTGGCATATTAAGTTATCAAATCTTGGAGGTTGTTGTAAGTTTTCTCTTACAAATATTTACCCTTTTATGTTTTGGGCAATACGGAGATGCCGGAATCATTAGTTTTCGAAGTTTCCCAGCACTCAAGATTCTGAAGAATATTGCTTCATGGATTAATGATCGTCTGTATCCACACTATTAAGGATCTTTCTAAAAAGCTCGGGCGGCAATGAGCTCGGAAAGCATTTTGATGGTGCAAATAAGGATAGCTATGTGGGCTGTGGGGCTGATAAAGCTTGAAAACAAGGACCACGATATCACATGTTTTGGAATCAGGTGTTGGCTCAAAAAATAAATTATGAGTTATGAGTGGGATGCGATTGCTTGCTCGTGACCCTTCAATTCCACCTACATATATGAGCTAAATTACACCATTGATAGATCATTGTGAATGTATGAGATACAGAAGTACGCTTAATAGCATTAGTTAGATGCTGGTCGGATCAAATCTATTAGGAAGTTCAAATTACTATTCATTATATATGGAGAAAAAAATAACTATTGTTGACCTTTACTCTCCCAAAAGAAATTTGAGTCACATATGGTACTATTGGATCAGCTGCATTACAGACTTCCTTTCTGTTGGAACTCTCAATCTTCCTACTGCCATAATCTACATCAAGTGAGCACCAGTCTTTATAAACAATAGACCACATTTGCAAACACTTCAGGATATCTTTTTTCTTCACCATCTTTAGCACCTGGCTATATCTTCATTATTGGGAAATCTCTTTATTTTTCCTTTCTCCACCATTACCCACTATAACTGTTCATCAGATGATATTATGAACCTTGGTATGTATCTAAAACTCGATATTCTGTCAGTTACATATTGGATAGGTTTATAGCGAGTACGTGTCGAATTTTCATGTGTCTTTATAGCGTATAATGCTACGGTGGATTTGGTTTGCCTCTTCATAGGGTTCATGTATTGCTAACATCCTTACATATGCTGAAGATAGTTATGTAAATGTCTTTGAAAAATGATATTTGATCATAGTATAGAACTATTATATATATAGCGTTTTCATCCTTATAAAAAAAAAGTCAATCAAGATATTTTGTAGCACCACAGAGTTGTCATCGTGTTGCCCCGGGCACGAGTCACTCATTACAGGTTATGTACGATATAATACAACTAATTCAAGCGAAATTTCGAACATATTTATATCTTTACTTTGCTAATCATTACGCTAAATTAATCGGATGGCTCACCACTTATTACGTTAAAAACAGATATTTCTAATTACATGATATACACGAGAACTCTTTCTACGCTTAGGTGCGGTGAGCCGAATCTTCAGGAAATAAGCATATGGGGATGTCCATTACCTAAATTTGACTTTGCGCCCGCGTGGCTTCAAACAATTTCATTGAAAAGAACAAATTTTACATCTTGATCTTTAAATAAACAGCAGACTACAAAATGGGTTTAATACAAACTCTCCACACGATTCATGGAGGTAACGAAAAACGGATAGTTCGTCTACAGCAGTATTCGTGATCGTGACATCCACTCGCCGTGTCATGAACCCGCAAATTCGTAATGGAATAGCCAGAGCTGGTGGTAGTATGGGGATAGAAATCACGTTGATTAGGAAATGTGAGAGATTCCAAATTCTTGATTAAACCAAGTATTAATCAAATCGCGGATTGGATAACATGGACATATTCTATCATTGTTGAACCCGAACTATCAAGCGCTGAGAAATAGATGAGGGAAACAAGAAATGCGATATTAAAGAAAAAACAAAAATCCATGAACTAGTTATAAAACTAAGAAAGTTTTGAAGAGAGATTATTGAACACAAACTCTAGATTGAAGTGAGCTACCTACTAATTTTATTATGGTATGGTGGTTGATTATGGTATGATGATGTAAACTTTGCATTAAGTAATAAAAATCGTGATGCAAATGGGTTGGAAAAGATGAAGTTAAAATGCTAAATGGCTGTTTATTGTAAAAGCCAAAAAGTAAGTTGAATCAAGTTTAGAAATGGGAATAAATTAATGGTGGTGGTTGAACTTGATGGTAGAAGAATGGAAAAGACATTAGGGGGATTAAAGCAGTGTAGGAAGAGGAAGTAGTGAAGTGAGGATGAAGTTGGAGAAATTTCAATGAAAAATTGAGTTGGTGAGATGGTTGTGACAAAGGTTGATAATCAAAACCATAGCTCAATAAAGAGTAGTGTGATGCACCTCAATGGTCTAGTAAGATCTGTTGGAGTGAAGTTAAAGAAGAGATATGTGATTACAAAGTAGCAGTTGGATGCAATGTAGGATGAGATTGCGAATGAAAAAATCTAAATGAACTGATAGGAAATGTATCCTAAGGCCAACAAAAGATGCAAGAATATAATGGCTAGACACTGGCACTAAACAATGAAAAAGTTGTCCTTATACCATTACCTTCTATATTATTAAATACAATAGAATGGCTGCCTGCACCGTGTTAATAATGGTTCAAGTCCACCTAAGCGGTCACTTTTACTTATGGAGGAAAAATATGATTAGGAAAGTATTAATAACAATAGTAAGTTTGAATATTAAGAATGTACACTTAGGAGTTTTCAATTTATTTAGAACAAAAACAGGGGATTTCACCATGAATTTTAGTACCTGCATGATGCGCTTTGAATTGCCTTATAAGAATGTAAATAATATTAGAGTGATGTACCTAGCAAAATTTAGTCATATATAATGCTTTTGACTTATAATGAATCCACGTGAAAACGATATAAAAAAACCTTAAAAATGTAAACTTTTAAAATCTCTTAATAGTACCTCATGTCATTGATTAGATATCCTAATTACTTATATAAGTAACCATCCGATCATATTTTCATTCTCTTGAACTCTCTGACAATACTTATCAAGCATAAATCACTTCTCGCATAACCATTTGAAGTAATACTCGTCATCCTATGACTATCCTCCGAAGAATTCTCACCCCATGGCAACGGTGATAGTGTAAGGCTAAATATCAAAATGGTATGAGCTTCTTCTAGAATTTTAATAAATTGAAATTGTCTTTATATTTTCTTAGATGTGATGTAACTACGCAATAATAAACTTTGGATGTTTTGCTCCTCAGTTTTTCTCAATTGTTATAAAAGGAGTAGATCAAACAGTGTATTTACAATATCAACATTTTTGAAGACGGAAGCATTTGTTGTGATGGTATTTCTGACTCCTAAAATATTTTCCTAAGCAGTTTCTTCTGATTGAAAATATCCTCTTCAGGATCATATAGGTGATCCACATTAGTGCTTTTGTTGAGAAGAGGAATGTTTTTATATGTTCAGTGTTTCTTTGTTTGTGGCTAAAGATTCTTTAGGTACTATAATATCAACAATGAGATCCATCGGGTCAAATCACAAGGCTTGGAGCTAAGGCTTCCCATTGGAAAGTAGGTTGAAACCTATATATCAGAGTACAACTCATAAGGTGGCATTATATCCTCTGGAGGCAGGATGTCAAGGATTCAGCACACAGGACAGATGTTTTACATGGATATCCACGGCTCACAGTTTCTCTAATAGCAAACAACATGGTTATATGTAGCATCATGAGGTAATTATCAAGGTAAAAAAACGATTTTCTTTTAGGTCTTAGAATTGAAGTTTACAATCATTTTTACCTTATACTTTGTGGTTGCGTAGAGAAGCGATTCATATTCTAATCTTATTACGCTTTGAGTCGTAATTTCAAATTTGAAATTCTTTAAGCATATTTAGGATATATCATTTCTAGAAGATAAAATCAATTTAGAAGTTTTGGAAAAAGTTGTGAAACATCAACATTAATCGTCTCAGATACACTTTTCTTGGCTTGGAGAGAGAAGGATTGCCATGATATAGGGGAACTGACATGGTGGCACATATAATTCAATGCGACTTTGGTGAGAGTATTAGAAACACTCGATTGGAGCCTATGCATCCAAATCAAGATTACAAAGAACATTAGCGATTGTTGACCACATAGGAAGCCATATGACTTTGAAATCAATGGAGAAGATAGTCAGCAATCTTGATACACTTCACCTTGAGTGGTGGAAGTAGGTGATTAGAACCTATGGTTGCACTTGATCAGGCCTCATTTTTATATGAGCATGGTTATTTTAGAGGTTATCAAACACTTTTTAATGATTCCTCTCTACTGAGTTATGTCATACATATCTAACCATATTCGATTACTCTGAATTGATTTGAGGCTATGAATATTATATGCACTTCTCTATTTCAATTTTTGAGTTTTTTGATAGGAATGTTGTTGCACACATTACAGTTCAGCATCTTCTTTAAATCATTTGCGTCCCAACAAATATTAAAACTCCATCCATAACTGTATCAAATCTTATTGGATCAATGACCATATTGAGAAGGGTTACCAATGTATCACAAACAGAAAAATATACAATTTCCAGCTCAATGCCACTGAATGTGTCACTAACTATAAAACCTTTAGTTTTAATGTTGGAAGAAGGGCAGTCAAAACCATTTTGGGTGACATTATTTTCCAAATCTCCCACTGGAACTTATAGATTTGGTGAAATAATACTGATATAAGTGTTAGCAGTGAGAACAAGCTTGTTCTCCAGTGAAGTAGTGTTGACCTGTAAAGAGATCAATTTCTAAAATTTATGTTAATAAAATTCCACAACAAAGTAGAGGCTTTTCCCTATTGGGTTCCCTTGAAAAATATTGTGTAATTGTGTGTGACTAACTCTTTATCTCTATTTATATTATGCTGCTTATTCAGTAGAGAAATTATGTGTTTGGTGAATAGAAGTAGAGAAATTATGCTGCTTATGTGACCTCCCAAAGGTTTGAAGTCTGCCATTGGATGCCACAGTTACCTATCGACCAGTAGTTGTTACTCTTCGCTTTGGATTTGCTTATAAAAAATGGAGTAGAAACTCAGTGTTTCTATTAAACCTTCTTAAAATTGTAAGGGGTAGACTGAATATGCAATTCATTTCATGTTTTGCAATAAATATTTTCATAGATTTAAAGTGATACATGAAATATAATTATATTGAAGGGAAGACGTATAGGTTTTAACTACATGACACACTAACAAGGTAGAATAAAAGAAGGAACAGTGAAAAACATCATAATATTTCTTGTGTTTATGCCTAGACTGGCAACCATACCTGCATAGGATCAATGCCATCATCTAAAGCATTCAGGACTGTGCAAGTTTCTTCACTCTCCTACAGTAAGGCGTCGTAAAATTGTGGCACCAAAGTTTCATGATAGTTTGTAACCAGGTTTAACAGATTAGCATTTTGCATACTAATGTTAACAAGTTGTTCTTGGGTGGAATCCAATTGGAATTGCAACTCTGCCACGGCCCACTATTTTTCGAAGATATTAATTACTCATGCACAACCATGGACAGGATCTTTGAGTCTTTGACTTGCTTCATACACCATGCTGCTTACTGCATCACCTCTTTCTAGGCCAGAATATCCTGTAACATCATAACCCATATCACATCATCAACATAAAGGATGAACACATCATCATCATAAAGGATGAACACACCATCATAAATAATAATTTCTCAAAAAAAATATACTGTAACATCATAAAGGACGAACACATCATCAACATAGGGTACATGAGATATGGGTACAGAGATATTGAAATCCTCCCGGGAACCAAATTTGAACTGGTGAAAATCCTGGTGACACGAAGATTTTCAGCCCCCCTACTCTACTATCCCAACTCGTCTTTTTCGATCATCCCGGTACAAGGTTTCAATGTGTCCACTAAAATTAAGGCAAAAAAATTTCTGGAAGTTGAGAGATTGCAATCCATCATAGGCAGGTTTGTGGGGTAATTTTTATTGCAAAATCTGCTAATGCCTACCTAATCAGATTAGGTTTATTTACAACAGAAATGTGGTCGTATCCTTTATCAAACAGGTAAACAGAGTGTTATAGGTTATTGAATTTCAAACCTCCATTTTGGTCGACCAGATATTTAGTAAGAATTCCATTTAAGGGAGTTTCTCCATGACAGGCAGGAACCCACCATCAACAGAGGCAGACGGATTGCTGAAAGGATATACTTTTTATGAACCATCCCACCTTCCACATAGAAAAACAGATAGATCAACAGTCGGGAGATGATGAAGAGCCGAGGCCGAAGCCACCCACGCCAGCAGCAGTGGTTTATGGCAAAATTGATTCCTTTGGCATGGCTAATTGCAAACCTACACCTGGTGGATCAATCCATCGGTAGTCAATATATATAGTTTATAGCAACATTTAATGGAATAAAATTTAATGGGATATCTAATATTTTCAGAATAACTATGTTCCTCTGTTGGGTGATTGAAAAAACAGCAGGGCAATTCCATTTCTTCATAATAACTAAAATCCCTTTTCCTTTCTTTGACATCTAGATTTCCTCCAAAGGTGACCGACATTGATTCTAAATTGGGTTATCCATGACCTTTCCTGAATTTCAGAGCAGATTTATCGATTAACACCTCTTGCTGAATCTTTTGAGCAACATCCGAGATTGCCATTAACAAAAAAACTTAGTTTGGGCTTCTTATTTTTGCATAAAATGCACTGCTTAGATATATGATTATCTTAAATATTAGGGTATCTAAATACTTGAAATCTGCCAATATAAGTTGCAAGATCGATTCGCAAGGGCTGTAGCTTTCCTCTGCAAATATTTCTCCGCTCCACATTCTAAGGGAGAGTCAAAGACTTGCCATGGAACCTCTGTCTCCAGCTTAATCTCAACAACATGTTCAAAGCTTTTCGGCCTCCTGAACGCTGTGATAATTCCTAGGAAAATGTTCGGCAAACATTCCACGTGATTGAAGGATGAATTAAAGTTTGAATCTAGTATAGGAATGAAAGATTTGTAGTAGAAATGATTTGAGGAAAGCAGCGTGATATGGCATGTGATTAGAATTACAGTGTTTGCATTTTGTCTTGCAGCAGGGTGTAGCCAATATTGAGAGTGGGATTTTTTGCCCGCCAATCCTCCATGACGATACCCTCTTAAAATTTAAATGGAGTGGGAAAATGATTTTCCTACGAGTCAAAGCATTTTAATGGGAAGGGTCGAAAACTTTCATATTATATATATATATATATATATAGATATATATAATATTTTAATTTCTTAGAAGTTATTCAAATATTGTAAATATTATTTAATATTTTTCAAAAGAAAGTTGGAACTTATGTTGAGTTTGTGAATTACTTTATCTTTTTATGTTTTTTATTTTCTTCATTGTATATTATTAATCTAGATTCATCTTAATTTTGAATCTATAAGTGTCTATATGGATCAAATCTAAAGAGGTTTTCACTTTAAGAGATTTGATTCCTCTTTCTCGGCCCTTGGTAGATTTAGAGTTAAGATAGATCTAGATTGGTTTAATAATTAATTTTATGTTTTTAATTTTTATTTTATTTTGACGGACCTAAAATGTTAAAGAGGACATTACAACATCTTTACCATAGGAGAAGAATTCAACATTGGAGAACCCTACAGGCCCACAGAAAAATTGCAAGCAGAGAAAGGGTCGTGGAGTTTCAGGCTAGAGTAGGGCGTAGATTTGACAAAGAGTGAACAAGCTCTGGACAATGACAGGCTCTCGTATCCTTGTTAAAATGAAAAATAAGATTAAATGGTAACCATGAGTTTTTATCACATGATATATATTTTGTACAGAGATGGTCACCATGATAAACCCTTTGAAGACACACAACTACTCGTCAAATATTCTTTTTAGATGAGATGTCGATTTCTTACTATTGGACCCACATGGAGGAGGAGGATTTGGTGGATTATGAACTAGAGGAAAATGCAAAATAAGATTAAATGGTAACCATGAGTTTTTATCACATGATATATATTTTGTACAGAGATGGTCACCATGATAAACCCTTTGAAGACACACAACTACTTGTCAAATATTCTTTTTAGATGAGATGTCGATTTCTTACTATTGGGCCCACATGGAGGAGGATTTGGTGGATTATGAACTACAGGAGGGGGGTTTTCAACAAATTTGGTCTAGTCATAAGGATTTTATCCATTCACATTTCAAATTCAACTTAGAAGGTCACCATACCATGGTTTCTGGATCTACCATATCTTTAGAAATAAAAGTTAAGAATTCAATAGGCAACTATCTAGCGGTTCAAAGGCCCTAACCCCTGCTTTAGCCATGCACTATTCAGGTCCTTTAGTTTCGGCTACCCAGTGCTTTAGGACATTTGTCAGGGGCTAAAAAACTCTTCTTGGGGTCATTGGCTCTAATTTTAGTTTCCCTATTGTCCCAGATATTAGACGAAGACATACAATGTGTTACTGCTTCCTTAGGGTTTTCAGAATTTTTTGAACATAGTGGGGGTTTGCCACTCTCAGAAGCCTCTCCATATTTTTTTCTCATATATCCTTCATCTCAAGTGCCATCAACCTAGCCCTCCTTCGGCGAACTAGTGAAGGAGAGCCTTGTCTCGGCGAAGGAAGAAGGTCAAACTAACATCATGAATGATCTTGGGGTTTTCAGGGAGAAACACTCTTGTGAATAAGGAGTTACGATTCAAAAGGAGTCTGAGAAAGCAAGGAAGAGGAAAATCCACTGTAGTGTCAAGGAGAAGAACATGGTCCTCCTTTATCTAGTTTTGGGAGTGAACATCACCATTCAAAAGACTGAGGAAATGTCCAAAAAATCCTTAGTGGGGCCAGAAAAGACCTGAATTTCATGACGTCGAAGATGCACATCAACAGCTGCGACAAAGGCTTCGCCAAATGAAACCTCAACCAACTTTGGTGGTGCTGGATGATGTTTGGGAAATTGATCATCTTGAAAAGCTTTTGTTCAAGGGAAAAGGTTTGAAAACTCTTGTTACAACAAGAAACAACAATGTTGTCAAATCTGATTACCGGTATGATTTGTCATTTTGAGAGAGCAAGATGTCGTGTCCCTTTTCTGATTTTCAGCATTTGATCGAAAGTCCATTCCAGAAACAGTAGATTACAACCTAGTCAAAGAGGTAATAGCAAAATGAAAAGGATTTCCGCTTGCTCTTAAGGTGATTGGAAGGTCTCTCCATGGTTAACCACCTGCAGCATGGATAACTGCCAAGGACAAAATTTCTCAAGGACAAACAATGTCTGAATATCACGAAAAAGAAGTTTTGAAACGAATGGCAACAAGAATAGATATCTTGGAAGAAGAAGTCCGAGAATGCTTTCTGGACATGGGAATATTTCCAAAGGCTAGAGAAATATCTGTTGATCCATTGTTAGACTTGGGTGTTTATGTTCATAAGTTCAAATGTACAGCTGCTCACACAATCTTAATAGAACTTGCGAGTCGAAATCTTGTGACTTTGGTGAAAAATCAAAAAGGTACCCTGGGGAATCCTTATGGCTGTAGTGGTGAGCTTTCCTTAATTTAGCATGATGCATTGCGAAACTTGGCTATCTATTGGACCAAGCAGGAGCCTATAATTGAAAGACGTAAAAGGTTTATCATGCCTCAGAAAGCTGATTCTATTCACAAAATGTGGAAGAAGCATGCAGGGCGTGATTTCAATGCTGAAATTGTTTCCTTCCACACAGCTTCGATGGAGGAGAAGGATTGGTGTCAGATGAACTTCCCTAATGCCAAGGCGCTTATCTTGAAATTTTCTGCAAGTGAATACTTTCTTCCACCTTTCATGCAATCAATGGATAAATTAAAGGTTCTCATAATTGTAAATCACAATTCTAAGCGGGCTACTCTAAAAGGTATATCAGTCCTCTCTTCATTAACGCGCCTGAAAGTTATTCGGTTAGAGAGAGTAATTGTTCCTCCCCTCCAAGAATACTGTCAGTCCTAGAAAAAACTAGAGAAGTTATCCTTGGTTCTATGTGAGGGTTGTGGGAATGCTACAGGATTACATATGGGAGTGGATTTAAATTTCCCCCGTCTTCTTGAGTTAGCTATCGATCACTGTAGTGATTTGAGGGAACTTGCTAGGAGTATTTGTAGTTGGAATACCCTTAAACAGTTGTTTGTCACAAATTTCCACTATCTTCATAAGTTATCAGAAGATATAGGTAATCTCAGCTCACTGCAGATGCTCAAATTGTATGCATGCCCAGAAGCGGAAATTGTATGCATGCCCAAGTTTAAAAGAACTACCATATTCAGTTTGCAAGCTAAGACAACTACAATTCCTTGATATTTCACTTTGTGGGTACCTAAAACAACTCCCAGATAAATTGGGCCAATTATCTAGTTTAAAAGAAATTGATATGAGGGAGTGCTCTCATGTGAAGCAACTTCCCAGATCAGCTAGTGACTTAAGGTCTCTGGTTCATGTCATCTGTGATGAGAAGATTCGGCATCAGTGGTTATCTATCAAGGCCTTTACCATTCCCAACCTCTGCGTGGAAGTTTCAGAAGAACACTTTCATCTGGATTGGCTTGAAGATTGATCGATTCATAATATATAGGATGGCACTTGCAGGGATTCTCTTTCTCTATGCAAATCTCCTGAGCCAAGGTGAAAAACTGGGTATCTAATAATCAGAGTTACATTGGAGCCCTGAACATTGCTGGTTGAAATTTGGAAAATAACAAAACCTCAGCATAATGGAGCTATGAGGTTTACTCAACAAGGAGCTCCAGGAGATCAACCCTACATAGTTTTTCACAGTGATAGAAACAATTTATTGTGTGCTTGGAAGACACTATCCTGAGGCATTGAGACTTTGTCAATTGGTACAAAGTATAACTTACTTTTATACATGATATTTTTATGTCTAATCATGTTCGCAGTGCATAATATGATCAATTTTGTCCAGCATCCGTGAACCTGGTAAACTTCCTGCAATTACTGAACTTTTGATGGCTTGGGCAGTAATAAACAACATGGCAACGTCATGCAGAGTGTGGCTCATGGCATAATGTGTCAGATGGCAGAAATAGGCACAAACGTTTAATTGGTACAATACCTGCAAGTTGGAAGGGCATACAGAGTTTTCACTTGTTATCATTGGAACATAACCAGTTTACAGGGTTTCTTCCAGAATGGATCTGGAAATTCAAGGATTTGCAAGTGCTCAGTTTCTCCAATAATTTGTTTTATGGAGAAATTCCCACCCAAGTATCTGAATTGAAAGTTCTTTGTACTACACCTGATCCAAAACTCAGTGGGGAAGTTTTGATGCGCTGTCTGCTAATGGTTTCACTAGATCGGACAAAACTGATGCTATGTTCTATGTTCAATTTCAAGGGCTAGGAACAAAATTTTCAATTTCAACTTCTTTATTCTTCTAAGGGTTTCATCAACTTGTCAAACAATAGGTTAACCGATAGAATTCCTTCACATTTTGGGTTAGTCAAAGGCCGAGTTTAGATATCTCCATCAATAAATTGACAGGACACAGACACATCAAAGATGGGGCCTAGACCAAAAAAATAAGTCAGAGACTACTGCAAACGCAACATGCAACTCAAATTCGAGACATCGAAATAAAAAAAATTCAATAAATTCGCTTGTAAAGCATTAAAATATGGGGTTTTCAGAAAATAGAAAAAGATTCAACTTGGTTATTTTGGGAGATTCATTTTATAAATACCTTGGGCAGGCTGTCGATGAAGGTGGGTAGCATCTTGAATTTACTTCCTCCTCAGAGGCCAATCCGGCGTGCATCTCAACAGCTATGGCATCAACCAGCTTCCTCAAATGATACGAGTAGAGCATCCATGCAGAATGCCCTGCAGAATGTTCCACTTTCAGGCGGGAATAAAAATTTATCAAAAAATAAAAAATAGAATCGTTCTTCCTTAAAAGTATTCAAATTGAGTTTTCAACCAATGCGACAGCGTGGGCGGAATTTTTTTGGAGGGGAATTGAAATCAATTTAAAATTAAAAATTAAAAATTAAAACAAAATTAAATTAAATTGCAATAATAATATTTAAAAAAAAATAATAATTATATATAATATTAAATTAAAAATTAAATATAAATAAATAAGATATTAAAATGTATATGAATTATTTAATATGTAAAAATTATAAACATAATTAATTAGTAGTTATAATTATTTATGTGGTCATCTTTAAATTAAAAGACTCAAAATTAAATTTATCTGGTTTTTCCTTCCTTTAATATAGACATAAAAAGGTATGATAAAATTTCATCTTTTAAGGTTTGATAGTTATTATTTTTTTTTACTAAGCTTTGATCTGTCATAATGAGGCCAATTGCCCATATTTAGCATTATGAGAGTTGTTATAGTTGCTATAACACGACCCAAAATTTTGGGCATTTATCGAACTCTCATGTTTTCGCCATTCGCACTTTACATGTTGCCCCCACACATCATGTGTTGCCTCATATGTTGACATTATGACGACATTACGGTTTCAAAGATGTGTCACTTCGGTGATGTGCCAAGAGACTCCCTTCAGTTCAAAACTTATCTTTCCCTAGTATGTATCGGAACCAACAGAAGCACTGAATGTGAACAAGTAGCATTTCATTTTGGATCCCCTTATGTTGACTATACTATGGTTTGGGAGAAACCATAATTTGGAAAGAAAGTGACTCCCTTTATGTGTTTAACCTATGCCTCTAAGGGCATAGTCTCATCGACATCGCACACCATGGTGAGATTTATTGCATAGCATGTCACCCTAGGCCCTTGACTGGTCCTATGCCTCAGCATGTGCAATAGGGTTTGAGAGAATTATATATTTTTCTCGGCATCCTTGAAACCTTAGGCATTGGTGATTGAAGGTCCAACCCTGCCATGAATTAATCCTTACTCTCGAGGGTGATTATCATCTTCACCTTCTCATCTTATCTCGAAACTGGATCACTCATATGCATCAGGGTTTACAAGGTACCTCGTATAGCATTAGTCCTCATTCCCTCTCATTTCTTTAGGTTTTGGGAAGGTAGTTGTTGTCGGGAGTTATCTTGTCATCAACCTACATTTTCAAGGGTGTTTTCCCATTGGTCATATTGTGCATGTGCCCTTATTCTCTCCATTAATTTAGGGTTTGGATTATTATGGTCTTGTTCATATGTTATAAAATCCTAAGTTATCATAGCCATGAATCAAAGGTTAAAACCTTTTCCTCTTGAATTTCACTTTGGCACGTATTACTTGGGTTTCTCTCCACCAAGTTTTAAGGAATCATATCCATCATATCCATGTGCATAGGCATTATTTTCCCAAAATAAGGTTTGTTTATGTGTGAGAGAGTAAGCCTCCAAAGCTTGGCATTTCGCTTCATATGTTAATATTAGAAGGAATGTTTGAACATTCAAGTCATAATCGTTTACAAAACCACCTGAAAGTCTCTAGTGTAATTATCACAAGATATACTTAAGCTGAGGATAACCTGATCATGATCGTTGAAGTCCTTACTTAAAGCATGCCTGAAATTCTGCTATTTGGTTGATAACCAAATCTTTATATTGCGAATGTGAAACAACTTTGGATAGTGATACCCTAGAGCCATAAAGAGACTTAATATTTGTATTAGTATTCATATTGTTTTATGTTGTGGCTCATGCCTTCTTGTAATTACTATTTGGCTGGTAATTGATAGTAGAAAAGCATTAGAGCAGAAGCCACTGGTTGGAGGGATCTATAATCTATTTCCTGGGATTGTCTGTTGGGCACGTGTTGTGATGTGTTCGCTTGGGGTATTAATTTTGAGATTGACTTGTGAATAGTATTCATGGAATTAAATTTTGTTTATTTGATAAAATGGAACTCTTGGCAAAGATAGTAGTCAAGAACTTGAACAAATCCATCTTTGAATGTAGACCTAGCCATGAAATCTGTCATCCTAACATTCTTAAAGATCCACAAGGGACGTTTTGATGCTAGCAGTGCAATGTATTTTCTTCACTAACCATCCAGTAATTTGTCTCCTACAAATTTATTTATGTGCCTATATCCATGACAATATTTCAATCCATCAAAAATGACATTTCAGCCGCCTAGAAGAATATAAAAGGGATTAGAACTTGTAGTAAAAAATGTTACCATGCTATCTTAATTTTTTAATTGATTATTTAATCAGTTTCTTCCTTCATCATGGCCCTCTCAATCCGATGCTAATAGAATGGGGTACCTCAAATGATATATCAAGCCTTGAAATGTGGACAAATAGTAAATCTTTCCAGTGAAATTGGTTTAGCAATCAAAATTCTTCAAGCTTATTTCTGGTCAAGGGTTTTCACTCTAATATGCGATGGGGAGGAAGAAATATGTGCCTGCTCCTTATGAAATTTTATCCATCCCAAGAACTCCTTTTTAGAGTTTCAATTCCATTACAAGTTGAAGTGACTATCTCCATAAGTGATTTCTATTTTTATTTTATTTTTAATTGTGACGAATAAATGATTGACCGTGTTCATTCTTGGTAGTTCTAAATGTTGTTTCTCATGAATCGCAGATTGCATTAACCCTGCTCAGTGCGGAGTCTTCATTATTATCAAGAACAGACAACTTTCTGATTTTAGACATAAACATAATTACTTCAGAATGAATATTAGCTAGCTGCTCTTTCACAGCATCAACCTTCTCAGTCCATAGCACAATTGCGATCTGACTGATTCTCTCTTGCTCCATTATTTTTGCAACTTAATGTCCCTGTCAATGTTGCTGGCACTTTACCTCTGTGAATTTACTCCAAATTTGACATGCTAAGCCCCTGATCATCTCTAGTCGCCCTTAGTGATTCGATCACCTGCATTGACATAAACTAGAAAGAATGCATAGAACATCAAGCAAAACCTATTCCACTGTAGAAATGAGACATCTTACAAGAAAATCAAAACTGATGAATATGACAGCTAGTCCACCTTGTAACGAAACATCTCTGCACCTAGTGAAAATAAGGATGGCTTTACATATGTTTAAGGTTAACCTGCCCGCTGCTCCTTCCTTTGACTGGTTTTCATGAGAATCCTAGATCTTAAGCTTATAATGGTGGGTGTGAGTGTCCTATCCTCCTATTAAACCATCATATATCATTCAACAACTAAATCCATGCATTTTCACCATTGTATCAGCGTATGAATTTGCATCAATGTACTGAATTAATATGACTTCAAATTTTGAAATTTTCCTACAAGATAACATTTATCATTAAAAAAATCTGATCAAACATGAAGTAATCTCATGAATCCTTCAGATTTATATTGCAATATCCATCTCAGATCGATAGATCCAGAATCTTAAATATTATTATAAAAATGAATCTAGTTTCTCAAAAATATTAAAGAAGCTCAAACCACATAACAGAATCAAAAACCAGTAATTTGGATCCAATAAATAGTACTTTGCCAATACTTCAGCAAAAATGGTTCAACACTAACATAACTTCAAAAATGATTGAACTCTACCGTGGAGCTACAAGAAAATATCTTTGTTCAAATCGAAATAAGGCAACAAAAATTAGAGAACCTTTGAGAAAACCATTTAAAAGTACATGCATCTCTAGTCAGAATTGCCAATGGTCCTCGGGTTTTCACATTTGCAAATAGAAAAGTTGGATACTTAAATAATTTGAACAAAAATATGCAGTTAGGAAGATTCACATATTGTTGGTCCCCTGTCTGAATCGAATGGGAAATTGTGCCAAGATGAGATCTCAGTAAGAGGAGATTTAAGGTGCGATTCCACATTTGTAGCTGAAACCATTGGTGTCTGATTGATCGTGTTAAGCCCGATATTTTTATTGTTGTTGATGATCATGGGCTCTTTCCAAAAACTAGCGCACAATGCATCATCCGATGAAGGAATTTTATCTGCCCATGTGTGCCATTCACTTTGATTTGGATCATATTGGGGGGAAATTATACTAGCATCAATATTCTCAAGGGTTTGGCTGCATTCTAAATCATTCTGACGAAAGCCAAGAAAATCATGAATATATCCCCCAATCCTGCATCTTGACTATTGGACTTAGTAGAATACCTGAAGAATGCAGTTTCGAAAACCACAGATTGTTGAGACTGAAATTGCACTCGGAAGAAATTGCAATAGATCCCCCAATCCTACATCTTGACTATTGAAATTAATAGAATCCATGAAGAATGCAGCTTCTAAAACCACAGATTGTTGAGACTGAAATTGCACCTAGAAGAAATTGCATTAGATCCCCCAATCCTGCATCTTAACTATTGAACTTAGTAGAATCCTTGAAGAATGCAACTTTGAAAACTGCAGATTGTTGAGACTGAACTGGCACCCAGAAGAAATTGCAGTAAGGCAGTTGCAAGAACAAGACCCACAACAAAAACCCTAATCACTAAGCCAGTGGGAGATAACATAAACACATGTTTTGGGTGGGAGAAATGTTATTTTAATTGGAGGTCTAAAATTTAAAAGAAAAATGAATACTCTCGCCCTCCATTTTTCCAAACATCATTTTTAATATTATGCCTTCAAGTATCATTTTAATATCATACCCATTGTTTTTCTTATGGATGTTGAGCACACTCCACGATTCTTTGTAATGCCAACAATTGATTTAAAAGGAAGCTTCAAAAATCAATTCAATTTAATTTTAATAAATTTATTTTAAAAACATTGATGGTGAACCACACAATGAGTGGTTCGAAAGACGTGTACCTTAAAAATTTTATGTGATTTACCCATAAGAGTTTTTAAAGAAATTAATTAATTAATTATTAAAATAAAATTGAGATAAAATAGTAAATTTAGGAGAGGTTCTTGTAACCCATGGTTTTTCTCATGATATTCCACCTTGCCAACAAGGGGGAATTACCCCAATCATAGGTCCCAACTAGACCTGCTCTTGTTTGGAATGGCTAATCCCAACGGGTTTTAAGGATTATTATAAGGGTTAGGGGAATAATTAGCTAGTGGTTAAGGGATTAAGGATTAGGGGCTTAGGGCTTAGGGGTTAGAGGTTTAGGGTTTAGAGGTTAGGGCAATAATGAGATAGTGGTTAAGGGGTTAGGGATTGGGGGCTTAGAGGTTAAGGGGTTAGGGATTGAGGGCTTAGGGGTTAGGTGATTTAGGAGAATTTATGGGTTAGGGGAATAATGAGTTAGTTGTTAAATGGGTTAGGGGTTAAGGGAATATTATGCATTTAGAGGTTAAGGGGTCAATATTATGCATTTAGAGGTTTATGGTTTAGGGGGTTAAATGGGTTAGGCATTGGGAATTAGGGTTTAATGGGTTAGGGGTTAAGGGGTTATAGGTTTAGGGTTTAGGGGGTTAAATGGGTTAGGGATTTAGGGGGTTAGGGGATTTATTAGTTAAGGATTTTAGGGGTTAGAATTTAAGGGCTAATGGGGTTAGGTTTTAGGGGGTTAGATGGGTTAGAGGTCGGGAATTAGGGTTTAAGGGGTTAGGGTTAAGGTTTTAAAGGTTTAGGGTTCAAGGGGTTAGGGGTTAAGGGTTTATAGGTTTAGGGTTTAGGGGGTTAAATGGGTTAGGGGTTAAGGGTTTCGAGGTTTATGGTTTAGGGGTTAAATGGGTTAGGGGTTTAGAGGTTTAGGTGGTTAATTGGGTTAGGGGTTAAGATGATAGTTTCATTGGTCTCTGTTTGTGCACAATAGTTGCTTATTCTTTGCGTCTCAATATAACAATTTTGTAAGTACTGTTGCTTGTTGCCATGTCTTCTTTATTTATTACTTTATAGCATTTGTTAGCCATTGCTTTACATTTATTGATGAAAATGTCTATTGCAATCAAACCAAATGTATGTTCAATCTCCAGTTTCAAACTCAGCCACAGTGTTGTCACACAATTTAAGTCCAGAGAATGGCCATCTGATGAAGTCTTAATAACCAGAATGCACCTCATGACTACTCCAGAAAATCTTAAGTTCGAGTGTCCCACATTCATGAGAAATTTGGCTCTTATACTCTTGCTCCACTTGACTGTGTCTTGGAAATACCCTTGTTTATTGCAAAAAATCCTAATGTTGTCGACCTTGTCCCTTAATAGACCAAGGAAACATATGTGACTGGGAGGAATGGAAAACACTACAAAGTTGAAGAGAGTAAAAAAGACTAAGATGGTTTAAAGGATAAGCTTGAAGAATGTAGCAGTGTTGAAACAAATAAAAGTTGTCCCAAACAAATAGTTGATAAACCTTCTTTTGTACCAGTCAATCAAGACTACATTCATGTGAGAGCAAGAAGAGGCCAAGCGACTGATAGGCATAGCCTGGAAGATAGGGTATGGTTCCATCTTTTTGATGAAATATTTGATCTACATTTTGTCTATCGAATATTAACCATTTTAACCTTGCCAACAAGGTGGAATTAACCCAATCGTAGGTCCCAATATGTCATGATATATATTAACTCTAGATATATATGAGAAGGAATAATAAAGACATATATTGATAGAGGTGGCGAGACAAGGGGAGTCACAAGGAAGAGATGGAGATAAACTGAAGGAGAGGGGAGAGAAGGAATGGAGAGAGAGAGAGAGGGAGAGGAGTGAGAGAGGTAGAGAAGGGTAAGAGAGGGAGATAGTGACACACATATGGAAGGGGGGCAGAAATAAGGATAGAATGAGAGATATAGTGAGAGGATTGGAGGGTAGAGAGAGAGAGAGAGAGAGAGAGAGAGAGAGAGAGAGAGGAGAGAAAGGGAGAGAGAAGAAGGACAAGAGATAGGACTTAATAGAGAGGAACCAGTATCATAGAAGAGAGAATATGTGACCAAATTACTCTATATGGAGATGGGAGATAGGGGCACCCTACCTACCTACTAAATGTCTAAACCAAATGTGGTGTAAATGTCTGTAATGGTGGTCGATTATACGAGGAGAGGATTTTATGAGGAGGCATTGGATTTTTAATATGATATGTAAAAAACAAGTACTGAACCTAACCATTTCAAACAACCACACATGTACAACAGTGTGAATACAAAGGGAGTGTGAATTGAGATTGCTAAGTACTGCTCCTATAAAATAAAATAAAAGATCAATTAGGTAAAAAGCAGATATAAACTAAACTATACTAGAAATGATTTTTGTATTATAGCAGAATGAAATGGAAGAGATGAGTTGTGATGCAGAAATATGCAAATACTATTGAAAACAAGAGAATACCCTCAGAGAATTAAAAAATCCTAACAACAGGACTGAACTTTAGTATCTGCCTATCAAAATTTCAGTTTTGTTCGAGCAAAAATTGAAGGATGCAAATTCAAGAGTGAAAACACAACATGTACAATGGATTAAAACAACAAATATATTAGGCCCACTCTACACAAATCTGTAATCTGAGAATTCAGGATAAAAAGAGCAGGCTCCAACAACAATTTCATAGAAGTATTTATTACTCAAATAGAAGAATGTCACAGCAAGTTGTCATCTCACAAAAGCTCCTACTACAACCTACAAGCTAACAGTACTCATTCTTATTATTTATTTCTACAAATGTCTAACTAGTGTGCCCATCCTTTTCATTTATAAGTTAAGAGAAGGTGTTATTAGAAAATAGGCTAATGATAGTGTTAGTGGTGCATCTCCCTTGAGCATGAGCAACTCCCTCATAACTTTGCCTTGTATGAAAGGATTTTCTTTTAGAGTAGTGCATTATCATAGTATATATAACTCCTCTCCTGAAGTTGTCTCATTCCATAAGTGTACACTCATGAATGCACCTGAGATGATGGTGTTAATCTCCTCAACTAGTGTGCCATACTTGGTGGGTGTGACCCAACAAATAGTTCGTCTATCCTCGAAGGTGTTGTTATAAGCTTCTAGCTGTATTTAAGAATCTTTCTGACTGGTGTACCACAATCTAGCTCTGCAATCCTAGTTCTGCTCAACTTCTCAAGGCTGAGGTGAGACTAACTAGGTAATATAACACTCTTGAGAATTTATTTTTTCCAATAACCCAAGATTCTCCCCCAACTTGTCAAACTTCCCCTTTGTTAGGAGCTTTGTCAAAATATTAACCATATGCAACTTTGTCAGAATGTGGTCCAACACTACTAACTCCCTAATGAACTTGGAATCTTAGGAAATTGTATTGAATATCAATGTGTTTGAAATGGTCATGACACATTGGATTTTCATAGAGCTTGATGTAACTTTGATTCTCACAAGAGACAATATTGTGCTTCAACAAATGATTGGTTGACTCTACAATCAAGTTGCAAATCTAGATAGCTTCATAATAAGTATATGAAACTGCCATATACTTTGCTTCAGTGGAACTGAATGAAATTTTTTCTTTCTTCTTGTTGATTTAATAAAAATGATTTATAAAATGACAATAATGATGTTTAAAATGAGCCTTATGATGCTCTATTTATACACATTGATTGTTCACAAGGTGTAGGGTTATGTTTATAACATCACTGCCCTTGAAAGCTTTGTCTTGAAAGCATAGTAATTATAATTTTCTTTAGTTAAGCACATTTTTGTGGTGGAATGAAGTTTATTAGATATCTATTTATACTTTGTAGAGGCTATGAGTGTTGGTGAGGTTTCTTTGTATTTTTTGCATCATAGTCTAAAGTATTTTGACTTGATTGTTTAACATGAAAGCTTTATGACTATTGGCAATATATTTTAAATACCTACATGATCAAGAAACTGTTATGGTTAATTAAATTACTAATTAGGTACTACAGAAAGAGGATGATGTTGAGAGGGCTTGCTTGGGTGACTCTGGGAGCAACTCAGAGGTGGTCAGACAAAGCTCTTCTAATTTACAAATCTGAAGAGAAAAAACTAGTGATGTATATGTGGTTGCTCCACCTGCACTCTATGGAAAATCTTGGCAGAGAGTGTTTACCTTTTCGTGTCCTCACGAAAGTAGGTTGTCTGGTCACAGAATAAGATCACTACATGTAGGTGATGGTTCGGTAGTAAGTTCTCAGCCTTATCTTCAGAATGGCTAACAAAGAGGATCAGGTTTGAATACAGAATATAATTTGATGAATTTGGAGATTTAGAGTTAAAGAAAAAATTGTGGTGATGTTTGGATGGGCGCTAATTTGTAGGGTTCTCCATTTTTATAATTTTCTTTGTTGTGATTTCTACCATGCTACCTAGTTGCTTCCCTGTTTCCCTAGCATTTTAAATTTTTCGATGTCGATCTCTCTATTGTTTCTTGCCCCGTTTGAAATGTAATCCTTATTTGGTAGGCGTTTTCTTCAATATAGTATGAATATTTTTCCATCACATAGCTTCTGTGGGGTTTGTCTACGAAAATAGCATGTAAGGCCCATTCATCAGGGTATTTGATGAAATGAAATGATTATCGATGATCACCAACTAATGGTACTTGCAGAGATTTACTCTAACAATTCTACAGTTTTCCTGTGCCAACAATTATACAACATTTTAACCTCATGAATTAGTCTCCTCTATTCTCTTAGCTGATTCTATAAGCACTTATTGTTGTTGTCAAAGCTTTTACTCTCTAGTCCCATTGAGCTATTTCAGTTATTTGTGGACATTGATCTATTTTCATTTCATTTCTTCAATTTTTTTGACCGTTATGCGTTGCCTTTGACCAGTGCCTTCTTTCTTGCCTATGCTTTTTCTGCTTAAGAATTCCAACCAGCCAGAGCAACAGGGGCAGCAGGAGCCACGCAATCCAGCCAAATCCCAGCAGGGGCAGCGCAGAGGCAGCAGGAGCCACACAGAATTGATGCAGGCCCAGTCAGGGCAATGTAGGGGCAGTGTAAGCCCTTTAGGTGTGACGCAAGCCCTTGCTGAGCAGCGCAGAGGCCGACGCAGGCCAGTTAGGCTAATGTAGAGGGATTCAGAGTAGCGTATTACTGCCGTTTTTATTTCTCTGTTGGGTAAACCAATTTTGGTGCCCAGGATTGTTGTACTTAGATTTTGCATAATAATGAAAACCCTCCAGAGCTAGTTGCACCGGTTTTCCCACATTGGGTTTTTTTTGGGGATAGTTGTCCAGAAAATCTGTGTGTCACTTTGTGTATGAGCATGTTATTCAGTATTTGATCTGTATGTGTAGGTTGCTAGTTGTATTTACTATTTACTTCGCTAAGTTATTGAATATTTTAGAAATTAACTTGTAACTTGATTCAAGTAGGAGAATTAAATCAAGATACTGCAATAGGGTTTCTTAGATTAAGAAATTTTCACATTCCCTAGGTCTAGCCCCATTAGGTCACCTAGGGCAACAATTTGCCAGGAGTCTAGCTAGAGGAAAACTTCTATCTTCTAGAGGTAGTTGCATTGCTGGGTGCCCTCACTCTCCTCAGAGCTTGGGCCAATTCCAACGGCGAAATATCCGGATACCTCAAGCCCTAGCTCTAGGATCAAGTTTTGCCTAGGTGTGCCCAAGCATAGAACCTAGTAAGATCAATTTGGCCTATCGAAGTAAAAACACTTGTCTAGTCATTTCCCATCATCTTATCCAGGATAGGAACATCATTGGTTGCTAAATTCCATCCCCGAACTTCGGTTGGGTCCACTTGGCCCCGTGTGGTCCCATTTGGTGTCAAAGGCCTTTCATCAAGGACCATTTGGAAATCCAAGTTCCCAAAGGATTTTATGGATTGAGAAATTCCTTCATAAGTCTTATTCTTCTCCCTCAACCCTTCAATCCCCCTCCTCTCTCCCTAGAAGATAATTCCCTTGCCTAAAATGAAAGCAAGTCCCACTCTTTATTTTATCTTAGGGAAAGGGTTTCGAGGGTCACTTCCCACCTATTCATTGAACTATACTCTACAAGTGACTTCCTATACTACTGGGACTCCACCCATCGATGAAAGTCCGTGAAGAGAAATGAGCCTTAGCTGTGGTGACAATGGGCTAAGCCTCCATCGTTTCCCTTGTCCTAGCATTTGCCCTCTTAGGAACCCCTTTTAGATCCACTACTAGTTTGAGTGGTAACAAGTTGTTCACAATTAAATTTGTGAACAACTCTTTGGTATGCCCACTTTTGCCATACTACAACTCCAAGATGAGAAGTCGAGGGCTATGGAGGATGCCCTTCTTCTCACTGAATCAATCCTCTACAATATAGTGAACTAGGGCTAGTTGGTTGGCCCACTTGATTGTTACTTTAGTCCTTCAAAGTCTGCACATCTTTAGGCCCTATACACCTACCCTTCTACCAATTTTGTTGTCCTTCACCAGAACAAGAGTCAAGGCTCTTCTTTGACAGTAACCTAATAACCCTCCAACTGTAATTGGCCTACCATCAATCTTCCCAACCACAGTCAATTATTTTTACTGATCTAGGGCCCACAATATTGTCTTCATCTAGGGCTCTTCAAATCTGCCACCTAAAAATGGTTTGAGTCCTCTCAAGATCATTGTTCTTGTGTATTGACAATTTTATCTTTTTTGTCCAATCTATGAACAAATATGAACTACTAGTCCTCTTATCATACTTCTAACAATCTATAGATGAATGAACTAGGGTCAAAAATCAGCCACTAACAATCCATTTACTAATTTTTTATAGGTTTCTTCAGATCTTTGTCTAAAAATCTATGGAAAGTCCACCAAAATCAACTCCTCTGCATGTCAATCAATTCTTCATATGGCACATTTCTTCTGCATGCTCAATCTTCTGCTTAGGTTCCACCCTCCTTTGGATATGTTGTCTCCACACGTACTAAATCTACAAACCATCTTCCAGATCTGAGGTCTTTATTGTAGAAATAAACCTCGCTCTAAGGGTCACAACCCATTTTCTTCTATGAAAATTTGTCACAGTCTTAAGGTCATACCTTATGAACTAAACATGCTAGGAAACTATCCTAACTACTGCATTATACTTATGTACTTCTAATTGTTGTAGAACAAACCCTATCCACACATAGAAAAAACATGACTCTTGCCTCCATAAGAGACTCGACCTAGCTCACATGGATCCATATATTCTGGGCATTTCTTTGACTGAATCTTGACATCAACTTCAGATCTCACTGTCGACCCTCAAACTAGGGTTAACTCAGTCAATATTACACATGCGTCAACTTTTGTTATGGCTCTAAATTATAGTGCAAGCCCTCCTCCATTTATGTTGGTCTTTATCACAGACCTTGCGGCCTACTAACCACCACAAGGCAATATGGTATCAACCCTCTCTTCTATTTCATGTAGAAAATCTAACCAACGGGATTCAATCTGATCTTGTAATCATGTACTAAAACAAGATACCGAATCCTTCCTACAATTTGTGGAAACAAAACAAAATCGCACAATCACATATAAGTAAGAGAAACAAGTTATCAATCGCACAACACAAGATGTATATGGGGAAGCAACTGCTCAAAACCCTCTATCTCTATTTTGTATTAAGTCAAGGAATCATGAAACAACACAATGCTTAATCTCTCTTGAGATTCTCCAGCGCTTTGCCAATTATCTCTTGCTGATCTAGGAAAAATCGGTCTAGTACTTAACCAATTCTCAACCTTCCTTCAGCCTGCCTTGCTCACACAATTCATATGGAATTATCTCCATATTAATTAGGAAAATCAACCTTCCTTGATTCGCAATCCATCATGGCATCCCAATGACTTTATAATTGCACATGGGAAATTTTCTATAAATACAACTGATAGTTATGTTCCTCTGAAATGTGTTACAATAAGGATCAAGGGTCTTTTTATTATTTAAAATAAGATAAAACCCTAAACAACCAAAACCCTATCCTGAGGAGATGTAACACCAAGATTTTATGGACCCTGCTGGGGTTAGTTGGGCAGCTAACTTCCCGGGGTCGTAACTTTGTCATATGATCTTCGTTTGACGCACACGATACCTTGTTAGAAATATCCCTCCGAGGACTACAACTAACAATACAATTTCTATGAAATAGCCAAAACTTTAATGCCCAAAAAACATCATTTGGGGCCTCAAAATGGCTTCTAAAGTTTAGGACCCAAAAAACTGACAAAAATAGTAAATTGTGCTATAATTAAGGAAACTGAAAAACTGAAAGAGACAATGGTGAGGGCCCAAGTGGAATAGGCGGGTGGCCAAAAATATCTACCTCAATCACCTTAAATCGAATTTCTTGAGCTAACTCACTCATCATGACTTACTTAATTGACAGAAGTTGTTATGAGACAAAATTACAATTTATTGTCCAAAATATTTAAGGGAAAAATAAACTAGACGCCTCACATTCCTCACTCCTGGTACATCAAAATTCCTCACCAGTGTGGGTGCATTTTTTTTGTCCTTTCTAGTCGCCAATTTCACTGTTTCTTGTTGCAAATTTCAACACTCCCTCTCAACAAGAAAGGAATTCAATATATCCCGATTCGGTACCTTTGGAATGTTTTGCATGCTACACTTCTCTAGCGTTGTTTGCACCTGCAAATCCTGAAATTGAATAGCCTTTGAACAACTGAATTAGTATAATGCATCTATAATCAGAGTCTTCTGACTGCTGCCAGCTATTGCACCTGTCTAGTACTGGATTCTCTGCACTACTACTGACATCTGCATCCGCGCCCTTTAAATTGTTGCTAACTATATTTGTGCTCAATATTTGACATCTATCACTCTGATTTCTGTCTTGCTGACATCTGACTACATCAATCTAACTGATCCTTCCTACTACTGTTGTATTGTGGGATCCTCGTAGCCAAGTTTGATCCATGAGACAAACCATTTCAATGGACCTAGCCCAAATTTCTTATCTTGAGTATGTCTACACATAAACCCACCTTACACCTCAAGGTATGGTTGCTCCCTCTTCCAATTTGGCTCAAACTTTCCCCCTCATGGAGGTCTCTTCTTGAGTGGGTGCTTCCACTCGGTCTCCTCTATGCTTCTCCAATTGTGGTAGCTACTCCACAACCTTCTGAGACTGCTTCTCATGAGGATGCACGTTGAGAGGTAATTTATGCTCCCTCTAAACCACCAAGTCTCTAACTTCTTCAATTCTCCTCAAAGCTTTGCATGCATCTAGTACCTCAAGTGCATATAGGTTCTTGACTCACACACAGTGTAATTGTCCTGAAGTTACAAAAATTTTCTAAAAAATAGTTGATTTTAAATCGATGATACTCCCTCATCCGAGCTCCAATTTGATCGATTTTTTTTTTATTTTTTTATTTTTTTTTTGGGTAGATTTTCGCAAGGAATCCAAATATTCTATTTGTTTTCGAAAATTTTACACCAAATTTTTTATATATTCTCTACAAAAACGCCGCCCAAAAAATTCCTTCTCTGATACCATGTAGAAAATCTAACCAACGAGATTCAATCTGATCTTGTAATCTACTAAAACAAGATACTGAATCCTTCCTACAATTTACGGAAACAAAACACGATCACATAATCACATATAAGTAAGAGAAATAAATTATCAATCACACAAAAACATGATGTATTTGGGGAAAGCAACTAATCAAAACCCCTCTATCTCTATTGTGTATTAAGTCAAGGAATCATGAAACAATACAATTCTTAATCTCTCATGAGATTCTCTAGCACTCTATCAATTGTATGCCATTGATATAGGCAAACTCGGTCTAGTAATTAGTCAATTCTCATCCTTACTTCAGCCTACCCTGCTCATGCAATTCCTAGGGAATTAACTCCTTATTAATTAGGAAAATCAGTCTTCCTTGATTGCGCAATCCATCATGGCATCCTAATGACATTATAAATGCACATGGGAAATTTTCTCTGAATACAACTGATAGTTATGTTCCCTTTAACCTCTGTCTCAACTGGGTATTCCTCAAAACTGACATGCATGCAACTATTAATAGCGAATTCTCAGTTATTTGATTGATCACTCATTGTGAATTAAATATAATTTAATTCACTAGACCTCTCACTAGCTCATCACTTGGTTAGAACTAGTTAAAATGATTTTAAATCATTTAATTAAGTTAATTACACTTGCACCCCACTAATGCATCAACTTCAATTGGACCCCAAAAATATTAGAATCCCTCTAGATGCCTCATATTAGACCCTCAACTCGAATTTTTTGAGCTGAATCAGTCATCATGACTTAATTAACTGACACAAGTTGTTATGAGATGAAATTACAATTTATTGTCCAATTTATTTAAGGGAAAAATAAATTAGATGCCCCACATTCCTCACTTCTGGTGCATCAAAATTCCTCACTAGTGTGGGTGCATTTTTTTTTGTCCTTTTTGGTTTCCAATCTCACTGTTTTTTTGCAAATTTCAACATTTCAAAATTTGATGCGGCCTTCACACAAAGACACCATTGAAATCACATACCCAGATTCTGATGAGAAACCTCTCTTAAGCTTGATCTGCCAGAAGAGAACCAACAATATGCCATCCTACTTCCTAGCGCAAACCAAACATTAAGGTATGCAACATTCTTCTGAACCCTCACATGATGATCTTTCTCTTGTAGGATGATCATGACCTCCCTTTAGCAACCCTTACTCGGCCCTCGTACTCAACCTACTTTAGGAATACATCTCTCTTCACCCCCTTGATGTGCCAGATAGTGGGAATACATGTCAAACATGCTAAGATGTGCCAAGCGATAAGGCATGCCAAGATGTGCAAGGGTGTGTCAATGTGTTTCAGGGACTGTCAAGACAACAAAATGGAGAAAAAATTTAGACTACAAGGAAATGAACACATAAGAGGGTTAATAAGTCATCAATTTACCTTTTCCAAGAGGGGCATGCTAGGCACACTAACACTAGGCAGCAATAGGTTCCAAGTGAAAAGTCTTAGTGCATTCTAAGTGCCAAGTATTCCTTTGTTGCTTCTCATGTACATTCCAACAATTGATCATCACAAATAAATTTAGTATTAAACCATGCTAAATCATACCAAGGCATCTCAACATATTCCGTACATGCTAAGACTTTCTAAGCGCCAACACATGCCAAGCGCCAATATGTGTCAGGGACTACTGTTATGCATGTTATGAAGTGGAAGGGAATGTTGAAGAGTGCTAAGGTGTGCTAGAGAGTGATAATGCATGTCGATGAGTGTTAAGGAGTACTAGGAAAAAAATTAAGGGAGAACTAGGTAAAAATTCATGGAAGTTAATGAATACAAGGAACGTGTACTGGGAGAGACTAGTGTTAATGGTCAGTGTTAGTTGTCATGCCAAGGAGGGAGTGACAAGGTATGCTAAGCATTGTAAGGCATGCTAGGGAATATCAAGTCATGTTAAGAATTCCCAAAGTGTGCTTGGGAGTTCCAGGGTGTGCTAATTATATCATGTGCCAATTAATAGTGCCAATATATGACAATACATGCTAGGTGCTAAGGATGTGGCGCAGGGTGCCAGGGTATGTCAATATGTGTCAAGGCAACAAAAGGAAGAACCAATAAGAGGGTTAATACGTCAGGACTTTATCTTTTTGAAAAGGGGCATGGTAGGCACACTAATAATAGGTCTCAATACATGCCAAGTGCTAATATATGTCAATGCATTCAAGGTGTTCCAGGGCATGCTAGGGACTATATGCAGCATGCCAACACATGCTAGGAGAGTTCCATGTTGTGCTAGCGCATGCCACCATGTGCTTGGGCATCAATGTCATCACAAGATGTTCTAGGTACAAAGATGTTCCAAGACATGTGGGGTGCTAAGAAATGTTAGTGTGTGCCAAAGCATTAATTTAAGGTGTGCCCAAATTGTTGAGGATTGTTAGGTCTTTCTCATTAATAGAATTTTCAGAGCTCGATTATGTATTAAATAATATGTTTCCTACACACAATAGTGGAACTTTATCTAAATGGAATTTTCTAGATAATAAACTTAATAGATATGAATCATGTGTTGACTCATAGGAAATCTCTATTCGACTAGTCATTACTTAAGGGAAATGATACACGCTTATTACTTCTTAAAAAATTGACTGACCCTAACCACTATATCCTTAGACATATTATAAAAAATTCTCCACAATAATGGTATTAAATCGTTATCTTTTGACAAAAAATATATTAACAGGCACATAGCATCATCAAAAACTCATTGGAATGATCAATGATGACAAACATTTTTTGATTGTCACCAAAACTAACAAAAAGAGCATTGGTGAGGGTCATTAGAAGTTCGTCACTAGAAGTGTCACCAAAGAGAGAATTAGTGATGGGCCTTTAACGACCCTCACCAAAAGTGAAATGTCTTTGGTGACAGACCATAAAGGACCATCACTGTATACACTTACAGTGATGGTTTTTAGTGATCAATGATGACAGACATTTTTTGACCGTCACCAAAAGTAACAAAAAGAGCAATGGTGAGGGTCATTAATAGTTCGTCACTAGAAGTGCACCAAAGAGAGAATTAGTGATGGGCCTTTAACGACCCTCACCAAAAGTGTCATTGAAAATGTCTTTGGTGACGGACCATAAAGGACCATCACTATATACACTTATAGTGATGGTTTTTTAATGACCGTCACCATATGTGACATTGGTGACAGACCTTAAAGGTCCGTCACAAGCATGACCCTCACCAATGTGCTTTTTTCTTGTATTGAGGATTGGCTGGGGCTAGAGGGGACCAGAAGGCTATGGGTCAAGCTTCGAAGAGAACTACTTCTTCATCATTGGGGTTTTCCCAACCAGGTAAGTCACATGACCACTGTTTTCTGTTTCTTGAATATTTTCCAGTGGGGATAAGGAGTGTAGTCTCTTGGATGTGATTCTTAGTGTTGATGTTGTATTGAGGGATGTTTTTTTAAACTCTGGGGGTGGTAATTTTACTGGGGAGGTTGGGGAACCAGTTGGCGGAAATCTTGTTAAGTCCCCTCTATTTATTCCTCACCCATCACGTTTTCTTATCGACACTATGGTCCCCTCGGATTTTTCTGATAAGCCCCTAATATTTTCGGCCACTGACACCCCTTCCTTTGTCAGCACGGGTGATTGATGATTCTACTCCTGTCCTTCCGGAACCGGTTTCTCCCATTAATGTGTCTAACCCCCTATCACCAAGGAACTTGGTCGGCAGTGACCTGGAACTATTGCTTTTAGATCCTGATGCAAATCTAGTCCCTCTTCCTATGGATAAGGGAAGGATTCCGCCCCGCCCCCTCTCATAATTAATCTGTCCTCCACAGCAAATGTTACAATCTCGAGAGGAAATGGATGACCTAGGGTGAACAAAAAATCTTTATCATTGTTAGCCGGGGACGTGATTAAAGATGTGGGGAATTTTCGTGACATATCTGTTACTTTGGCACTTGAGAGGATTCTTAGAGCATTATGCCCTGAGAAGGGTGACCCATGACTTGTTTGATCTCACTGAATATTCAAGAGTTGGGGGGCTGAATAAATTTATGTCTATGCTTCAGTTTCTTAGGTCTAGAAAACCTTCCATTGTATTTGTTCAACAAACAATGCACTGTGATGAGAAGACGATCTCTTCTTTCCGTGCCAAGTTTCCACATGGGCATCTAGCGGCGAGGGATAAAATGGGTCGTTTTGGAGGTGAATTAGCCATGTGGGATCCAAATTACGTGACTATGAAGGCGTACGATTTCTTCGGAGGGATCATCCTCTCAGGCTTTATTAGGGTTTTTGAGAAGAGGATTCACTTCATAAAAAATTATGCACCTTATTAGGAAAGTCTTTCCTTCTGGCGTAGGATGGAAAATAATTGTATACTTCTTCTAGATAATTTAATAATTGCTGGGGATTTTAATTTATCTCTGAATGATTCTGAGATTTGGCAGGTGAAAGGAAGAAATGATACATTGGCGAGGGCCATGTTGAAGATCTTCAAATCACATTTCGTTTGTGACTTATTGATTAGGGATTAGGGGCCTTCTTGGTTTAATGGTAAATAGGGTGAAGAGTCTATTTGCAAAAGGATTGACCATTTGGTGGTCAAGGCAAACATGTTGGCTTGTATGGGGGACTGGGTGGCGGACATAGGCGATGTTTTCATATCAGACCATAGACCAATTTCTTTGAAATGGAGTTTTGAGAAGGTTCTCGGGGGTGCACCTTTTAAATTTAATCACACATGGCTTGAGGACCCATATTTTTTTTCTATGGTCAAGCAGTATCTACGACAAAATCCAAGACACAATAACATTTCTGTAATGGATTATCTGTCAAACACTCAGCAGGGTTTAAAAGGAAAGGTTAAATAATGGGAGATGACCAAAAATAAAACCTTGCAGGAATCTCTATATACTCTCGAGAAGGAGATTGTTAGTTTACAAAAATAAATGGAGGGGATTACTCCTAGGTTAGATATTTGGGAAAGACTGGAGGTTGTGGAATATGAAAGAAGGAAAATTCTCTGGATCAAAGAGCGGACGTGGAGACTTAAAATTCGACCAAATTGGTTGCATGAAGGGGACAAGAATACCCAGTATTTCCATGCTTATGTGACGGGGAGAAAAAATAAAAATTAAATTTGGAAGATCAAGTTTAATGATACATATTTCACTTCTGCGGAGGATATTTAGAGGGAGGCTGTCAATCATTTTAATAATCTGTATAATAGCCATGACGAGCTAGTTCATATAGAAAAAATGTGGGCAATCGAGGAGATCCTGGTCATGTTCGAGGAGAGTGATTTACTGGATTTTAAGAAGCCAATTATCAAAGAGGAGGTCCAAAGTGTTTTAAAATACTTTGCAGTGTACAAGAGTTCGGGGCGAAACGGATGGACCCCGAAATTTTTCATTCATTTCGAGGAGTATTTTGTTGATCTTATTCGGGAAATGGCTAAGGAAACAAAGAATACAGGGAATATTAAAGACGCCTTAAATTCTATGTTTATAGTATTGATTCCTAAAGAAAAAGAGGCTGAGACTTTTGATGAATACCGTCCAATATCAATCTGTAATACTTTGTATAAAATAATTTTGAAGATTATTGTAGAAAGGATTAAGAAACTGCTCTCCTGATTCATTTCCCTAGAAAAAGTTGGATTTCTAAAGGATAGGAGTATACATGATGTGGTAGCTTCTACACAGGAAGTTATCCATTCCATTCACACCAAGAATATGAAGGCTTTGGTTATGAAAATCGATCTAAGTAAAACTTATGGTAAGGTCGATTGGGGACTGTTAAGGCTGATTTTGTATAAAATCATACTTGACATGGTTTTGGTCAATTGGATCATGGGATGCATTTTTAATAATTCAATGGCTATCATTATCAATGGCATGGATGCCATTTTTTTAAAACCTAGTCAAGGTCTATGACAAGGCTATGCCCTTTCCCCACTCCTGCATATACTTATTATCGACTGTTTAAGCACAAAATTAAGTCTGGCTGTATTTAGGGGCAATATAAGGGGGATTGGTATCCCACACACAACTTCTTAAGAAAGACACAAAGCAATATTAGGATCATTGTTTCGAAATTAGGTTAGTGTTTTAGTGTAGGGGGAGGTGTGGGACCTATTTGAGATCTGCCTTCTCATTAAAAATTTTGCATGAATTGTTAGTGGAATGTCTAGACTAATCTTGATTTATCTATGTGGTAAAACTCATATTCATGTTGAGAAAGGTAGAAAAATAATATTATGAAACATTTGTAGGTATACGAACAAGGTATTCATAGTTTTCTATTCGAAAGCTTATTCTTCATATATAGCTTCAAAATATACAATTTCCCCTTGCTGAAAATATGTTCCAAACTACTTCACAGCTAGGTTGAAAATTATCTTTTTAGACATCGTTCGTAGATCTTGTGTAAATGTTTTCAGGCTTCAATTATGTTTCGTAAACGTTGTGTTGCCCCAGATCGACTGTTGGCAAAAGGAAAAGTACACAGCGCTTAGGTTTACAACTGCTGACGTTCTCACGTGTGGACTTCACTGAAGGAAATCCTACCATTTCTTATTCTATTTAGGGTAGTAAACTTATCTATACATCTAAAAAAAAAACATAAACAAATCTCACATCTTTTCTATTCAATCTGATTTATATCGTCTTGTAAGGTTTTTTCAAAACATTTTGAATCGTGTCACTGGCAATTTCAATTGTGAGATTTCAACCCTATTTATAAAGTTATATATCTATCATGTTGTATAATATAAATAATACAAAGATAATACTAAAATTACAAGGGATTATAAACCCAAGGAAATAATAGTAAACTCAAGAGATTTATATTATATACCCAAGGTATATAAACTCTACGATAAATATTATAAACCGTAAAATAAACATTATTGACCATCTTTGAACAAAATTAATTTTCATAGTGAGACAATCTTCATCTCAATGTGACATTGAACCATGGTTGACCATGGATTACCATGGTTTTCACGATTTGACGTTGCAGCAAGATACAATCATTATCACAATGTGATGTGAAAAGATGGTTTATTTTCCTATTGAGACAATCATTGTCACAATGCGACATTATTTGATGTTCGTATTCAGAAAATATTTTTCACAATGTGACGTTGGACCATAGTTGACTATGTTTTTAAACCTTAAGGATTAATACTAAAAACCCAAGGGAATAATATTTAATCCAAGGGAAAAATATTATAAACCAAAACTATCGAAACCCTAAGAGAAATATTATAAGTCCTAAAATAAACATGGTTGAGCAATGTTTTACCATCATTGATTCTTGTACTGGGACATTCTTTGTCAAAATGCAACATTGGACCATGGTTTTCAATGCTTAACCATGATTGGAGACCCAAGGGATTATATTAAACCCTAAAATCAACATGGTTGACCACAATTAATTTTCATATTGACTCAACCTTTGTCACATTACGAAATTGGATTATGGTTAACCATGATTTATTCTCAAATTGAGATAATATTTGTCACAATGTGATATTGGAATATGGTTGACCATGATTAATTTTCATATGGAGACAACATTTTTCACAATGCAAGGCTAGAAAATTGTTAGTTGAGGTTCACCATGGTTAATTTTCATATTGAGACAATATTTTTCACAATGCGATGTTGGACCGTTTTTGACCTTTGGCGACCATGATTGTCACAATGTGATCCTGGAACAAGTGAAAATATTTTTCACAAAGTGACCATGGTTATTGATCATGGTTGACTTCCATATTGAGACAATATTTATCACAATGTGATGTTCAAACATAGTTGACCACGCTCGATTTTCATATTAAGGCAATCTAGCCACAATGAAACATTTGTTTATTTTCATATTGAGAAAATATTTTCCACAATGTGACGTTGGACTATGATTTACGATGGTTGAGCAGGGTTGATTTTCATAGAGAGACATTATTTGTCACAATGCGACATTTCAACATGGTTGACTAAGATAAATATTACAAACCCAAGGGATTAAAACTAGAAACCCAAGGGTAAAATATTAAACCCAAAGAATAAATATTATAAACCCAAGGTACAAAAATCTCTAGATAAATATTAGAAATCCTAAAATAAACATGGTTTACCATTGTTAGCCATGGTTAATTTTCATATTGACATAATATTTTCACGATCTGACATTGGACTATGGTCGACCTTAATTGATTTTCATATTGAGACAATCTTGGTCTCAATGTGACATTGGACCATTATTGACCATGGATCACCATGCTTTTCATAATGTGACATTGCACCAAGAGAAAATATTTTTCATAATCTAACCCTATTTATTTACCATGGTTGAGAAATATTGACCTTTGTTGACTAGGGCTCATTTCCATATAGACATAATATTTTTCACAATGTGACATTCAAACATAGTTTATTTTCGTATTGAGACAATCATTGTCACAAGAACACATTGATTGATTTTCGTATTGAGAAAATGTTTGCCACCATGTGACTTTGGACCATGTTTTACCATTTGTTGCGCGGTTTAATTTTTGGATTAAACCTCTCAATATTAATTATCAATCTGGGAGTCGTAAATGCAACTTTTACTGTGTCTTGGCTCAGCTTAATGTTCATATTATAGACATTCCTTTGTAATGATAAACTCGATACTCGAATGAGACACACATTTGCTGGCAGATAAACAATCTTAAAAAGGGGACCTACTTAACTAATTTTATCATGCCATCATACTAACGCTTCCTGTAATCCTGATAGTTAAATTCAATTTTCGGGTTCTACATCTGAGAAATTCATTAATTATTCCTTAGTGCACAGCCCTCTGCTTTATAACAGTGGTGTGACTCTTAATTAGGTGGATCGATGGTTATGTAGAATACAAATTTAGGATATTTTTTTAATACAATCAATTAAATCAGGAATAAGAATATTCAGTTAAATCTTGGCTTCTAGAAATAATTTGATCCTCATGCCTTGTTGGCAGAGGCAACAAACATTCGGCAAGTTTCAATCCAAGATTAAGATTTTTGTTGCAACAAGCAAGCAAGCTACACTTTATTTGTCACTACACATTCCAGCGGATGAGGCCGGCTAGGGTGCCTACAAGCCCGACATTCATGTGGATCGTTGGCTCAACATGTTTATGTGACAAGAGCTACGCAGTGTGTATGCTTCTCTGCAAATTCAAATTCATTGCTTCACAAGTATTCATATAGCCAATCATCAATAAATATCCATAGTGACATATTCATGAATGAAAATCTTGATCGAAATCAATCAAGCATAGTATTTGGCTAACTCCTTCAAGCTAGAGTTGCTATGAATAACCTTAGGTTTGACATTCTCCAACAACCACACCAAATGCTCAAACAACACAACCTCACAGAATAGTGAGAAGACATCCTTTTATCTCTTGATGAACAGTAGAAAATTAATTTCATCTTGTTGTTGTGCTTCATATTGTGAGATTTCCCATTCAATAAAATCAAGAAGATATGTTACAATATTCCTCCATCCTTTCAGTGGCTGACAACAATTTTTCAAACGATCCACTCTAGATTCAAGAAATTTATTCGCCAGAAGACCTTCAACATTCAACTGCTCCTCATTTCCAACTATCAAAAGGTCACTTGAAGTCATAATATAGGAAAAATAATTTGTATTAGGGCACTTATCTGATGGAATTTTAACTACTTTTAGGAAACACATTACAATTTATGATATTGTAGCATTCGTTGGTGCACACACAAGTACTTTGTACCCCAGATGGAGTAGAGAAGAAAGAAGTGAGACCAACATCGACGTCTTCCCTGCTTTCACCTCTGTAACTACACTTTCAACGCTTGTTACAATCTCTTCCTCGTGAGACAATTTTTCATTGTTTAACGTCAATCAATCTCTTCCTCGTATCGATCATAAAGTTTGGGCATAGTAAAAGAAACCACAAAACAAGAATAAAGTAGTGTAAGAAAATTGCACCAATTACTAATCACTAATACAACAGATATGCATGCAATAACCAAGAAAAATATCTTTGCATATCTAACAGATGAAATTTAGTATATAAAATCTAAAACACGATTGGCTTCAGCTCTGATAATAGAGGCCATATTGAAAACTTATTCTTCAAGAACCAACTAGCACAATAAAAAATGACATGCCATAGAGGGATATATTCCAGCGTGATTTCCAGTACTAGCGTATATGGAAGAAATATATGACACCTATTTGTGTGCTATTTGTTCACACTCATCCTGTTCACGCATCCTTGATCTATGTGCAGATTGTTCATTCATATTAGAAAGAGGTGTAGGATCTGTCACACACCAGTAGTCCATCGCAATGTTTAAGTTGGTCATAGGACCTGTAACAATTCCAGATGAACCTGACAGAGAGATTGCCACTACTTCCATGGCTGGGCTTGAATTAATAGTTGTTTCTTGTGCTCCAGATGCACTATATGTGTTTGCACTTTGTCCATTGTGAGATTTTGTATTACTATTTTGAGCATCGTCAACTTCCGTATATCCTTGTTCAAAGTGTGCCTTACGTCCTGATTGTGAACCATTTAGAGAATCTCCATCGCTTCCTTCACTTGATCCTTCACTCCCACTCTCACCACTTTGGGAGAAAACACCATTTGCAGTTGTTTCTTTTCAAGTTTCATTAATCCAGCCAATAAGCATACCAAGGATACCATGATAATACATAGCAACATAAGGAGGAGGTGGTCTCCCATATCTCAACATCATATGCTGGAGTCCCCACATAAATGGGTGAGCCTATGGACTAGATGCTACAATAGAATGGAAGTAACTAGGAAGGAGTGGTGTCTTTAAAGTATTATATAGAGCATGTATTGGTGCATCCCGCTCAGGATAACTGATCTGAAATGTGAGAACTTCTTATTTCTAATACAGAGATAAAATGTAGGGGAATTTACTGGTTATGTCACCTTTCAGAGAAAGGATGAAACCAGAAGCTACCTGGCCCTCTTATAGACTCTACCTAAAGAAATAATCAATTAATCACTACTAATATGGTAATGAAAGTACTTGCTGCTGGTTCAAGGTACTCATTAACCCTAAATATTTGTATGCATGATATTAAATGTGTTTTGCAATTGGAAGAAAGTGACTTTGGTTAGTTTATGTGTCTTTTTACATTTATGAGGCTTATTTATTTTTACTGTTTAACATATTTAACTCTGAAAATAAGCAACAAATAAAAAAAAATATAAATCAGCATATGATGAGGTAGTTCACCCCTCCTCGGCTACATCTCCCAGGTCCAAGGCCCCCAAATGGCCATGTCCTTGCTCTAATTATTCTCATAAAATGGTTACACAATGTGTAGAAAGCCTAAACAAGAGAAAATAATTGCAGAATTGAGTTCAGAGTGAAAAAAATAGTAACAAATGACTATAGTTTCACCTCCAATGGATAACTGTAATCCAATACAGCTCTGCAATTCCCAAGCCCTAGTGGCTCTTCAATCTCTCTCACTAATAAAACACCTGAAGAAATGCTCTAATGGCTCTGCAACCTACTCCAATGGCTCCGGCATGTTCCAAATACCCAAAATCAAAAAACAATTCACTCCAAAAGGATTCTCCTACCAAAAGTTATATCCCACAGAAGTTTTTCCCAGTTTTCCCTTGAAAAGCTCCACTAATTTTGGTGAGCTAGAGTTAACTCCAGTTAAAATAGCAACAACTCCAAAGTTAGCAAGCACGCTCCACCATTCACCGGATGGTTAACAATAAAGTTACATGCTGGGTGGATGGGGTCACATGGACCGCTTTCCAACCCGTCAACATCAATGTTAAACCACGGTTTTCCAAACCGTAACATTAAAACAACTCTGAAGTTGTCGTTTGAGCATTCACATGTTAACAACTATTGTCATAAATAGCCGCAGAGTTTACGCCTGTGGTTCCAGAGTATGGTTATATGGTTAGGGGAGGGGGCTAGCCTAAAACCCCTCCAAGACTTCTGTTGTACTGTAACGTAACCATTATTTTCCATATATTAACCCCTTAACATTAGAACCATGGGTTTTATAATATAATTCGAATTTAGAAATTATATGTGTGGTATCATAATTGTATTTTTAATAAGGTTTTTAAAAATTAATTAAAACATATATAAAATAATATAATATATGATTAATTAAAAACATATAAAATATTAATAAATATATAATTTTAATTTATTAATTGAACCTTACTAAAAATTAAAAATTTTCCCAACACATAAAATTAAAAAATTCCCTTTCAACATTCCAGGTTATTGGGCGATTTCAAAATGCAATATCTTCTTCATACGGTAAGGGATTTGACTGTCATTCACGGCTACAAGATTGTTTTGACGAGAGCTTTCTTGTCATTCTAGTTTGAACCAATTCTGAGAAAATAAATTTTTGAGCATTTTTCCAATTAGGACATGATCACTTGATCACACCTCCCAAATGGGAAGCTTTTGAACCCACAAAAGCCTTCAATTACCTGTTAAGAAGGTGAGGGTACAACCTCCTCACCTGTTCCAACTCCATCCACTTTGCCTTGCTCTGTTTACTGCCTTTGAGACCAACTCAAACATCATCAACATCTCCCTTCCTTGAAGTGTGTGTCCTTCTATCAAGGATTGCATCTTCTTTCAGCTCATCGAAAAATTATGGTGAGAAATATTCTATGGATGGTAGTTGAACATCATTTTCATAATCAACAATAAGAGGAGGTTCATACAAACGTAAATTCTCCACATTAACAACGGAATAAATTTTCATGTATGAAGGAAAACCTAGTTGAAAAGCATTATTTCCAACTTGTTTAAGGATCTTGAATGGACCATAATTAATAGGCTTCAGCTTTTTACCTTGTCCTTACATTCATTCCTTACTAATATGTAACCATACCTCATCTCCTTCTTGAAACTTATGATCAACTCTATGTTTATCATGTCTCTCCTTGTACTTGCCTTGACTTTTTTCAAGCTGTTCTTGAACTTGGTGAGGTATGAGCTGAATTCTTTCAATGAACATATGAGCTTTTTTAATGTCACTATGCCCATCAATGGAAAAATCCTTCTCAAGAATGAAATCTAATGGTGACTTACGAAAATACCCAAAACAAGCTTCAAAAGGTGAAGTATTTGTAGAAGAGTTCTTGGCCGAGTTGTAAGCATGCTGAATGTAATGCAAATGCTCATTCCAAAGCTTGGGATGCTTGCTGAAATAACCTCTCAAAAGATGTACAATGGTTCTGTTCACTACCTCTGTTTGGCCATCTGTTTGCGGATGAAAATCGGTACTCTTCTTCAACTTGGTGTCCATCATCTTCCATAGATTGGACCAAAAATTCCCAAAAAATCTAGAATCCCTGTCAGTAACAATAGAAGTAGGAAAGCCATAATGAACACATACATGTTGAAAATATAAATTAGCAGTTTGTTCAACAGTTATAGTTTTCTTGCATGGCATAAGAATACACATCTTGCTGAAACGATCAACTACTACATAAATATAATCATGTTTCTTTCTAGATAATGGTAGCCCTCCAACAAAATCCATAGAAACACTTTCCCATGGTCTACAAGGTACCGGCAATGGCGTATATGAAACAAGATTCCTATTGCTAGGCTTTCTTGTAGCACATAATTAACAACCACTAATGAAACATGCAACACTATCTACCATGCGAGGCCAATAACAACACGTTTGTAAATGTGCCACCGTTTTGCTTACCCCGAAATGACTAGCAATAAGAGAAGAATGAGCCTCTCTCATCATGCTTAATCTCTCCCTGTGTGGTAAACATAACTGTCCCAAATGAAACATAAAAGTATTATGCAAATGATAATCATTCTCCTCAACAAGTTTTCCTTCACTCAAATTAGCATACACCTCTTTAAAATCATCATCTAATGCATACTATTCTATGTAGCTCTCATGCAAAATAGAATCATTATTAAGAAACGTACTAGCACTAATAATAGGCCTTGAAAGCATATCAACAACTTTATTGAGAATACCTTTCTTGTACCTTATTACCAAGTGAAATTATTGTAGGAAACCCATCCATCTGAAGTGTTGTGACTGCTGCAATTTAATTTGCGACTGCAAGTACTATAAAGGCTGATGGTTGATATGAAAAATTGTTTCTTTGTCTATCAAATAGTGTTTCCACTTTTTAACACTTTGTACCAATGCATACAACTCCTTATCATATGTAGGATAATTCACAACAGGACCATTAAATGTCTCAGAATGAAATGTGATCGACTTACCATGTTGTAAGACAACTACACCCATGGCGTAATCACTAGCATCTGTCTGAATCTCGAATGGCTATCGGGCGGATATGTGAAGATGGGTTACACTTTTGTGAGAATCGAGGGTAGAAAATTTTTTTTAGCAATAGTTCGGCCGAACCTTTTATAAAGTTCGGCCGAGCTATTTAATAGTTTGGCTGAACTTTCTTATAAAGTTTGGCCAAACTCATGATTCCGTTTAGATTGATGGCACACTGACGGCATGGGAAAACATAATTTTTGCCGGAGATGGCAAAACAAACAACAAAATTTCGGTCGAACTTTTACTTTTAAAATAGTTCGGCCAAACTAGTTTCTATAAATAAATCACCCGCAAAGTTGATTTGTTTACTGTTCTGTTTTTTTGCACGTTTTTCTGCTGCTGGCCTTTTTGTTTGTGCATTTTCGGCTGTGTTTCTCCTCCCATCCACATTGTTGGTCTACTACAATATCAGGTATTCCTCTTCAGTCTCTATATTCCTATGTTTCTTCTCCAGTGATATTTTTTGAAGACTTTATTTGTCTTTCGGGAGCACTATTGTTTTTCTGGGTATGGAGGTCTTGACCTTCTAAATGATGTATTAAAGGAGTAAGTTTTGTCTTAGTTTTGGATGACTGTTTAGAAACCGTATTTTATTAGGCTGCAGCATGTCCTTTTGGGTGGCAAGGGTATATTTTGATTCCAGCATGTCGTATTATATGAAGTCAAGAATTTGTGTTTGAACAGTTTTGAATGTATCTATATAAGCCAGATTTTTTTTTCCTTTTTGAAAAAAGTCATGAGTCTTTGATCATTATAATAATTCGTATATTGTTGATTTATTTGAGAAAAGGGTTCGTTAACCTTCTATGCAATGTTAACGAGTGCAACGTGTGTCTAAACCTAACATAATCACCTTTCAATATTTACTTATTTTTTCTCTCAGACCTGTTACAATTAAATGAAATAGTAAGCATGTTAAAAGAATATGTATGTCATATTGTTTTAAATATGTCGGAAATATGTCGATTCTTTTCTTTTATGGTTATAGTCAAAGCATTGCTGGCATGGTTAATTTTTCATAATATTTATCTTTTCTTTTCGCTTTCAGTCTCTGTATTCCTCTGTTTCTTCTCCAGTGATGTTTTTTGAAGACTTTAACTGTCTTTTGGGAGCACTATTGTTTTTATGGGTATGGAGGTCCTAACCTTCTGAACGATGTATTAAAGTAGTAAGTTTTGTTTTAGTTTTGGATGACTGTTTAGAAACCATGTTTTATTAGGCTATAGCATGTCCTTTTGGGTGGCACGAGTATATTTTGATTCCGGCATGTCGTATTATACGAAGTCAAGAATTTGTGTTTGAACAGTTTTGAATGTATCATCTCATAGTTTACAGGATTTGAACTGGCACATCTATATAAGCCAGATTTTTTTTTCCTTTTTGAAAGACGTCATGAATCTTTGATCATTATAATAATTTGTATATTGTTGATTTATTTGAGAAAAGGGTTCTTTAACCTGCTATGCAATGTTAAAGAGTGCAACGCGTGTCTAAACCTTTCAATATTTACTTATTTTTTCTCTCATACCTATTACAATTAAATGAAACAGTAAGCATGTTAAAATAATCTACAAAAAACAAATAACCTAAAGAGATAATGCCATGATCTAAGCTTGTTACATTTCCATTTTTGTTCTCTTTGAACTTGTGACAATCATCTTCCTCGGTGGAGTAATATTTTTCCAATTATAATAGAAAACTTGCAATACATAGAGTATTTAGACCTTATTACTCACAAAATGGACTCGAACGTCAAATATAAGATCATTATGATAATCATCTCAAATATAAGATCTTTATGATAATCATCTCCCTTGGCAGAGTAATTATTTCAATAATTTCAGAAAACCTAATACAAGAAGTGTTAGTTTTTTTTTTCAAATAGAAAAAACAGTCTTTCTTATATATTAGAAAAGAAAGTACAATTACATAGATCTTTCACAGTTCAGCTGGACTTGTCTCTACAAAATATGAGAATCAAAACAAAATTATTACAATATATGTCTTGTATATGCAACTGCTATCATTCACTAATTCTTTAGTTTGGTCAAAATCTTGAAAGAAAAAGAAAAAAGAAAAAAAAAACCAAAATTCGACATAGTACATTTAAAATATCAAACTAGATGTATAAACTAAAAAGTAAGAATAATTCCATAATTATTCATTGATTCATATTTGTATTTAGAATAATGAATAACCTCAATTGATAATAAAACTTCTATTTTCTAAAGTATTTAGCATAACCTAATACAAAATGGTAGGTTATTACTTACAAACCTACTTTGAACTTCCAAAGTGTTAGGTTATTTCTTACAAAGTGAACTTGATCTCCCAAAGTGTTAGGTTATTGCTTACAAACTGGACTTGAACGCCCAAAATAAAACACATGTCTAAATGTATCTAAAAGTTATATGTATTTTTTTTAGGTTGGAGAAGTGGAGATGTTTATCAATACAAAATTTTGTTATTTAATAGTCAAGTTTTATAGTTATTATAATGAAATAGTTTGTCACAACAAATTTGATAAAATAAGTGAAATCTATATAATGAAGATTAATTTGTATTTAAGTTTTAGATATTTTAATAACTAAATTTCTATTTAAATCAATAAAACAATCAAATGTAATAAATAGAAAACATAATGAAACACACACATACATATCTACAATCAACACAATTATTTTCCTAGGAAATCCTTATGGGAGACAAGCAATCCTAAAAAGTAATGATGCTCTACTCCTTTTTCCCTAGGAAATCCTTATGGGAGAAAAAAAACACTAAAACGTAAACATGCTCTGATCTCTCTTTTTTGGTATGGAAAATATGTAAGTACAAAGAAAGAGGTAATCTCTCTAGAGTTAGCTAAGACTTTTGGCGTGTAAGGTTGCTATCGAAACTTAATTTCATACAATTTTCTCTCTAGCTTCACACTCCTAGTTGTATTTTCAACTATGGAACAAAATACAATAACACAAAATGGAACTCTTATTCCTCCTAGTGGCCAAGTATTTAACATAGCGTGATAGCCAACTAGGTGTAAGATTTGACTCCGTCAACCATTAACGAGGTTTGTGATTTTAGAACTTTTATAGTCTTTTTAAAATTCCACATGTAGCTAGCTTGCTATGCATGTGTAATGGGGCTAAAATGACATTCTCTCGTACCATGGTGGTCAACATGATAGCTCAACTTACTAAAGGCATAAATTTTGAATGAACTTCATTTGATGTTTTTCTTACACCATTGGATATGTCTTTAAGTGTAGAACAATGATCAAGGTTTTGGCACAAGGGAAAATCGTTTGACCCCAAGAAATGTCATTTAATACCTCAAAATGACTCCAAAAGGTTTTAGACCCCAATTCTCCACCCACCATTAAAATTACCATACAAGTTGATTCTTTCAGTTTTTTCACTCTATAAGCATCAAAATATATGAAAAATAATATAATTATCCAATCTAGATCATTATTTAATAATTTTTTAAAATTATCAGTAAGAAATATACATCATGGAATTTAAATAGCGTTAATTCGTTGAACACCCTTGTACATTCCTTGTTGATACTTTGAAAGTAATGCGTTTTGAAAAATAATTTGTTTATGGATTCTATTTTCCACATTCTCTCAACCATATCAAAAACCTTCTTATAATATTTGAAACCATCTATAAAACTTTTCATTTGTTTCAATAGGAATTAACATATTGAAATATTAATTGTATTTATGTCTTGTGTGCTAAGGAAGGGAGGTCGTGAACATTATGGGAAGAGATAGTATTTGTTAAGTTAGGAGGGGTACTTTTTATGAGATAGAATTAATTTAAAATGCTTATTAAGACTATGTAACTTTTGAACCATAATTACAATTTTTTTTTTTTTTAACTTATCATTTAGTTGCTAAAAGTTGAAGAATTTATGTTGGTAAATAATTAATTAGGTCTATTTAAATCATTTACCACTTTTGGGTTTTTTTTTTCGTGGTTTCATTCATAATTTCACTTTTTTGCATTGTAAATTTCAATTTTTCACACCACATGTGCACATTCAAAGGACCTAAGGTCTTTCCCATACCAAAGTATGTTCTTAAACATGTTTTCTTGGTGATATGGGTGATTTAGAAATGATTGGGAGAGTGAAATTCCTCATTTAATACACATTATGTTTGGTTCATGCCACTAAGCCAAGAATTTTAAATTCAACTGACTTTTAATATAACCAACTAAATCCTGCAAAAAAAGAATAAAACAATTTATGTTAGGGTTGTGGATTTAGGCATTGAAACAGCACACCATGATATTTCAAATTTTAAAAAAATTGTTTGAGTCCTAGGTAGCTTAGAATACTATCTAGAGGTTTGTTTTCAAAATAAGGATGTACTCCCATTTTATTCTCATGATTAGGTAGTAATCATGAGGCTCTCGCTCAAGAGTGGACCTTCCCTAAAACTTGTGACGTTTTGTCACAAACAAAACCATCAAACTGAAAAACACATCATGCAAGAAACATAGCTTGCTGACATATAATTTTTCTCCCTCAAAGAAAAAAAATTCACATCATGTGAATATCTCCATGTACTCTTACATATTGGTGTACAAAACCATCAACCAAACACAAGTCAACAAAACATGCCTCTTCAAACAACTGACTCTCAAGTCAAATAATAGCATGTACAAATTTTCATATTTGTGGCATCTAAGTGTGTCAACATAACTCTACTTTCAACATCTTTTTTCATGCAACATGCACCATAATTTGAATTTGCAAAGAAATTCATGAAACATCAAAATACATGCAAGGCCTTAATTGGATAAGAAATCTAACCATCTCTTACCAAACCATTTCAATGGTGCTTCTTTCAGTTGCACTTCATCATCATGTGAATCATACTGACCCTCATTGATTATGGAATCCTCTTTTCCATTTTGGTCAATATCTCTTTCCACCTTCTTCAAATGTCGTGGATGACTTGTTGGATACAAAGTCCAACACTTGTCTACAAGGTGACCTTTCTTATGGCAATGAGTGCAAAACAATTGCATCTTATTTTCAAAATCATTTTCCTTGTCCAATGGGCTTTTGAATTTTTTCCTCATTTATTTAGAAAGTTTCATGTGCATGGATATCTTCTTCCAACATCTATAAACATTATTATTATTCAAACCACAAAAGGAACATGCAAACTCTTCCAAATATTATGCGAATATTTACCATGTGTATCATAATCAAAAGAAATTTGATTAAAGGCAGATTTATACCTTGAACATTCACCTTTGTCGCCTTCTTGAGGAGGTGAATTTGATGAGGTAGTGGCTCTCCTCGGAATACTAGCAATGAATTCAATGACTTTAGAGCTTTCAACATCCTCTTCTTTTACATTCTGATTATCTGCATGATTATTAACATCTTCTTACAAAGTGGGTGTCAAACTTTTCCATTCATCATGAACACAAACTTCACAAGCTTGAGGTAATGAATACGAAATGAAATTCCTTCTTGGAAAAGCTTCATGTGCCTCCTTGGCTTTGGAGCATTCTCCATCATGTTTTCCATAACCAAGACCCAAATAATTAGGCCTTTACTCAACAACATTTGGCTCAACTATTCCTTGTACATGTTTGCCTTTAACCCTTTACTTTCATAGCCCATTTTCATCAAAAAATTGGACCTTATTCCTCTAGTGTGTCTCTCAAAATCACGTACACATTCACTTTGAGAGGAAATTGAATAAAAACTTGAATTGCATACCTCATTTTCATTCACATACTTGGCTAAGGCTTCCTTTGCATCATAGATTTGAATCTCCATGTCATGCATCCTTGCTTGGTTTTCATTTGCAATATGGAGTTGAGTCTCCATCTCATGCATATTTTCAATAATTTCTTGCTTCTCCTCATTCTTGGAAATAAACTTCTCTTGAAGGATAATGTTCTCCCTATTATCTTCATACATCTCTTGCACCATATCATTCATGATGTAGAGCTTCTGAAACATCTCTTTATCAAATATTTTTGTTAAGGAAGACTGATTAAAAGAGATACTCGATGAAGCTTCCATCACACTTGTAACGCATAAAAAGCTTCTTTACCGTGATTTTAGAACTGAGCTCTCAATATTGACTTTCTCTTCACACACATAAACTTCCACACAACTAAACTCTCCTTGCATAAATACAAAAACCAATAGCTAATTCTTCTAGCTAACCTTGACTAAAATGAACTAAATTGTACTTTGATACCAACTTGATTTGAATATGGACAAACTAGTTTTGTTGTGCTATCTCCCTCATCAGTTAAATAAAAATGTGTTTAGGATCGTCTAAAGTTAGCCAATTGGGAAGGGGTTTATGTGTCAAACTTTAAGTGTATTTTGTGAGAAATTTATGAGTTAATTAGCTTTTAAAAACTCATGTGTACAATAAATAAAATGCAAAATTTTTATTTTGGAAATTTTTTTCCCTCAATCCAAATTCCGATCATTGGACATGTAAGAGGAAGAAAGAGGGAATTCACTTTTCAAATTCTAGACCTTGTCTAAACCAAAATAAACTAGAGGTTCGGTTTTCAAATAAATTCACTTATTTGGAAAATTTCTAGCTACCAAAAGTCCATATGCCAATCTACCTCCCAAGAAATCCATTTATTACACCACTGGTTAGTTTTTTGTCTTCCTATATTCTTTATCAACCTCTTCGAGTGATTCTTGAAATGTGGATACTCAAATCCTTCCTAAAATTTTGAGCTCTAAAATGAGAAGAAATACAAGGTCATTTTAAGTCATTCCTCTACCCAATTATAAAAACCAAGTGAATATTTCTACACATTGATTTCTGTCCCATAAATTGTACAATATAAGTCAAATTTTTCCTTTAACTTATTTAAATATTTTTAGTGAAAAATTGTTCAATGATCTGATGAAATTTCATTGATAAAAGCATGATTATGCCAATCCATATTGCATATTTACATTAACAATGTTTACTTACATGTAAAACAATGTTGTCTCTGCTTTTATGTTATTTTGAATTTGCTTTTAGTGCTGAAATTGGAATATATGATATTAATTTATGACTTGCAATTATAACTGCTGAGATACTATTCTTTTTCTCTACTATATTGTTATTTCTAGTCCTCTGGGTGCTTTCTTCATATTTTTTTTTTACTAATTGAAGGTATTCGTAATTCTATATTTTACCATATTGCTTGCTGGTTCCATGTAGATTTAATTGACATATAATTGGTGGTTTCTATTTTTGGGATGTCTGTAAAGTTTTTGGCACATCATATTGAATTTCTATAATGTGTAGCTCCCTAACATTCAGATAGAACCTTCATTGAAAAATGTGAGGGGGGTTTCAAATTCACATTGGATAACACCCTCCTCTGGGATAGAAAAGTTTAAAAAACACAATAACAGAGAAACAATTAGTGACGTCACCAAAAGATTTAGCCTCTTCAAGGTATCATATCCTCTCATCAAGGTCAAGAATCTATTCACCAAAAATGTCCTATGGAAATGATGGTTTAAGAAACAAAACCAGACAAAAACCTTTAGTGAGAACAACAAAATCTAAAACCTCTTCAAGGTCTTCAATCTGCTCGTAAAGTTAAATTGTGTCTTGATCAAGTCCAACAACAAAGAAACATTCAACGACAACACACAAATCTACAACTTCTTCAATTTTTTCTAAACCATATTCAAAGTCAATATTGTGTGCATCAAATTCCTCACCAAGGTCATCAATGGAGTCACCAAAACTACTATTTCAAACTTCAATGCCAAAAATAAGTCAAAAGAATTCAATTTCTCCTCCAAAACCTTCTTCTCTAAGCAAATATAGCATCATGTCGTCGAGAAATTCAGTAATTCCACAAGGAAATTCTATCAATGTTAAAGCAAACCCTTTTCATCCATATTTAATGCCTACTTTTTCAGGTGGAACACATCCAAATTTAAGGACCACAATGCCATAAAATACAACTTTACCTAATAGGTGTAGACCTAGAACCCACAACTTTGCGTGACATGTACAACTGAAGATCCTATGGTAATCAGTGTGAGAAGAGAGTCATGGACACTGAGTTGAACAAGAGAAATAGTTTGGTATGACAACCTTACTTGTGATAGGTCTACCTAGCGGACTACGAAACTACATGGTAATGGCATTCGAAATGTGAAAATTCCCATTGAGCTTGGAAATAATATGGTATAGAAAGGTATAGATGAAAGGAGATATCTATCTATGGTAAAGAAATCAAATAGTTCTATCAATTCCACCTTGCAACTCTAAGAGACATTGAATTAAATTTCATCTCAAGACAAGGCTTTGGGAGGACACTCTGAAAGTCAACCTTTGTTATGGCTTTGAAACACATGCTAAGTATTGACTCAGCTACCTTATTTGCATAATTTTTTCTAGCATGGACCTTAATGTTATAGCCTTATTTTTCCTAAAATGAATGAAAATTTCCTTGCAATTTGGCTTGCAACATTCATAATTCATGCTCATGGAACATGATTGTGTTGCAATTGTGATAACATCTGCTGTATGCAGAATATTTAATAAAAAATGATCGAAAATGACATTTTTGCTTTGTTTTTTGCAATATTTAAGGAAAATTACACCAATTAGCTTCCAGCCTCATATGACCATCATGCCATACTCATCTTAGGATTTGTCCAAGTAAGAGCCACCAAAAGCAAGCAATCTAGTATACATTACTCTCCAATTTTAATTAGCAGCAATGACAGTTCTATGTATGGTGCAAACATTGCTCTAGATCCTCAATGGGGCATGTTTGATGACAATAATTTGGGGAGTGAGAGAGGGATATGGTAGGAGAAAAAATTCAAGGAATCCACGGGAAATTGAAAAATATATAACTAATAAGGTTTTGAATAAGATCAAAATAAAATTCCACAAGATAGGAAATAAGTTGTGCCATTTAGTTGCTACCTAGATAATAGATGACATCTGGCATAATACTACACATTTTGTGCTTAACATCATGAATATTGTTGGTAATGGGTAGTTACTGTGCATCAATTTCAGTGATCAATCATCATGAGGATCATGACATCATGTCCTACCATAGCTTTTTTCCTATTCATTTCTATAGTTCTAATGTGATGCATGTTCTATGGAAGAATGTTTGAACATGATGAATCCAGTTTCAATGTTGAAAGTTTTTTTTCTAATTCATTTTCAATATAAAATGCTTCCTTTAACTATCAATAAAATATATTACATGTTAGTAATGTCACACAAAATGGTTCCCAGTTGAGAAGTCTCAACGATTGAGAAAAGTCATGTGAAAATCCCTTGTATCTATAAAAATTTGCCCAACAACATAAAGCCTATCAAAATTGACACATGGACATAAATTTTAGAAGCAACATTTCTTTAAATCTACTTGAAATAAGAGGGGGAAAACCCAAAATTCTTTCCATAAAGGCACAAAAGCATTTTTCATAGATTTCCAAACAATTCACTAACTATCATGATGAAACTTGCAATTAAAGGGTTACCCTATTTTTCATTAGGAATGGACCACAACCATTATTATTTCCCTAAAAAATTGTGATAATGTAAATTCAAACATCATTAACATGATAAAAATATTTGGTTGGCTTCTTATTCCTTGAAATAATGAGGAAAATTGTCAACAAATTATCAATCTGGGGTAGTAGTGGAGGACTACATGGACTAGCTATGGTGATTCTCGCCTTTAGCAATCAACAAAATTAGATTCATGACTTTTCCTTCTACTAGAATTTTGTGATTCCATAGAGAAAGAAACTCGGGAGTATGAGAACCAATAAATTGTTTCCTGCTCATAGTGCAAAGAGATCCCCTAAATATTCTTTCAATTGGCATAGATATTTCACATACTACTAACTTTTGCATTTGAAAAAAAATTTGCATCTAAATATTGAAGTCTTGCATATGTATTTTATTTATTTTCTAAAATAAAAATTTGACCATCTTAGCCATTGTTAAAATCTAAACAAGAATTATTTCTTCTCTTGCACACTTGAGAAATAGAATTCCATCTCTAATAATCTATTGTCGTCTATGGAAGTTAATGGCCTAAAACACCTTGTAACCTAAGAGAGAAACCTGTTAGGAAATGGGTGAAGTTGGTATTGCACACCCAATTGGATAAGTTGGCATAACCTACTAAGTGTTTTTCACTAGCATGTATTTTGTAAAGGCCTTGACCTAGTTCCAATTCAACTCCATCCACCAGGTTGTAGAGGATTCCAAGCCTAATTTCATGAAAAGTAAGTTGGGGATGATCACATTGACCTGCTTGATCACATGTCTATGAAGATTAACCACCTTGAACTATTTTTCTGCGTAGGGAAAGAGACACATTCCCATGTCTGAGCATGAAAAGATTCTTTGATATTGTTAATGCCTCTAGTATTTACTTCTACAAGTTCTATAGGGAGAGTCTGTAAAGGGCCAGGTAGCCTCTAGATCTCATTTTTTATGAAAGGTGACATATCTAGTAAATTCCCCTATGGTCAATCTCTGGAATGGATCTAAATAGAAGTTCTTCATTTTAATATCCATAAAACACAACAAATTTAAGGTAAACTATGTACATGTGTCATTTCTCCGACAAACTAAAGGCTTCCTCTAATATCCATAAAACACAACCACTTTAAGGTAAACTGTGTACATGTGTCATTTCTCCCACAAACTAAAGGCTTCCTCCCAATAATTTTAGATGTGAACTCTACCATAAACTTTTTAAATCAAACTTTAAGATAAACAATGCACATGTCATTTACCTCATGATCTTGTGTCATTTTTCTCATGCATTTGCAATAAATGTCGATTTAATATATATATATTTTTATTGAATTTGTTTTTTTTTAGGTATAAGAAAACCATTAAATATGGTTGAAAAATGGAAATTATGCAAAGAAGTTTCTTGGTATCCCAATCCAGGGAAAGCAGTGATTACATCTATGCTTTCCAATATTGCAACTAGAAAATTCGTCCAAAGGAAAATGAATATACCGGGAATAACAACAAACAACGAGGCATATTATATTGGATTGATAGAAGGCTTAGGAACAACGATGAAGTATGGATCAAATGGAATTTTAGTTTTCACCAATTCTGAACTTGTGTGCAACCAAATGAATGGCGTGTGCCAAGTTAAGAAGGAGAGGCTAAAAGAATTGCATGGAATAGCAAACAATATTGTTAGCCAATTTCAATTTTTTAGTATAAGGAATTGTACAAATGTGAATAAGATGTCTGTTGATCTATTACGTGGGTAAATGCCAATTCATGATTCATCTATCAAATATGAATTAGAATTATACAGAGCAATGCCAATGCAAGATTCATCTCTCAAAGATGAATTGGTTTTGAGATGTTGTTCTTCAAAAATTAAAGATTCATCTCTCAAAGATGAATTAGTGTCGAGACGCTCCCCTTAAAAATTTATTGATGGACATTGTAACATATCTTGGGTATGTTTGTGTTGTGTACTTATAAATGTGTCTTTTCTAATGACTATGTGTTTTTTTCAATTATATACCAAGTGTGCTCCCAGCTCACCATGTAAAGCACAACTTGGTGAACTTCACATTTGCAACAAGTGAACTTCACATTTTTATAAAATTAAAATGTGGGGACTTCAAGAAATTTTTGTTTAAATGGAGTTTCAAGCTTTTTTTTTAATGACCATGTGTTTTTTTCAATTTTATACCAAGTGTGCTCCCACCATGTAAAGCGCAATTTGGTGAACTTATCATTTTTATAATTTCTTTTTTGCTTAAATTGAGTTTCACACATCAATTATTGCTTTGAAAGTTGTGTTCTACATAATCTGTGTACACTAAATTACAAATTGATTTTCTGAAATCTGTTTTGTGTAAATTTCCACCAATAGATATATATATCATGGAGGATGAATGACGAAGATCAGCCGAATCCCATATGGAGGTTCAGGGATCGGGGGATGTTCACGGTATTTAAATATAATCTTAAATCTCCATACATGTGTGTACATATGGAATTGATTTTTTATTAAATTTGTGAGTTAAATTAGTTGTTAATAAGTTTCATTTTTAATTTTTAGGAGCTAAGAGGAGAAGGGTCTCTACTCCATCCATGGAGCGTGCCCATGGTTCACCCAGTCATGGTATGGTTCACGCAATTTAATCAATGAATATGTATATGTATTTATATGTACACATGAATGTATTTTTCAATTGATTATAAATTCGTATTTGTTTATGAAGCTTCTCTCTTGTCTCGAGAGGTTGGTGGTGGTTCAAATCCACTTAGAGGGCCATCAATGAGTGGTAGTAGGTTGCGTGAAGGGGGTGATATTTATTCCCCCGAAGGCCAATCAACGGCTGCTGGCTCTCAGCAGGGTCATTTTGGGTCTGGTTCTTAGTAGGGTCGTTCTGGGTCTGGTTCTCAGCAGGGTCATGTTGGAGAAGATGCTAACCAAAAATGTCAAGGTTGCCATCAATTTCAATATTTTTTTCATTAAATTTGTACAACTTTTTTTACATGTGTTTTTTCTAATATACGAAATTTTATATATATTGATGCAGAGGCCAAAAATGTTCCAGCTAGTGGTCAAAATAGATGCAGGGCAGACCACTACATTCAAGAAGAAGGTTTTCTACCTAGCACAACTTATCCGGATGAAATTACTGATATAACATGGGAAACAAACATGGCACAATGAACCTTACAAAGGTGTGAAAAACTTCATGCAAAATTGCAGAGAGATCTCGTGGTTTTGTCTCTACTTGCTGAGAGTCGACAAAGCCTTGAAATAGTTACACATTCATTGGGCGAAATTGTAAATGTGTACAAAACTCTTGGGCCAATGACTGATACATTTGTAGAAGTGATGAGAAAGAGAAAGGAAATAGTAATGGGTCCAGATAAATGGGGGGATGTAAAACAAAAAGTTACAAAAGATGTGGCCAAGTCAATGTTTAATTTCAAGGAAGGGCCAAAAAGAAAAATGTTAAAGGTGAAATATTTCAAGCACCCAGACATAGCTCGCTATTTGTATGATAGGAACCTTGCGGCCTATGGAAGACTCCCATGGAAAAATGAGGTTCCTGTTTATTTTGCACAAATCTTTTATGAAGAATTTTTTTTGGGTATGAAACCCAACTACAATGACCTTTCGTCAGAATTTTTTGGCCCTGGGAAAGGTTGATTATATGACCGTAAGGGCGCTAAGCGAGATTTCGGGTTGCCTCGCCCTGAGCCACCATTGGTGAGTTGACCTTTTTGGGTCGAAACTCTGCGATCAGAGATGGATGCGACTTCTCAAATAAGTCGAGAAGCAAGGGATGTTATGATTGACAATGTTTACAGCGGATTGAGTGGAGTCGATGTTTGTTTAAATTGACAAAGATCAAATGAAAATTCACGTGCCAATTTTGTGTACTGTACAGATGAGGAGATTGACAACATGAATGTTGAAGATCTCCAAATATATGCAAAAAATTATCGCAATGGTTTGCAAGACCTAATTCTTCATGAGGAAGAGGGCACCAGAATGGTATGTGTTAATGACCTTAGGGTTTGAAATTATTTCAACATACATATACATATGTACAATTTGTAATAAATACATGTGTATCTACATGTATACATTTATTTGTATGTACATTAATCTAAAAAAAATGTATGATTATATGTTAAAACACCATTTGCAGTTCTCACACATGATGCATGATGAAAATGTTAATATCACGTTCGGGACCTCTGGTTCAAACAATGCAGATGGGTCTGACCATCAAGATATGTTGGCAAATGTTAGTGTTTTTTAAGTGATTTTAAAATAAATAATTGTGCACACATGTACATGTATGTATATATATAATTTGATAAAATGTTTTAACAGATACCGATTCCGTCTGATGTTTTTGGGATGGCGGTACCTTCTTCTTCCTTGGGAGATGTACCTTCTACTTCCTTGGGAGATGAGCCACAAGTATGGACAATTTTTCACAAGTTTAAAATTTATGTTTAAAATATATATATATATATATATATATATATATATATTCTACCTCAAAAAGTTCCATTAAAAATTGAGATATATATATATATATATATTTTGAGCTATTTAAAATTTTTTGAATTTAGGTTCCTATAGAAGATTTCTTTAATCCACGGACTCTAGCGACGGAGATAGGAACATCCACAACATTTGAACAAGTTGTCTTTAGTTCCTTTTTTTAATATTATTGAAAATAAGTTTATATATGTACATGTGCATTTTCATTTGAAAGTTTTTAATATATATATATATATATATATTTAACTGTACATGTATATTGTACAGTTTACCGCTGCAAATTCCTATGGGGGAAGAACTTGTTCATCAAATGGAGAGAGAACCTCATGAGGTATTGCATGATTTTTTTGTTATATTTTGTTTTTTACATGAAGTTTTAGATATATATATTCTCACTCATTTTTAAAACATCAAATTTTAATATTCAAGTACATGTGCACTGTGTATGTAGGTTTCCCATGATGCTTCACATCATAGGGCACGGATTGAGACCCTGATAGGAAAGATGCTAGATCTGTGTCTATTTGATGGACATGATTTGTAGATTTGATTTCAAGATTTAGATGGTCTTAGAATTTGTTAAACTTGATACGGTTTGATACTTGTGAGATCTACAATTTTTGGACATATTTTATTACATTGTTAATATAATTTGTTTTGTTTCAAAAAGTTAATTTTTGGATGGTTTTAGTACTTTTGGCATGTGAATGTGAAGTAATGTTGTCATCTATAAATTAATGTTGTCATCTGAACTACATTTGTCATGTTATGTAATGACATGTGTTATAATTTGTTTTGTTTTTAAAATTTAAGTTTTGGATGCTTGGAGTACAGTTGGCATGTGAAGTAATGTTGTGATCTATAATTTTTTGTTAAATTGAAAGTTAAAAGGTTTGGATGGTTTCAATCTACATTTGGCATGTGATATAATGTTAAATGTTTTGATTGGATAGTTGAATTATAATTGGCATGGCATGTGAAGTTTTTAAAAATCAAGTTTTCGATGGTTTTAATCTACATTTCGCATGTGATATTTAATGTTTTAAATGTTTAATAATGTTTTAATGTTACACGAGATATAATCGAAAGGTTTTTAAAACTTAAGTTTTGGATGGTTTCAATCTACATTTGCCACATGTGGTATATAATGTTAAATGTTTCTATTGCATCTAGTTGAACTATAATTGGCATGCCATGTGAAGTAACATTGCACGATATATATAATCAAAAAGTTTTTAAAACTCAAGTTTTGAATGGTTTCAATCTACATTTTACATGTGATATTTATTGTTTTAATGTTGCACGATATATTATCAAAAAAAATTTAAATTTTAAAGTTTTGGATGGTTTCAATGTACATTTGGCACATGTGGTATATAATGTTAAATGTTTCTATTGTATAGTTGTTCACTATAATTGGCATGTAATGTCAAGTAATTTTGCACAAATCCCTTTTGGATGGTTGAAGTTCATTTGGAATCATAAGATTGCTTTTGATCTCTACATGTAGTCTTGTTTGAATGAAAAAATTTCCAATAAGAAGAACATAGCTTGTCAATGCAACTAACCATGTATCAATTGAGCTCTAATTGAAAAAAGAGTTTACAGAAGTAGATATATGTAAAAATTATCCCTTTGATTTTGATTGGAAATATAATTCTAGTACATATATATGTTTGTTGAATTTGGGTCAATGTCGTTAATGCACTCAAATAGGTAGCCTTGTTGATTTATTTACATTGTGAAAAATTTTTACCATAAAATCCAACTATTTTTTCATCAATGCACATAGAAAAACTACTTGGAACAATTAATTACATTCTAGAACATATCTATCCAATACAAGTAACACTTTTCATCAATGTACATTGAACATATCCGACCATTGGAAAAACAAATTTTGTACTAGATTTTCAATCAAGAATAGAGATGTGGGTCAAATCCCACCAAAAGTCGGAGAAGTGCTCTGAGTCTCTTGTCTGAAAGGAATCTTTGTACAAAAATATACTTTGGATGATTTATTTACGTTGTGGATACTTTTTACCAGAAAATCCAACTAGTTTTTCATCAATGCACATAGAAAAACTAGTTCCAATTAATTGCATTCTAGAACACACACACACACACACACACACATATATATATCCAATACATGTAACATTTTTCATCAATGCACATGTATAGAAAAGCTACTTTCAGTTGATACTAGAGCATGTGCATGTACCAAAACAATTTGTACATGTGCAAACACTTGCACAAATAACATAAGCAGCTCAATTTTTAGTTGAGTACTAGAAGTTATAAAACATATTTAATCCAAAGAGAATAAATTTTTCGAAAATTCAATCAAAAAAATTCTAATGGAATTCCATCTTCAATAATCCGTTCATGATCGGATTTTTACATTTTCCATCTCTTAATTTTCGATTTTTTCTTTGATTGAAATTCTATCAACTTTATGTGTGCTTCACACACCAAGTGACTATATTGACAACTTATGGAATAAGGTTCATAGTCTTTAAAGTAAAAAAAGTCTCCACTTTGATGAGTTTGTCTGAAAAAATAACCTTTCAGTATAATAGACCCTCTGTCATATTGAAATATGTGATCATTATAGTTTTGTAATAATTTCATTTTTCATTCATTGCAACTCATAAAATAATACTTCACATTTTCATCATTGTCAATAGGTGAAATTACAATAAAAACATATGCTGCACAATAAAAAAAACTTAACAAAATTATACATATTTAAATTTATTTCTAGATCTTTAAATCATTAGAAAGTAATTCAAATGTTATCTTCTCTAACAAGGTCATAAAATCGATCACCATCGGATGATATTGTAGTTTCCTCTGATTGCATTTCTTCAAACATTGCAATAGACATTTTCCCCTTTGTATTTAGCTCTGCATGTTTTCAATCATTCACATACATTTTTTTTTCACAAACGTCATTGGATTTTGTGTTGTCTATGCAAACAACACAAAAACAAGAATATTTTCTTTTATCCAATGCAAACACATTTCTGGACAACTTTGTTTGAATTGAATGCAATTTTTGAGTCCCTTTTATTGTTTCAACGTCACTTCCAATTGATCTATCTACGTCTTCGATCCCAATATGCCATAAAAACCTTTATATGGAAAATTAAAAGAATAATTTGTAAATATGATATCAAAATACAATCAAAGATAATCATTGCATGATAAATGTACAATGTTTAAAATTAGATAATTTCCAATATAAATTAAAGTTAATGTACCTTCGCACTTCCCTTGATGGGCTAGTCTCATGGCTCAGAGCAGCGATGCACCATTGAACAACTTCTTTAGCATTCACAAGTCGGCTTGCAGAGTGGTTCATTTGATATCTTTGAAGTGCTTGTTTTATGCATGCTCCTGCACCGTCATGTTCTCCTTTTCCATGGCCAGTCTCAAAGAAATTCCAACAATGTTTAATGCAGGTTTTGTTATGAAGACAACACAACCAAAATAATGATCGTGTAGATTTGAATTGACCTACGCATCTGTCTAACCATATCCAATGTTCATTGAATGTTATTCCACGATTTTTCAAGGAATCATAAATTTTTCCAAAACAATGTTGTACAAAACATGTATCATGTGTACAATCGTCACTAATATAAAAGTGATATTCTATAATGATATGTCGATTTTCACTCGTGCTTTCTATATGATCGAATTTTTGTTCAGCATTTCTATATAGAATATGGATGAGCATGGAGACTTGGTCAAAATGATAGTATTCGCTCTAAATTTCTTTTTGTGTAACAAATGTGTAGTTTTCTGCAAAATCAATCACTGACAAAATGGTCCCTGGTGGAAAAACTTCACAAGATTTTTTGAATTTCAAGTCTTTCCATCGAGCTCTATGGGAATGCTTGGTGTATTTGTAAATTTCTGCCTCAAACTTTCTCAAAAATTCTATCAGAAAAACTTCATCTTATAGTAATTAAATTCTTTTAACACTATTTGCACCTTGAATCGATGTATCGATATATTCATATCTCTTCCATTTCACTTTCATGTTGGACAATGATTGATCATTTATATCAATATGATATTTGTTTTGAAATTTAGTCAAATTTCCACAATCATCGCATTTTTTACCACCAACACATTTCTTTTGTAAAATAGTTCATCGCTTTCTCTTTCACATAGAATTTGAGATATGAATTCACGGATAGTGGAAGGAGGAGGTGAATCCTTCCATAATGTTCTACCGAAATCAAGGAATGTGTCATAATATAACTCAAATTCCACATGATAACGGCAACAACAAGTGTCGCGTATAGTGATAGGTTTTACATACCATGGTTTTTGTTGAACAAAAGCACTGAGTGAAACATGAATTTGATGATTCTCTTCTTTGAACTTGTTGAATAACTCTATCTGAGTGGTTTCCAAAAAATATTTTTCATGTTCTTCGTACTGATTTCGTGATATTCTTCTTCGCATCACATGCCTTGCAATTGGTGAAACACACGAATTGTTCTTCCAATATTCATATATTATTTTTTTAACATTTTCTCCAAGTATTTGTATGGTTGCCTACAAATAGCTCTCCAACAAGTGAGTTCATCATTTACATCTATTTGCAGCCGAAATTTCCGATGTTTGTGCAAAAAATTTCGCGAGGTTCCCAGTGCTCGTGCCATAGATGTTACCAAACAATTCTCTTGAGTACTTGATGAAACCATTGCCATCTGTATTCATCTACGTACAATTGAAACATCTTTCTCTCTAGATCTCTTAATTGAATTTATAGCACTACTCATATTTTTTATCACATCTTCCTTCATTTTTTTATCTTTGGTTGATTTTCGAATACCCAGGAGTGTCGTAGCTTCTTTTAATTTCCTTAATGATAGGAGACCTTTCAAACTTTGAGCCTGAACTATCACCCGCTCATTTAAGAAATACTTTTCAAAAATGCAGTTAACACGATATCGTATAGCATGGTCAGGTTTTTTATCTCCATATGTGTGAGTGTCAACATTTTCTAACATCTCATTATCGATAGTGATTTCATCTATACATATTCGAAAAAATAGTACATATTCAATAAATAACTAAATTAATAAATATATCTATAATTTCAATAATACGTGCATGTGTTTAATATATATATTATATATATGTACATACCTTGTGATTCAATTTCTTTATTTGGATTTCTTTCAATATTTTCACCATCTTCAATCGTTGGTTCAATATCTATTTCACTTTCTCTTTCAAAATTTTGTATCTCATCATCAATTTTTTGAGGAATATCTCTGTCTATTTACATTTAAAAAAATATTTTCAAATTAGTTCATCAAATAAAAATTCAGCTTCACATTTTAAGCTAGGAAAATTTTAAATATATCAATAGATCATAATATTACATTTACATACCTGCTTCAATTTCTGCTTGAGGTTGATTTTCCTCTTCAATATTTGAAAGGTTTCTAACTTCCTTTTGCAAGATTGTCTCGTCTCTTCTCTACGTTCCTCAGGGTCTCTTTTTCGATCATATTTTCTCGCACAAGTCCTTCGATTTCCTATGATAATAGGGTATGAAGTTAAAAAAAATTCCTTCAAAAAATTAGACAATAACTCAATTAGAAAAAAACATCACAAAAGATTTAATTTTAAAAAAATTCATTTAAATTTTTTGCAAAAAATACATACTCCAATCCAAAACACTTACTTTAAAAAATTCGAGAAAAAAATGTCTTATAAAAATGAAACGAAGCTCAAAATATTTATTTCAACTCAAAACACATACTCTAAAAAAATGTCACTTCAAAAAATGCCTCCAACTTAAAAAAAATATGTCACTTTAAAAAATACTTCCAGAAAATGTCTTTTCGAAATTAAGCCCAACTCCATACTTTAAAAAAAAATGAAGCACAGAAAACATCTAAAAAAATGTATCACATACCTGCAAGAAATGTCCTTTGAATGTACGTCCAAGAAAATTCCTTAAGCCCAAAATTGTTTTTGCAAAATCAGGTCGCCTCCAAGAAATGTCCTCCAAGAAAATTCTTTAAACCCAAAACAATTCTTTGCAAAATCAGTCCACTTCCAAGAAATGCCGTTAAATCCAAACCTCCAAGAAATTTTTTTAAAAGAAAACCAATGCCTTTCTAAAATCAGATGAAATGTGTGAAATGTGCGAAAATTATGAATTATTTCACAGCAATTTATATTGCCGCGAAATGTGTTTTAGGAGGGGCTCCGGGAAATTTTCCGGCTGACAGAAAATTATACAAAAGTTCGGCCGAAATTTGCCGAACTTTGTTTAAAATTTTAGCTGAACTATTAAGTCGTTAGACTTATTGAGCCGTTGACCCAAAAAATAGTTCGGCTGAACTTTTAATTGAAGTTTGGCCGAACAAACGTGTCACCAGTTACGCAGAACCAAGCTCTGAATATGTTTCTGAAACTTTGGACTGATGAAACTCTATGAAAGGTTTTTACTTAACTTTCAGAACCAAGAATACAATTTTCAGAATTGAATCTACTTTCAGTAAATATAACTTTTATGGAATTTCATAAATGTTTACTAATTTTAATTAATTTTCTAATAAAATGGGTGCAAACAATTTTTGAGGGTCATTGTGATATAGTGAAATCAAAATTTTGTATCTCCCAAATACATTGTAAAAAAAATTGAAAAAATTATGGGGCATTACATTGGTCTGTCATCTCTAATGGGTAGCTTTGATATTTTTAGTTTATAACTTATATGTTAAGAAATTTGTTGCGTCGCAAAACATATCCAAAATATGCAGTTTTTCGTATTGGACAAGTTCAAAAAATTCTAGTAATTATGATATGCATCCATTGGCTATGTAAATATGACGAAACCAAAGTAGACTTTGTCTAGATTGTTGTAACACATTTTTTTTTCTCAAAAAACACAATTTTTCAATGAATGCAACATTGCGTCATAACATGACTTCTTATGAATCCTTTGATTGTTAAGAAACACACACTCAAAGAAACACTAAGTTGACATATCAAATCTGCATAAAAAAATTTCAAAAAATAAGTAATAGAAAGCTAACGAAATTTCTGACAACTTTTTTTTTATCGCAAAATGAAATTCTAAATAGAAAAATTGTTATAGTTTGCAGAAAGTTGAAGAACCAAAAAAAAAAGAAATTTTTTTCTCAAAAAAGGGCAAAAAGTGTTACCCAAATTCACATTTTCACCCCCTAATGACAAGTTCTCTCATTGATAGTCATGGTAATACATAAATTTCCCTTGATCATTGGATCTTGCAAGTGGCTTGACATCAAATCATTTATTCACACATTGCAAGATGTACTTGGGTACCTTGGAACTCATTTACATCAATGGCAAGTTTTCCTCACATTGGTTAATGAAATCCATTAATGGTCAGTAACCCAATGAATTCCTTTCATGCTCGACACTGACACATTCATTCACATCACTAGAATTGTACCATCAGATTTTTTTTAGTGGGTGAAGACTATATATTTTTATGAATCCATCAACAGTTACAACAAAATTTCTTCAGCCATAAGAGAGTACCACAGTTCCAATTTCAATCATCACCTTCTAGTTCATACAACCAAGCAACAATTCAGACTCTTTCACTTCATCTAGAAGTAGGAAATTTTCTCTCATCCAAAAAAATCAACATGACATTTTCCCGATCTAAAAGCAGCAGCAACTACATTTATATTGCATATTTGATCAACTATTTCGGTAAGTGAAGGTATGCCATTTTCTAGTTTTTAATCAAACAATTTCTTACATGTTGAAAATAAAGGAACTTGGAAAATTGCCTAGCCATATTACATCATTCTTCACATTTTTGTAAACATAACAAATCTTCAATTTTGTGGGGGGGGGATAATCATTACCATTTGATTCCATTCATTACCTTATATATTTTCTACCAACATGACTCCTCCAAAATACACTTCATTGTAGTTGATTCAATTTAATTTATATCTATTTTGGCATGACTCAAAAATATGAGAAAAGGTTTTCCTATGCATATTAATGACTTATCGTCTCCAATACACGTATTATTAAAAAAATAGAAATGAATTTTGTTAGCAAAAAAAACAACCATAGAAAATATCAGTTGCAGTACATGTATTTTACATCCTTGAATGATACATTGTTAGAAACCATAATCATGCAAATCCAAAAGTTTTTAATCCATGCAAGGTTGCATGAGGACATGCAACAAGTTCAGTTGGGGGTTATGTTGGGTCTCGTAATAGTCACATTTTTATCATGTTTATCCTTGCCATTCCTCACATTCTATCACCTCATTTAACCATTTATCATACCATCCTCATGGGTTCACCTCATTGTTTTCCAATTTATTTATTTTTAATATTATAAGACAATTTATGATTAATTATTGTAAAATTAACGTATTTCATTAACCTCTCAAATGTGGATGAGATTTGTAATGTATAGGATTATTTGAAAGGATTATTCAAATACCTTCTTGAATATTTCCTCCACCATTTCAAGAATTCAAAGGATAATTTTTCAAGCTTATTCCAAGGAGAAGATGATGGAGATTCCAAGGAGAATATCATGGATATTTGGATAACATATCTCATCCAAGATTTTTGAGAGATGAGTGAGGATTTGAATGGACCATATTTTGTAATTATAGGGATATTGGTTGAGAGAAAAGTGGATTTTTAATTATGACTTTCTTATCTTGTTGTCAAAGACATCTGATACACTCTGATTTATCTGATATGACTCCTGTGAGATCCTTGGGAGGATATTCTTATTTTATGAATTTTATAGATGATTTATCTCGCAAGAGGTGCTGGCATTAAGAGGGAGACCACAACCATGCATGCTCTTGAGAAAATGGCATTGCTGGAAGAAATAAGTGAAGACCCTCACGGCTCCCGAATTCACTCAAGGATGATGAGAGTCATATGGCCCCAAAGAGGGACATTATGTGTAAAGCAAGAAGCTAGATAGATACCAAGGGTATCTAGCAACCATGAGTAAAATCGTACAATTTAAGCCTGGATCATTTGAATAAGCTATAAAGCATCAAGTCTAGAAGCATGCCATGCACGAAGAATATAATTCTATTATAAAGAATGATGTCTGGAATGTGGTTCCAAGACCGGAGAACAAAGCTGTTGTCACCTCGAAATGGCTCTATAAGATCCAACATGGATCTCATGGTAGTGCTAAAAATTTCAAGGCAAGATTCATTTCTCGAGGCTTCTCTCAAAAGGAAGGAAAATATTATGATGATATATTTTCACCTATGGCCCGATATACCACCATCCGATCCATTATTTCCCTTGTTGTTATGCAAGGATGGAGTCTACATCAGATGGATGTGAAGTATGATTTTCTACATGGATCGATAAATGAAGAGGTGTATGTTGAGCAACCTTTGGGGTTCTAAGTCTAGGATAGAGACTCTCATGTATGCAGGTTGAAGAAAGAACTCTATGGGTTAAAGAAAGCCCCAAGGGCTTCGTATGAGAGGATATATAACTACTTGATGAAGCTGGGCTTTACTCAAAGTAATGTTGATATGAACTTTTACCTCAAGGTTAAGAGAAAAGCCTCTCATTCTGGTTCTCTATGTGGACAATCTCTTCAGGTGCTAACCCTCTCGTTCATCAGGGTAAGAGGGAGCCCACTTCTAATTTCAAGATAAAAGACCTAGGACTGATGCACTACTTCCTATTCTTGAAGTTATTAGAGAGACTTGGCGAGATTTACTCTCTGAAGGAAAATATATTGTGAGGCTGCTAGAAATATTTGGTATGGTGGACTGTAAGTCTGTGTTGAAACTGATGGAAATCAACTTTAAGAAGTTGAGTGGAAACATTGTTGGACCCATGCTAGAAAATCCTACCTAGTATCGTCAACTCGTAGGGGCCCTGATGTTCTTAGTGAACACCCGTTCGGACGTATGTTTTGCAGTGAAACATTTGAGTCAGCACATGGTTGATCCTCATCACATTCACTGGGTTAGTGAAAAAAATATGTTGAGATATATTTGGGGCACGATAAACCATGGGTTGAGATATATTCGGGCCACAACAAACCATAGGTTCAGATACACTGTTGAGAGTTTGAGACTCCATGGATATATTGATGTTGATTAGGCTGGTAGTGTGGTGGATCACAAGAGCACATCTGGATGTTGCTTCACCTTGGGTTCTGCTTCGATATCTTGGATGAGCAAGAAGTATAATTTGTTAGCTTTGAGAACTACTAAAGTTGAATACATTGCAAATAATATGGCTTTTTATGAAGTGTTTTGGTAACGAAAGCTCTTTAGTGAGTTGTTCAGACATGTGATAGATGTAAACCATTATCCTTTGTGATAACCAGAGTGGGATTCATTTGTCAAAGAGTTTTGTATTCCTTAATCGATCCAAGCCTATTGATATGAGGTACCACTTTATCAAGGATAGGTACAACGAGGAACCATAAGGCTTGATCATATAGGAACTAATGAGAAGGTCATGGATATTCTCACAAAGTCCTTGGGGAAGGTCAACGTCCTTACCTTCTGTGATAATATTGGAATCATGGAACAACCCTATGCTGACGTTCCTGGTAGAAAATGGGATCTGGGAGCTCTAGGGGTTCTTTTGCAATAGCTTCTTGGAGCTATAAGAAACCATAGCTCTAGGCTTGCTGAACCTTGCTAGTGTGTTATCGCCTGACTGTGATGATATTGAGTTGGTTTACCTCTCTTTGATCTATGCCCCATATGCATCCTACCGATGGAGTCGCAGACTCATGGGAAGTACCTCTCACTTGGCCAATGAGGTGGGAAATATAGATAGAGACCGATAGCAAGACCAATGGACGGATCGAATATTGTCATACTCCCTATTTCTAGGATGGCACGTGTCCAACCACTTGACCTAAGATCAAGTCTAGTGAGGTTTTAAACCTCAACTCACTTAAGGTTAGTTAAAATAACTTCGGGTTAATACGAGACTCATTTCAGTGCTATACAAGTTTCAGACCTCTCAGCTGACTATAGGTTAGTCGGGATCGAAGTCTTTGTGACTCACCTTTTGTTCTGAAATAAATAGCCAAAAAACAAGTTACGACGAGATGATGCAAGATGTTTGGATGGAACTGCTGGATGGATTTCTCATGTAACAACCCCGATTTAAACATGCAATTAATTATATCACATAAAAAATGAATAATCAACCCAAAAACTGTTTAACTAATCATCATGAAATTTTTAGAAACATAAGCAAGTCAACTTACCTGGAATGGCGCTTTTCCTTACTTGAGGCTCCAAGGTTGAATGCTAGCTGAATCTTGCTGACCGCAACAGAGTTTTGGGGACAACTCTCCACCCAATCGTAGGCTCAGTTGTATGTAATATTTCCACAGTTGGCCACCCCCGAGCCCTTAATGAATGTACTACTGCCAGGGTATCCTTTGCCTCACCATATCTTTCTCTCCAGAGAATGGATGAACGAATGAATCATTGAACCTTCCTCAATGTCTATTAAATGGACCAAACCATGGAATGGGAACCACATGCACACAGTCACTGTGTCAACATGCAACTTAAGTCTTACTTAATTTAGTGTTCTCTTACTTTTTGTTAGCTTTACTTAATTTAGTTTTCTCTTAGTTAAACTTACTTTTTATTAGTTTCTTAGTTTAACTCTTTGTTAATTTATTTACTTTTGTTAATTAATTCTTTCTTTAACTTTATTTCTATTAATTTCTTAGTTTAACTCTGCTGGCCCCAAGGGTCGCGCCCGACTCAGACCTCATCTGCCCCAAGGCAGGCATCTGGTCCTAGTACTCAATGACTCTAGGCATCTCGCAATGCTAGCCGACTCCCTCCACAGCCCCTTAAGGCACATAGCCCTAGGCATCGAAGTCTTACACCCACTTCAGGAATTCGGCATTCCCATCCAATAACAGGCACTTGGCTTATAATATCAGGCCCTTGGCCTCCTCAAGATGGTCCCACAGCCCTTCAAGAGCTATCGATCAATATATATAAGACAAAGGAACCACTGGCATATGTAGTGTTGATTGAGTTTGTCCCCAGCTCATATGGTGTTACATATTATCCCTCGTAGGTATGGGCTCCCACGAGATCATCAAATAAACCGGTCCTCTCGGCCCATCTGTGGATTTCCTGCCAATCACCAAATCTCAACATGCATCCAATGCATTAGTTATAATCATAAAATCATAGAAAATAATCCACATGCCAACTCTTGCATGTCATAAAATTTGTATGAAATTACCACATGCTTCACCTTATGAAATACCATCATAAGTTATAACATCAACATATTTGTATCAAATATATGTCATGACATTACATAATAAACTAACCATATGTCATTATAACTTCAAATCATACCACCATATCATGAAGCATCATCAATATTCCTACAACTACATAAGTAAGAACCACATGTGAATTTTCACCTTCATCTCATACAAATTCAAAAGCATAGCTGGAATCATAAGGTACGATTTAGGTGTATAAATAAAATTTAAACAGTAAGACATGATCTGAAGGTTTCATAAAAGTTTCTATCATAGCTAAATTATGTGTTCCTATTTAGTTCACCACATAATTTTAATCAAATAGATATGGAAATTCTTTAAAAATAACATCTGCGTCTTTCTAGGTAGCGGAGCCTAGACTATATCGGTCCCACCGGACCTTAACTTGCTCAATTTTACGGTTCCTGAGCCTACAAACCCGGCGGTCCAGTATACAGAATGGTTTGACCTGAAGGACTCCCTCCTTGGAAACCTGTAATTTTTCAAATGTTAGCACATGGGATGGGTCAGATACATATTTTCTAAGCATAGAAACATGAAACACATTATGCATTCTTCTTAGATGGAATGGCAGCTCAAGCTTATAAGCAACTGGTCCAATCCGCTCTAGGATCTGAAATGGGTCGATGAATGTAGGGGATAACTTTGTTCCCTTGCAAAATCTTAAGGAACTCTTAGAGGGTTTGACTCTAATAAAAGCTTGGCTTCCTTCCTCAAAGATTATATCAATTCTCTTTGCATCAAAACAACTTTTCTGGCGGTCTCTGGCTTCCTTTAGTCTCTTCTTAATTATTTCCATTTTTTCTTCCATTTCTTGGAGCATTTCTAGACCTAACATGATGCGATCCTCTGATCGATCCCATCTCAATGGAGTACGACATGGTCTTCCATGCAAGGCTTTGAAGGGGGTTGCCTGAATTGAACTGTGATAACTATTGTTGTAGGCGAATTCCACTAAAGGAAGGTATTTCTCCCATTGATTCTGTTGATCCATGATATACATTCTGAGCATGTCCTCTAATACTCGGTTTACTCTTTCTGTTTTCCAATCTGTCTCTGGATGATATGCAGTACTGAAGTTTAGTTGTGTTCCCATAGAATGCAAAAGGCTTTTCCAAAATCTGGAAGTAAAGCGTGCGTCTCTATCAGATATTATTTTATGGGGCACTCCATGAAGGCGAATTATTTCCTTCAAGAACACTTGAGCAATAGCTGGTGCATTGAAGGTGCTCTTAACTGGAATGAAGTGAGCACTCTTAGTTCATTTTTCAACCCCGACCATGATGCAGTCATGTCTTTGGGAAGTCATAGGTACTCCCACAAGAAAATCCATTGAAACCACTTCCCACGTGGTTTCTGGTATATCATGGGGTTGTAAAAGACCTGCAGGGTGACGATGTTCAACTTTAACCTATTGACATTCTAGACATCGGGCCACGAAATGTGTTATATCTTTCTTCATTCCTGACAAGAAAAATAGTTGTTTCAAATATGCATACATTTTCTGGACTCTTGGGTGTGCAACATATGGAGCTTGGTGGGATTCCTTCATTATCAAATTTCGAAGTTCAGCTGGTAAACACATCTTATCATTATACCGTAGCAACCCATCCTCATCCAAGGTGTACCCTTCCCACTTGAATGACATTGGTACCTTTTCTTGTAAGGCAAGTTTTATTTGCTAGTATTGTGGGTCCCCTATTCGGTGATTCAGAATTTGGCTTTTTAGGTCTGTCTTTACTGATAATATTGAATGGACTCCAGGCCTCCTGCTTAAAGCATCTGCAACCTTATTTTCCTTCCCTTTGATGTAGGATATTTTGAAACCATATTCACTAAATAACTCGCTCCAACGTCGTTGGCGAGCATTAAGGTCCTTTTGGGTGAATATATGCTTAAGACTTTTATGATTTGTCCTCAATTCAAATTGGCATCCCATCAAATAATGTTGCCATAGTCTCTGGGCCATTACCACTACAGCTAATTCTAGATCATGTGTGGCATAATTTATTTCATGGGTCTTGAGTTTATGGGAATCATAAGCAATAACCCCTCCATCTTGCGTTAAGACTGCCCCTAATCCTTCTCCTGATGCATCTGTGCACACACAAAAGTCTTTGTCCATGTCGGGCACCTTTAATATTGGGGCAGCTTTTAAGCATCACTTTAGCTCGTTGAATGCTCTTTCACACTCACTTGTCCATTCAAACCTAACCCCTTTCCGTTGGAGATTTGTGACGGGACTGGATATCCATGAAAACCCTTCTACAAATCTTCTATAGTAGCTTGCCAACCCCATAAAGTTGTGTACTTCTTTGACATTCTTAGGAGCAGGCCAATCCATTATAGTTTCAATCTTGCTGCGATCCACTACAATGCCTTCCCCACTAATGGTATGGCCTAGATATTGAATTTCCTTCTCAAAGAAAGAACACTTAGTAAGTTTTCCATATAACTTATGCTCTCTAAGACATTGAAGCACTAGTTTCAATTTTTCTTGATGTTCTTTCTCATTACGGGAATAAATTAGGATTTCATCCAAGAACACTTGCTTTGCGGAAAACACTATTCATCAAGTTCATGAAGGCTGTAGGGGCATTAGTCAATCCAAATGGTACAACTATAAACTCATAGTGCCCATATCGTGTTCTGAATGTTGTCTTAGGTATGTCCTCTTTTTTATTCTTAACTGATGATAACCCGATCGTAAGTCTATCTTGAAGAATATTGAAGCTCCTTTTAGTTGGTCAAAGAGATCATCTATGTGGGGCATGGGGTACTGGTTTCGAATGGTAGCCTGATTTAGATCTCGGTAATCAATACATAACCTAAGAGTTCCGTCCTTTTTCTTCACAAAGATCACCGGTGCACGCTAGTGTGACACACTGGGTCAAATGAATCCTTGATCAAGAAGTTCTTTAAGCTGTATACGCAACTCATTGAGCTCTGGAACAGTCATTCGATAGGGTGTTTTTGATATGGGTTCTGTTCCCGGTTTAAGGGAAATGGAAAAATCAATTTCTTGGACAGGAGGCAAGCCTGGTAGCTCTGGAGGAAACACGTCTGCAAATTCCGAAAGTAGTGGGTGCCACATTTCAGAATACTTTTCATCGACACTAGCCATTTCTATTGCATAAACCTTACATCCCTTACTCATACACTTATTAACATTTTTCGCTAATACGAGGCGCAACGTAATATCCCATTTAGTTCCCTCGATTACAGTGGCTTCTCCTTGGTCATTTTTGAAGAGAATTGTCTTATTATAGAAATCCACTATATCTTGATGATATTCAAGCCAATCCATTCCTACAATTAGGTCATAAGTGCCTAGAGTCTTGTTGTACAAGTTCATCTTGGTGTCGCATCCCCCAAGGTTAACAATGAAATCCCTAACCAGTGATCCCACTGATTTTTGCTAGCCTGATATCATTTCTGACATTCTAAAGTTACTTTTCTCACGAGCTATCAATCCCCATCTAAGCAATGTTGTAGGAGAAATAAAACTATCAGTGGCACCTGGATCAATTAACACAAATAGAGGAATATTGTTTATCATACCTGCGGACTCCACAACTGTGGCTTGGTGCTTAGCCTAGCGATGGTTAATGGTGGCATGAATTCAATGAGGGTTTTTTGGTCTTCCTCCTCTTGCTTTATGTCCCTATGGATACCTTGGGAAATCTCTTCTATAATGTGGACCCCCACATTCCCAACATTTTGCTTGCCTTCGATTCTCATTTGGTCCCGATCCTTGGCTGCTAAATCCTCTACCCCTACCAATTGATCTTTCCACGTAAGGCTGACCCCTACGTCCTCTTGCAGTAGATCCAAAAGTTGCACTAGCAATCCAGGCAACATTGTTTCGTTTTTCTTGGAATCCATATGGGTTCCCCCCTGGTCTATTTACCGTCATCGTGGGGTGCTCTTTCTCGGCTTTTTCATCCACCTCCATCTGTTTCTTCATATTTATCGTCCTCAGGACTTGTTTGGCTAGACTAGTGGTTGTTGCCATAGTGGTGGGTTTCCACATGGCGACTTCTGCTCGAACCAAAGGGTCAAGCCCATGCAAGAACCTCTCAGCTTGATGTTTGTCATCTGCCATGTAGTCCACATGATGGACCAACCTATAGAATTCAGCTTCATAGTCTTCGATAGTCCTCCCATTCTGTCGTACTGCATGGAAAGCCCCCATTTTTTGGTGTTTGTAGTCCTCCGATAGGTACCTTGTTCTGAAGGCTTCCTCAAACATTTCCCAAGTAACTTGTAGCGGCGTGATTTTCATCTTTGTTTCTTCATTTACCCACCATAATAAGGCTTCTCCTTTTAGGAGGCTCATTGCTATTTGAGCCTTTTCCCTTGAAGTGTATTCCTTAAAGCTTAGTGCCCTCTTGACGCCGACTACCCATGCCTCTGCCTTTGAACCTCCATCTTGATATGTGAACTCTGGTAACTTGGATTTTTGAACTTCTTTCATGATATCAAGATTTGATTGTCGAGTTTTCGCATTGAACTGAGAATTTAAGTCATGCCTCTGTTTTTGTTCCAACTCCCTGCGTTGACTTCGATCATCCCTTTCACCTTGACCTTGGCTTGTGGCCCATTCCTTAAAGATGCTTGTCATTTCCCCAAGGAAACACAATATAGCTTGCTCAGCTTCCAATTTCTCCAGTGGCAGGAGGTGGGGTTTCCACCTCAGGGGTGACTTGTGCTTGTCTTCGGCGCTTAGGAGCCATGATCTTCCCTGTAATGGTCCAGTTTACAATGTTATGTTTATTCATATAATAACCATATAACCACCATGTTATAAGTTTAACTTAAACTCCAATTTTTTTTTTTTTTTAAACCACAAGCATATATCTAATTTAAAATATAAAAATACTCTTTTAAATAATCAAGATTACCTTGTCTCTAGACTCCTCTTACTATTACCTTTGAACATTAAGACATTTCTTACCAATATCTCACTTTATTACACAACTTTACTCTATTAATAATTGCTTCTTCTTTTTTCCTTTCCCTTTTTCTTTTTTTACATTAATAAAAAAATTAACTTTATTTACTTGCAAATATATATATATATATATATATATATATATATATATATATATATATATTTAACTAATATATATTTTTTAACTTCATCTTACATGTAATAAAATACATTAACATAGCTAAAACAAAATGCATTAAAATACTAAATACATTTAAAATAATATACGTCAAAACACTAAAATAAAATACATTAAAATACATTTAAAACAATTAACTAAAAAATATATATTATTAATACAAAGAAAAACGAGCGTCCGAAGTCCCCAAACAGCAGCGCAACTGGTCTTAGCGCTGAGTTTGAAGTCGGGGTTAACGTGCTTGGTGGAAGTAAAATATAACTTAACATAACTTCTCGCCCCCGCATGCAAGTCAAGGTTAACTTGTCTGGTGAGTCTCATGGCCGCTTCACACTCGGAGCTTGTGTCATACCCTAGCCCGAGTTCTGAACCTCCGCAGCATCGCTCTCGGATCCACCCGAAACCTGTAGCGAGTGTATTCCTCTTGAAGGTCACAGATCCGTGGCGCAATGGGAGCGCGTCTGTCTCCATGCGGTTTTATTAGTCCGTGGGAGGTCGGAGATTCGATTAACCGCATGTTTGGAGCCGCCGGCGGAAGGCGTGGAAGAGGGAGACAGACTCGAAACTATCTCAATTTGTAAAAGATAGACCCTTGAAGAAATATTTGAATTAAGGCAAAGGGTAAGCTTAAAATTACATGCTGTCTCTCTCAAATAAAATTAAAAAATTTAGCTCCCTAAACAAAATTTGATTTGAAATCAAGAAAAACCCCTCTTTTCGCTGTTCGAATCACCAAGTTACCATGTTTTGAAGAGAAATGTCTAATTATGTAACTGTTTGTAGACTTATTTTCATTTGCAATTTCTGACTATTCAGCAAGTCTAGCGAATTCACGTTGAACACGACTAAGTAATGCAATCATTTAAATTGATTCTACACGTTTTCTTTGTATTTTTCTGGAATTTAAAATTGTCCGTTTGAGAATTCATAGTTTCTATTATATATTTCATGTGCAGGACTAGGGTTGAGCAGCCTCCGGAAGGCACTGCAGTCTCGAATTTTATCATTGCCTTTCACTTTAAAACTAGAGATAGTTACAAAAATACCGCAAGGAATTCGAATTTTATCATTGCCTTTCACTTTAAAACTAAGGATAGTTACAAAAATACCGCAAGGAATTCGAATTTTATCGTTGCCTTTCACTTTAAAGTTAACTAAAGATAACGAGCCCAACTACAATCGATCAATTGCGTAGAAGCCGGCCGAGGGTTTATCACGAGTTAAGCAAATTTGAAAATCGTAGTGACAGAGGTATTATAATGGTGGATAATCCACCCAAAGGAAGAACAGCTCGCACAAGGACAGCTGTTAAAGCACCACAACCAGCAGTAGCAGCACCAGCCACGTCAAGTGAGCCCACTGTATTGGATGCCGAAGCATTTACTCATGGCGGCGTTCCCAAGGTTCGATATCGTGAGCTCTCTATTAACTTTCCTAAAAAAACAAAATACTACTAACTTTTTTTTTCGTTGGTAATTGGACTCTTCTGAATTTAATATGAGCGCTAATTTTTTTTAATAATATATATATTAATAATGGAATTTTAATTATTTAAACGAATTTGGATGCATATTTATTATTTAAACCATGCATGTATATGTATTAGAAATATATATATTTATTATTTAAAAAATGAATACATATATAATGAAAATATATATAGTAGTAAAAGTAATATATATATATATATATATATATATATATATATATATATTTATTAAAAGAACAATATTTTTAATATATGCATTATTTTTAAAAGGAGGTACATGCATATATTTTACTTAAAAGAAAGGTGCATGTTACATTATTTGTATTTTTTTGTTTTCTTAAATTTAAAATTTTAATCTCAAATTATCTTTAAAAATAAATAAAATTATTATATGTAATTTATAATCTCTACATTATCTAATTATGTGTCTTTTTCTTATCATCACAATAAAAATCAGAGTTTAACTTTTACACAGAGGTCACATAAAGTCGAAACCTGGCTCTACCCAACGGTCGAGGAGCTTTGTAGTTTGCACCCACGTCGTCACCTATCGCATAACACCTTCGAGGCAACCAAAATCGCATGACCATCATCCGAGGGGCACACTCTCCCTGATCCTCATAACTCAGCGATGTGGCTTGTTGGTTAACTTGTTGGCTTGTGCGGGTGCATCCAAGGGATCTAGGGTGATGGCCTTATCGGCCTCCGCAGCGGCCTCGCGGGCGAGGGAACGGCCGCTGTTCTGCGCGGTGTCGCCCCTTGAGCGGCCCAGCAACTACGCACTCTGCACGAAGTGGCGATGGGCCTACTCCCGGGACTGGTTACGACTGTGGAGTTTAGAGATCAGGGACCCCGACGGCGGAGTTTGGAGATCGTACGGTGGCTCATTGCTATGAGCGTGAAGTGGAGTGTCGGAGATCGTTGGGTTAAGCCCCAACCAGCTTGCCCTGCAGGATTCTCTCTACAACTCGGTCCGATATTAACGCTGAGACTGTTTGAACACGGCATTGGCAGGCCCACTGATCGTTAAAAAGATTAGCAGACAACACCCTCCCCTCAGGTTTAAGAAATGCCACGGCGATTCACCCCTCCATTGAAAATATCTTTCAATGGCGGTCGTGACGGTGCAAGATAGAGAGAAGGAGAGTGTAGCCTGCAATAAGCGCAGTCCATGAAACGACATTCTTTCACACATTCTGTCAAACACATTGCAAACACATTGCAAGCACTCTCTATGCTTCGGCATTTTTCATAAATATCAGCGAGAGTGTTGCTTAATTCAAATTACAATAGAGCCCACTTTTAATTTTAGGGGCGTGGGTCTTTTTTCCCAATTTGAGATCGCACAGCCAAGCGCATGACCTTAGAACTTCAGTAACTTCAATTCAATAAGTGAGACATCTTGCAATTAATTGTAATATTGTCCCAGTTCGAATTTGGTAAATATATATGTACATATTATTAAAAGAATCTGGAAGTCATGTTCTTTAAACAATATTTTGTTCGAATAAAAAATATAAATTCTAATATATATTTTAAAAATATATATATCTTATTAAGAGAAATATATATATATATATATATATATATATATATATTATTTAATTTAACAAAAGGTGTATGTATATGTATTACTTCAAAAAAAAATGTGTTTCATGTAGGATTTATAGAATTTCTTCTAATTTAACACTTTAATCCTAAATTTAAGAATAAGTATGTATATAATTGCATGCAGATTTTTTTTTTTTTTGCAAATTTATCTTTAATATTAATAAAGTTTATCATATTAAATTTATAATTGCTACCATATCAATACGAGCCTTCGCTCATTATCATCACAATCAAAATCTAGTTTTAGTTTTTATTTACAAGTCACATAAAATCGAAACCCCCTCTAATACCATATGTAACAACCCCAATTTAAATATGTAATTAATTATCTCACATAAACAATGAATAATCAACCCAAAACTGTTTAACTAAGTATCATGAAATTTTCAGAAACATGAGCAAGACGACTTACCTGTAATGACGCTTTTCCTTACTTGAAACTCCAAGGTTGAATGCTAGCTGAATCCTGTTGACTGCAACAAGATTTTGGGGACAACTCTCCACCCAACCGTAGCCTCAGCTGTATGTAATATTTCCACAGCTGGCCACCCCTGAGCCCTCAATCAACGTACTATTGCCAGGGTATCCTTTGCCTCACCATACCTTTCTCTCTAGAGAATGCATGAAAAAATGAATTAATCCTTGAACCTTCCTCAATGTCTATTAAATAGACCACCCCATGGAATGGGAACCACATGCACACAGTCACTGTGTCAACATGCAACTTAAGTTTTACTTAATTTAGTGTTCTCTTACTTTTTGTTACCTTTACTTAATTTAGTGTTCTCTTAGTTTAACTTCCTTTTTATTAGTTTCTTAGTTTAACTCTTTGTTAATTTGTTTATTTTTGTTAATTAATTCTTTCTTTAACTTTACTTATTGTTTATTGTTTTAGGACCCCATTTTATTATTTACCATTTTATTTAGAACTCCACTTATTGTTTAATGTTTTATTTATTATTTATTTATTATTCTCTTGACTATTTATTTATTTACTTATTTATTAAATTATATTATATATTTATATATTATAATTATTTATTATTTAATAATTATTATGGGACAGTACATACTCCCCCTCTTCAAGGAACTTCATCCCGAAGTTGAGTATTATATTATGTTAGTTATTATTTATTACTTCACGTGTGACCAACAGCCTCTCTTGAATTAGTATAACCAGCAGGCATCAAAAATTCATCACAACACCCGGGAATCTCAAGGAATCTATGTCCTTTTCGCACTTTCGAAACAAGGAATAAGCCTCCCCAATCTTCCCCTAGTGAAGGATGGCCCCAAGGGTCGCGCCCGACTCAGACCTCATTTGCCCCAAGGCAGGCATTCGGCATTCCCATCCAATACTAGGCACTTGGCCTACAATATCAGGCCCTTGGCCTCCTCAAGATAGTCCCATAGCCCTTCAAGAGCTATCCATCAAGAGATATACAAGACAAAGGAACCACTGGCATATGTAGTGTTGATTGAGTTCATCCCCAGCCCATATGGTGTTACATATTCTCCCTCGTAGGTATGGGCTCCCACGAGATCATCAAATAAACTGGCCCTCTCGGCCCATCTGTGGATTTCCTGCCAATCACCACATCTCAACATGCATCCAATGCATTAGTTATAATCATAACATGATAGAAAATAATCCACATGCCAACTCTTGCATGTCATCATGATAACATAACATCATTGTTAATCAAAACCTTTTGAATAATAAAGAAATGCATACTCTTGTGTGTCATAAAATATATATGTAATTCCACTTGCTTCACATCATGAAATGCCATCATAAGTTATGGCATCAACATATTTGCATCAAAGACTTATCACCACATAATAAATGAATTCACATGTCAATATACCTCATATCGTAACATCATAATCTCTAATCATATCATATTCATCATGAACATATAACCTTATTATCGTAACAATTAAATAAACAAGAACCACATGTGCATCGTTATCCTCATACCATCAGATCATGAAACATCTTCAATATGAGAATCATTTCAATACTCATCACATCTAGAAAAATAACATATTATAAGAATTCTTATCGCGATTCATCAGAAAAATCAAATTCATTTGTTTATTTAAACAATAAATACCAACTATGAAATGAGATTATTTAACATCCCTCTAGGATCTAGGCTATCTTACCAATACTATTAGTGTCGTCTTTTTTTTTTTTCATCAAGATACCAATTACGTTTCAATAAGCGTTTCCCCTTCCTTTAACTAAGAAGTTGACAATTTTCATAGTAGGTATAGTCATTTAAGTATATTGTGAATCATCTTGAGTTTTAACTTCTAGTTATGTATTCTTCCCTCCTAGTGAAATTTGGTGAAATTCATCGTTAATATTATTGGTGGTGAAATTATTCTTAAATAATCAACACCAAAATTAGAATTCCAAGAACACTATTCGTATTTTTTTATTTTTCATTCTATTATCACTATACTCAATGACATAGAAACATTAGGCCATCATTGATTAAGTATTTTTTCATAATTAATCTCTAGTTGTTTATCCATCAACAAGTAATCATCATTGTTTGCCTTCAGAAGAATGCCTTATTATATTTCTTTCTCAATACCACTTGATCTATTTTATTACAGGTGCAACATTCCTAAGGATTATTTCCCTTCACTTTTGTTTGTCCAACACTATCCTTCGTTTATGTTTGAAGCATGAAATCACTACTACCATTATCATCCACCAAAATGTTTTATATGCTTGGTAATCTCTTCCATTTTTCATGTATAAACTTGATAAATTTCTTCTAGAAAAAGCCTTAGTATTTATCAATATAGTCATGAAACAATGAGTACAAATGAGTCAAGTACATCCTATTTTAGTTGAGTCTCACTTCTTTTGTCAATTTATGCATAGTCATTCTCAAGGTCTTGTTATAGAATTTTCATTGACTTTTCCTCTTACACTTCATGCCAAGATTTTTCTCATTAATCTTCATAGTTTATTTCCTTTTCCAATAGTTGTTATCCTTGAAACATTTTCTTAGTTTATCAGTTATCATTTATCATCAATTAAAAGTGCTCAAAACTCCCTATCTTGACACTTCTAAATTATATAGATCATCACTTTCGCACATACCAATGGTGTTGATCATTCCACTCATCTATATCCCTAAGAGAACTTTATTTTGACTTGTTCATATTGTATGGATTTTTCACTAAGTCTTGGCATGATTATATAAGACAATGGTCCGATCTATATTTTTTTCTCAATATTCAAATAAATTCTTTATTACGTTACAGTCCAATTTGTTATTAACTCAAAATACCACACTAAAGAAAATATTATAGGTAATAATAATGTAAATATTCATACTTCCAATAAGTAATAAAGCAAAATAACAATTTATCAATTCCAACATAATATCTTAATATTAACTAAAGGAGTTCAAACTTTATTACTCATTTCAACATAATACTCCAATAATAATAAAACCAATTCAAGCTCTATTATCTAAGTTATTAAATAAATTAAACCACATCATATAAATTTATTCTCATTCCTTGAAACTTAGTTATTCATTTTTATACTATACTTTATATTAAGATATGTTTTGCATAATATAAGATAACACTCATTATTGTTATTAATATTTAAATTAACTCATATCTATTTATTATATAACAAATTATTTTCACTTTTCCTTTCCAAATAACAAACTCTTTCAAAAATTTCCTAATTTTAGTCGCAATGCTTTATCATCCCTATTTGTTAATTTCCACAACATGCCTTATTAAATCTAAACATTGAAGCAAAATCGCAATTTTATTTATTTATTTATTGTATATTATTATTCATAATTTCAAAAATATTAAACATGTAAATTATTTAACAAAAATATTATTTCAATGCTTTTAACAAATTTAATGAAGTAGCTTAACATAAGATAGGAAGAGTGCAAAATTGTACCAATGATTCGGAAAATGGATGGGCTCTATGCTAGGGTTTCACGCTCTGTAGCCATGGCGTCGCACTGATTCAATCTCCCCTGTCAATGCATTCTACCCCTGCAAGGCAGCTCCCACCTGCAATCACTGAAAGGACTTCAATGGTTCTACCACGAGGTGGGGGGGGGCAACAAAGCCTCCCCCACTGACAAATCTGTTGCGATCCCAACGTCTCCAGCCGACACAGCATAGAAGGAAGCTGAAAAAATGCAGAAGAAATCCACGGTCAATGAGCCAACGGCTCTTGACTCAAGTCACCCCTCTTCCGGCAGCACCTCGGAGGCGCAAACGGACAAAACCCCAGATCCTCTGGATGGCCCTACCCAGCCCAAAGCTACCTCGACCACATGCAGACCGATAGCTGCTGAGCACCCTAAAATAGAGCTTCCAAGCCACCGTATCAATGCTCAGATCCAGTACATGAGATATCATGCACTCATTTTAAGATTTGTGGGCTTCTGGCCAACCGAAAAAGCTCTGCACGGTTGGATCAGCTCAAAATGGAAGCCAAAAGGCCATGTCACGCTTCAGCTAGGGCCTAAAGGCTTTTTCAATGCCATTTTCAATTGTATATAAGACAGAAATTGCATTCTGGATGGCGGACCATATTTTTTCAACTCATCTGGGCTCTACCTCCAAGACTGGGTCGAACGCTTCAACCCCGACAAAGAGGACTTCAGTTGGGCACCAGTATGGATCAGGCTGTTTTTTTACCCATGGAATATTGGGACGAAGAATCCCTGCAGGATATAGGAAATGGTATAGGGGAATTCATAAAGATAGCAGAGGAGTCCAAGCTCAGGCGTTACACCTCTTACGCCCGCATTTGCGTTCACATGCACTTAGCCAGAGCACTTCCGGACTCGGTAAGTCTTTTCCATGAGGACTTTGAATGGCTACAACCTATAGATTATGAACATGTTCCCTTTCGTTGCAGAAAATTCCATGCTCATGGCCATCTATTCCGAGATTGCCCTCTCAACCCTCCTCCTAGAAAAGCCAATGTCGCTACTCCCAGCTCTGATGCAGAAGGTTTTACCAAAGTCCAGACTCACAAGCGTCATCACAAAAAGACCCCAGCCTCCACTACCAAACCTTCAAACCAAACCGCCGATATCCCCTCCACCAACAATAGTTTTTAAATCCTGGTAAATCATCCCCAACAAGACCCTTTACTTCCTGGGGAATCAGCCGCCCCCCCTTCTAGCGGCCCCAACCCTGCTGATTCCTCGAAAACCCCCTCTGTAGATCTCCCTATGCCTCCCAATCCCAACATGGTTTCTGATGTTGTCCTTTGGCAGCCCAATAACATGGATATGGATGGCACTAATACTGGTGCAACACAAGAAAGTCACATGGAAGAGGAAGCGGAGGGTATTGATATTGGAGAGCTAGATATCTTCACTCTATAATAGGCTTGCAGGAAAAATGACTTTGACAAAATCTCAAAAAGACAGATCGAAAATTTGGCTGTGGTTCTCACTCACGCTCAGCAACACCAAAAATACCTAGGTATACAACTGGGAAGCCAATGGGATGGAAAGAAACTCTTCAAGGAATCTAAAAAAAGAGGCAGGAAAACAGATCTGCAACGGACAATTCTCATCGGGGAGATGCTCGTGGAATCTGGCAGGTATCCCAAACTTACCAAGTTTTACCAACCACTTGATAATAGTTTGCAATGAAACTCACATCTTGGAATATAAGAGGCTTAAATAGCCCCTCCAAATACAGGATGATAAGGAACATGATTCGAATGGAAAGACCACACGTCTTTTTCATACAGGAAACTAAATGTACTGGTACTACTCTTGGCCCTATCCTCTCAAAGGCCTGGCCAGGATGCCATTCAATTGCTGTCGATGCCTCCAGAGCCTCAAGAGGACTAGCCATCGCCTGGGACCCCCAAACAGTCTCAATCACTGATGCTCATGCTGCACATAACCTCATTCCGGCCACCTTTCACATTCTCGGCACCAACATACACAGGAACTTCACCAATGTCTATTTCCTACAGGACCCCATGCGAAAGATAACTTTGCTCAACACGACTGAAGCGCTTAACTCCGACCGGATTCACCCCCTCTGGATCATGGGCGGGGACTTCAATATGATCACTCATTCTGAGGAAAAGCGAGGCGGCCACACCAAGCTTTACTTGGATAGCATCTGCTTCAAAAGCTTCATCCAGAAGAACTGGCTAATTGATCTTCCCTTTTACAATGGCACTCACACATGGAACAGCAAACGTACCGGTCCCCAACAGATAGCCTCCAAGCTCGATCGATTCCTTCTGTCAGACAATGCCATACATGTGGGTGGGGATTTTCAAGCTTCCGTCCTCTCACTCTCTAGCTCAGATCACTGGCCCATCTCTCTTCAATGGACAAGACCAGGCGATGCACGAAAAAAACCTTCCTCTTTGAAGTATTCTGGCTCACACATCCGGGATTCAAGGAGATGATCACCTCAGCTTGGCAAGCCTTCACTCCACCAGGAGAGTCCAAGATGTTTCAATTTCAGAAGCACCTCAAGGACCTCAAAGCCCGCATCAAAAGCTGGAATCACTCCACTTTCGGTAACATCTTTCAATAACAACAAATCCTTGAAGGCAAGATCACGAAACTCCAGCAACGTATCATCCAAGAGGACCATACTGAGACACTAGTCACTCAGGAACAGGCACTCCTTAGTCAGCTGGATGAAAGGCGACAGCAAGAAGAGATCCTCTGGAGGCAAAAATCCAGGATCAAATGGTTAGAGGAAAGAGAACGGAACACCAATTTTTTCCATCGTTCCACCATCCAGCGCAGAATGCACAACAAAATAGGCTTTCTCCATGGGCCCAATGGTGAAATATTGGAAAGGCATCAGGACATAGAGAATGAACTCTCCCGCCACTTCAAATCAGTGCTACAAGAAGGTCAAACAAATAGACAACTAGCGATCGCCAAAATCCTGCAGCACATACCTAGGCTTATCAAAGAGGAGCATAATCAAATGCTTCTCCACCCAGTTTCTCTACAGGAAGTAGAGCAAGCTATTGCTCAATGCAGAGATGGTAAAGCACCGGGTCCAGACGGCTTTACGCCTAACTTCTTTCACCATTTTTGGGATCTTGTAAAGCATGATGTTTGGCAATTGCTTGAAGAATCCCGCACTATGCACTGGGTCCTGCCCTCCCTAAATGCTACTTTCATCGCTCTTGTCCCCAAGGAAGATCATGCAACCACCCCTGAGAAATTCAGGGCAATTTCCCTCTACAATTTCATTTATAAAATCATCTCCAAGGTAATTGCCAATCGACTCAAGCCATTTGTCCCTCTGCTTATATCTACGGAACAAACTGGATACGTGGAAGGGTGCCAGATCCTAGATGGCATCATCCTGACCCATGAAATCATCCATTCCCTAAAGAAATATAAGAAAGCAGGGATGCTTCTGAAAATTGACCTCTCCAAGGCCTTTGACAAACTAAGCTGGCGTTACATTCAGCAGATTCTTGCTACTTATGGTTTCAGTCCAATCTGGATCAGATGGGTAATGAGCCTAATCTCCTCCTCTTTCTTCTATATCTTGGTTAATGGCATCCCTTCTCGCCCTTTCTCCCCATCCCGTGGTATTCGTCAAGGGGATCCCCTCTCCCCCTTTCTCTTTTTCCTCATGGCAGAGGGTCTAAGTCACCTGATCAAGCACGCCCTTCATTCTCAATGCCTCAAAGGCATCACTGTGCATGGCACCCCTGCCACCACGCATCAGCAATTTGTGGATGACAATATGCTCTTCGGGCACCCTTCAGTCCATGAAGCCTTGACCTTCAAATCCATCCTAGATACTTTTCTGAAGCCTCTCGCACCCCTGTTAACACCTCCAAATCACAAATTTTCTTCTTCAACACTGCTATAGCCACTAAAAACTCCATTTCCAGAATCCTTGGATTTACGATAGCCAAGCTTCCTGCAAAATACCTAGGCGCCCCTCTGATAGATTCTTCCTTAAAGCATTCCTCTTGGCAGTTTCTTCTTGAAAAACTTGAAGCCAGGCTTTCTTCATGGACCTTTCGCACCCCCAATCTCACCAGCCACCTCACCCTAATCAAATATGTCCTTCAATCCATGCTTCTCTACTTATTTTCTATCCTCGCTGCTCCCAAGGGTATCCTCAAGCAAATTAAAACTCTTCAGCGTAACTTTCTTTGTGGTTCTTCCAGGCAGAACATAAAATGGGCGCTGGTCAAATGGGCCATTGTCTGCAAACCCAAAAAACTTGGAGGTATTGGACTTCGTGATCCCTACCACAACAACGCGGTCATGGGGGTGAAAATTTGGTGGAGATTGGTCTCAACTCCACACACTCCCTGGGCGCACCTTTGGATAGCTAAGTATGCTAACAATCGCCCAACCAAAGATCTAATCTGGCTAACCACTGTTGAAGCATGCTCCCAAATCTGGAACGCTGCCAAGCAACACCGCCTGCTGGTCCAAGAACACAGCTTCTGGGAGATCCGAAATGGTCGAACAGCTTGATTATGGACCGATTTGTGGCAGCAACGTCCTCGACTGATCAGCACCATCTCCCCATAGCTCGCCAGAAGTAATTAACATATTGGACACCAATGTCTACCAATACTGGGAGGCTAACCACATACAGGAGTTCAGGCAATGGAAATCGGTTGCTACCTGCCTCAATCGACACCAGGACAACGTGCACCATGCTCTAGACATGGAACTCAACAATAAGAGAATTCAGCATTCGGAGGAAAAATACATACTAAGATGGGGCTACACTTCAAAGGGCAACTTCAGCACCAAGGAAGCTTATTCACTTCTCACTCAAAATCCTGAACCCATCGATTCCCTCTGGGACAGTCTTTGGTCATGCAATTCTTGGCCCAAAGTCTCTACTTTCTTATGGCTTCTATGCCACAAGCGGATACTCAACTGGGACATTCTCACTAAAAGAGGCTTCACCGGACCCTCCAGGTGCTCAAATTGCAACAACCATGAGGAAACCATTCACCACCTCATGATCACCTATCCTCTGGCTAATCATCTATGGGAGAAAATCAGCTTCAGGTGTTAAAGAGAAGGCAGAGGACCAGGCGATCTGAACTCAACCATCCACAACTGGCCTTCTGCCCCCTTCAAAAGCTCCCTCCTCAATGCCCTGTGGAAGCTCATTCTAGGATTCACTCTTTGGACTCTCTGGAAGGAAAGGAATAGGTGCATCTTTAAAAACCAGAGTACTCCCCAAGATATTCTCTGGGACAAACTTCGCTGCAACATACAGGAAACTTTGGCTCTCCAGCACTGGCAAATGGAAGATCTTCCCACGAAAGCCATGGAAAAGGCTTCTGGGAAAATTGGGAGCTTGCCCTTCCACCTTGTGCTCCTCCTACCCAAGTTCACAAGCCTCAGGCTGAGGCTCCTAGCAACTGGGCTCCCCCTCCCACTGGTTTATACAAACTAAACTTCGACAGAGCCTCAAAAGGCAATCCAGGTGAAGCAGGATATGGCGGCATCTTCAGGGACCATCAAGGCAATCCCCTTCTAATATTTTTTGGCTCCATTGGGTGGGACACTAACAATTATGCAGAGCTTGAAGGCCTGTGGCAAGGGATGCGACTTGCTCTGCTCCATAACTTATTTCCCATTGAAATGGAGGGGGACTCCCAAATCCTCATCCATATGGCTCAACGCCTTCTTGCGGATGCCTCTCCCTCCAAAGTAGCTGACAGTTGGAGACTCATGGTAATAATAGAACTCATTGCAGATTGGTTGCAACTCCATCGGGCCATCACCTTCAAGCACACAAAGAGATCAGGCAACCAAGTAGCAGATTTCCTTGCTAACAAAGGTGTGACTAACTCTTAGGCCTTAACACCCGGCCCCATCTCCATTCTCAATGATAGCAAACTCATTCAGGAATGTACCAAACTGGTGCTCATGGACAAGAAACTCTCGGATGTGGGTGTTAATAGCGCATGACTTGGGAGATAGGCGGTGGGACGACACGTGGCCTGGCCACATGGCTACTGGCACGCCAACTTGTTGGCCTCCTCCTGCATTAAACACACCCCGCTGTCACCTTACGACACTTTCAATTCTCTGCAATGGTCGAGGCATTTGCTTGGGTTTCAAAATGTCGTCTGGTAGCTGCTCCCTTTGGCCCTCCACTCCTGCTCCTGAGCTCTTTGTGGCAATCCAACCCGCCTCTGTGAACTTCATGCCGACTCGCATCCTTCCCTTGCGGAGTGGTTGCTCTCTGGTAGCCGCTGACCCCTGCACTCGCACGTCCCTTGGAAGGCGTTGCAATCTCCATGGCTATTTCGATTTCTGGCCTGGCATCCACCACTCTCACAGTCCTCACTACTTTCTTCATTTCTCTGCATCTTTCGGTCCTTCCTCGCTCATCCCATCTCGGCTCTCCCATGCCCTTTCATCCTTCTCCGCCTTCTGAAAGCTTTGGCACCTGAGCTCTGCAAGCATGCCTCGCTTGCGATATTGAATGCGATGCCGAAGAGGTGGCAGCAGCGGCAGAGCGTCGCGCGTTATCTCCTCCTCTTCTCCCTGCACCTCGTCCTCCTCCTTCGCGCACTCGGGGGGCAGGTATCCAGACACCCGTAGTGGTCGGGGTCATCTTCTTGGCCTTGAGGCTCGCCACCCTTCCTCTGCACCTCACTCTGTTCCTCCCCCCCTTCATCTCCCAGCCTCAGCCCAGTTTCAATTCCAATGTACCTCCTTCAGCCCTCTCGTTGTGGCCACTGTCTCCATCTCCTTCAACGAAATCCCTGGTGCTGGTTCAGTCCCCTATCAACCCCCTCTGCCCTCCAATCAGCATGGCCACCCCAAGTCCTCGAAGGCTGCAAAAGCCCCGCAAGCATCGCCTATGCACACCTCCAACTCGCATAGCGACAGCAGCTCTGATTACTACCAAGAGAAGCTGATGCAGGTTGATGGCAAGGATGTTGTTGCCACGGCTCCTCAACAAGAAGCTACTGGACCCTAGTTCACTGAGGATGATGAGTACAGGTGCTTGATTGTCGAAGAACCTCCTCCAGCCACTCCTAATGCGCAAATTACCAGGTCTCCTTAGGTCTTGGACCTACAGTTTTACAGTCTTGTTTTTTGTTCTTGTTTGCTCAAAGTACATTGACTTATGGTTTATATTGTTGTTTTCCTCTCTGAGGCAGCACCATATACTCTTCCTGGGCTGGTTTCCCCATGTGGGAAGCTCCATTTTTGAATCTTTTGCTATTTTGTTGTTACTATAGCTACCACATATGCTAGCTGCGCTGAGGCCATAGCCTCTCTGTACATTACGTTTCATTATCAATAGAACTTAGCCTTATTTACAAAAAAAAAAATTGCTTTTAACAAATTTTCCTCATAAAATAATATCAATACACAATAATCAATCAACGTTGAAATAGGAAGGTCAATATTAATATAGAAACCTAATTTTAGGTAGAATTTATTTACATATTAAAACTAAATTTAAAACAATAATAATATATTTACATATACTGGGTTGGAGATGGAGAATAATAAATTAGGATGAAGTTAATATTGATAGAAATTGAATGTTTTAATAATTTTATTTGTTGTGGAAAGTTTGGAGCGTTCGTTTGCTTTGTGGAATTGCGGTTTGAATGTTGGTTTATGGTTTCATTAAAAATATAAAACACAAATAATTAATGATTTTTATTCATTTAAAATTCATTAAAAAATATAAAACACATAAATCTTACATAATTTAAATGTGCATAGCAAAATTTAATTTTTAATGGCAGTATAATCCAGACCTTTTTTTTTTCTCATAGTCTTGAGGCATTTTTTTTTCATTTATATACGTAAACTTATTATATCATAATCAACAGAAAAGGGCACAACTTATAATTCACTAATCCACATAAAAGGGCACATTGGGTCAAAGCTTGAGAATCTATGTTGCCGATTTATAATTTTCTGAACTTGTCCAATAATTCACTGGAAGGCCTGTGTTGTCTAGTTCAACTTCAATATCTATTCCCGCAGATAAATTTTCAGCAAAAATCTGTGTGTTGGAAACAATAACAAATACACGCGGTAATCTAGACTTTTTCCTAGACACTAGAATTTTGAAGGAAAAGCTCGGCAATAATGGATTCTCAATCTAATATTCCTGGGAGCATATAAAGCGCATCATTGAGCCCAAATATGAGAAGAATACAGTGTATGCAGGATCTCTGTCCCAACACCATGGTTTACAAATTTCCATTTTCTCATCCTGCATATATGCAATAAAATCTGTATCTGCAACCCAATCAATAAAAGTTGCAGAAAGCAAATCACTTATGACTTTACACATGATGCATATGCATTATATGTTGGAAATTAATTCCAACTACTGAAGTCAATCAACAGTAATTGCAGAAGTGAAAGAACAACGGCACATTAAAGCCTTGGCAAAGGCGGTTGCCCGCTGCATTAATGAAAATTGCAAAAGGATTGGAAAGCGCACAGGTGCAGAAAAGAGTAGATGGGATTTGATCCCCTTGATATTTTATCAAAGGCGGTAGCCATTTTATTAACAGCAGAGTAATGGCCAAGACTCAAAGTCATGCCAGCGGACAGAGCTTTGATCACAGGGTTGTATCAGGCTTTAAAGCCTTACCAACAAAATGGCAGAGTTAAATGGCAGAGGCGGTGAAGAACTTTTATAACAAAGTGTCTTGTTGATATGTCGAGTTCCGCGAGCGGAACGAATATACATATATATATGTTATATATATATAAACAATCACCCTCCCATAAAGAGTGAGGCCCGTGGGTCCCATAGACCACACGGCATTATATAATATATTTGCGGCGCGATCACAAATCACGCACATCACAATATCGCATTTTCAAAAGTTTGTTCCGCCGGTTGATCACAGATATTTGCGATGTGATCATTGCGCAGATCGCAACATCGCAAATCGCGGTTTTAAAGTTTGTTCCGCCATATATGTAGATCGCAGATGCTTGCGATGCAATCTCATCGCAACATCTCAAAATCGCGAAATGGCAATTTCAGAAATTTGTTTTGTCTGATCGCGCGTTCAATGTGCTATGCATGATGCTCTAAGGCGGTGGGCCCGACAGTCAGTTGGTTGAATAGTTTAAAGTTTTTGTTTATTGTTTTATATGTTTTAAATATTTGCGGCGGCATATATAAAGCAAAGGCCTGTGAGGCAAATTGTAATGTTTTTGTTTTAACAGAACAGAGCCGTTTTTATGCACAATAGTGAAAAACGAAAATACACAGCAACGTATTTTTTGGAGAGAAGAGAGAGACAAAGATTTGTTTTGAAAGGAACTGCATCTGTAGCAGTCAATCATATTTTGTAAATCCCTCTGTTAGAGGAAGAACTTGTAACACATTTTTTATGAAATAAATGTTTTTTTTATTGAGTTGAAACTCTGTCTCCTGTGAGTAAATTTTATTAATTTCTCTGTGTTATAGAAGGGAGTTTATTCTCTCTATTATTGTTCTGGAATCTCTAAATATTCCAACATGGTATCGAAGCTAGTCCAGGCTATTTGAAGGTCAAATAAGCTGAAGGAAGGAGTTCTTTTGTTGCAGCAGCTTCTCCAGCAGTGTGAAGACTCAGCCAGAAGAATCCAAAGGTATTTATCTATACAGTTTAGTGTTACTGTTGCAGTACAGATACTTATTTAAACACACAGTCAAGTGTTTTTTGAATCATGGTTAAGAGTGCAGAATGGCTGGAGCCAGCACTGGTATGGGTATGGGAAATATCCATCTCCCACAATTTAATGGGAAAAATTATGACTACTGGTCAATAACTATGAAGGCTTTATTTTTCTCCCAAGACTTATGGGAATTTTTTGAAGATGGCTTTGAAGAGCCAGCAAGTGAAGCAGAGTTATTTGTTTTAACTCAGGAAGAAAAGGAGTCATTGAAGAGCTATAAGAAGAAAGATGCCAAGGCTCTTTTCTTATTATATCAAGCAGTGCATGAGAGTGTGTTTCCAAGGATAGCAGCAGCCAAGAGATCCAAAGAAGCATGGGAAACTCTCAAAACAGCTTATCAGGGAATGGATAAAGTGAAGACAGCAAAACTTCAGTTGCTGAGGAGAGACTTTGAGACTCTGTATGAAAGAGTCAGATACTATTGAGTCATTCTTCACTCGTGTGATTGGAATGGTCACACAAATAAGATCACATGGAGAGACTCTTGAAGACAAGAGGATTGTGGAAAAACTCTTGAAAAGTTTACCCTCAAGATTTGATGTGATTGTCACCACCATAGAGGAGACTAAGGATCTCACAAATTTTTCAGTGGATGAGCTACATGCATCACTAATGACTCATGAACAGAGATTGTGTAGGAGTGAAAAATCATCTCTTGAACATGCCTTTAAGACCCAAATGTCTTTCGGAAGAGGAAGAGGGCAAGGCAAAGGAAACAAAAGAGGAAGAGGCAGAAGCCAAAATAGAGGTGGAAGGAACAGCCCTTCACATTCACATGGAAGGTGCAACAATGAAAATCATAGCCACGGCCAAGGCAGCCAGCAAAGTGGTCAGCATAATGCACAAGGACAAAGGTATGATAAATCCAATGTCCAATATCACTATTGTAAAAAATATGGTCATTATGCAAATGAATGTAGAAAGAAGCAACAAGATATGGCAAGTAGAACTAGTGCAAATTTCACTAAAGAAAATAGCAGCCAAAGTAATTTGTTTTTAGCTTGTAACATGGCTAAAGAAAAGAATGAAGACTTATGTTTTCTAGACTCCGGTTGCAGTAACCATATGACAGGAAACTTAGCAATGTTTTCTATGTTAGATGAGAGTGTGAAGTCATAAGTCGCACTAGGAACTGATAGCAAAGTTTCTGTTATGGGAAAAGGAGATGTAGATGTTCTAACAAGATTAGGTGCAAATAAATCCATAGCGGATGTTTATTATGTTCCAGGAATGAAGTGTAACCTCTTAAGTATTGGACAGCATGTCCACAAGGGGTATAATGTTTTCTTTGAGGATGATGTTTGTACCATCATGGACAAACCACCCAGCAATCAGTGTATTGTTGAAGTAAATATGACAAGGAACATGATGTTCCCTCTCAGAATGAGAGCAGACTTGAAGAATGGTGAAGAGAAAGAAACAGTTGCACAAGAGACTTACCAAAGCGAACCAAAAGATGAAAATTGGTTATGGCACTTGAGATTTGGACATCTCAACTTTGGAGGTCTTAATTTGTTGAACAGAAAAGGAATGGTAAATGGTTTACCATTGATAGAGAAACCAGACAGCCTTTGTGAAGGTTGTATCTTGGGGAAACAACACAGAGAAAGTTTTCCTTCCGGGAAAAGCATAAGGGCAAAAGCACCATTAGAGATTGTCCACTCAAATGTGTGTGGACCGATGCAAACTCCATCACTTGCGAACAGCCACTATATCTTAACATTCATAGATGATTTTACAAGAAAAACTTGGGCTTACTTTTTGAAAAACAAAAGTGAAGTGTTTGAAAAAATTTTCAATTTCAAAGCACTTGTTGAGAAACAGAGTGGGCTGCATATCAAAGTCTTAAGGACTGATAGAGGAGGTGAGTATATATCTAAATATTCTCTACGTTTTTGTAGAGAAAATGGTATTCAAAAGAAGTTTACAACTAGATATACTCCGCAGCAAAATGGGGTAGCCGAAAGGAAGAACCGAACCATAATGGACATGGCGAGGAGTATGTTAAAGGCAAAGAATTTGCCTAATGATTATTGGGGTGAAGCTGTACATTGTGCAGCGTATATTTTGAATAGGTGCCCTACAAAAGTAGTTATGAACAAAGTGCCAGAAGAGGCATGGAGTGGCACAAAGCAAAGTGTCACACACATGAAGGTTTTTGGATGTGTAGCTTATGCACACATTCCAGATCAGCTAAGGAAGAAGTTGGACAACAAGGGGGAGAAATGTATTTTCATTGGACACAGTGAGGAATCCAAGGCATACAGGTTATATAACCCATCCACCAAGAAGTTCACTGTGAGCAGGGATGTTCAGTTTATTGAAGAGGAAGCTTGGGATGGAAGCATAGAGAAAAAAATGAATGTTAAACATTGTTTATCTCAAGATGAAAATGATGATGAGTTGGCTGAAATACATCCCCAAACAGTAGCACCAACACAGTAGAGCACACCCTTGAGGAGAAATGAAAGTGCTTCTCCAAGCACACCACAAGGAGGAAATTCAAGTGCTTCTTCAAGCATTTGTACACCTACTGAAAGAAGTAAGAAATTCAAAAGTTTTAAAGAAATTTATGAAAAATATATAGCTAATGAAGGTATCAATTCTTTGTTTGCTTTATATTATCATGTTGATGATCCTGTTCATTTCGAAGAAGCCATCAAGGATGAGAAATGGATAGAAGCTATGGATGAGGAAATAAATGCCATAGAGAGGAACAAAACTTGGGATTTGGTTGAACTCCCAAGAGGTAAAGATGTCATTGGTGTCAAATGGGTCTACAAGACCAAGAGTAATGCTGAAGGAAAAATAGAAAGACACAAGGCAAGACTTGTTGTCAAAGGTTATAAGCAGAAGCATGGCATAGATTATGAGGAAACTTTCGCACTGGTTGCTAGAATGGAAACCGTGAGAGCTGTGTTATCCATAACAGCGCAAAACAAGTGGAAAGTTTACCAAATTGACGTGAAGTCAGCATTTCTAAATGGAGTGTTAATGGAAGAGGTTTACATTGATCAACCTCTCAGCTATGAAAAGAAAGGCCAACAGCACAAAGTCAGTAAGTTGAAGAAAGCTCTTTATGGGATAAAGCAAGCGCCAAGAGCGTGGTATAGTAGGATAGATTACTATCTACTGGAAAATGGTTTTGAAAAGTGTGAGGGAGAACCCACCCTCTACATCAAAGAAAAAGATGGTAAAATCTTGATTGTAGTCTTGTATGTTGATGATGTTATTTTTACAGGTAATGATGATTTCCTTATTGAACACTTCAAAACAGTCATGAAGGAAGAATTTGAAATGACTGATATGGGTTTTTTGAGATACTTCTTGGGAATAGAAGTAGAACAAGATGAAAGTGGGATTTTCATCTCACAGGCAAAGTATGTTAATGAAGTTCTGGAAAGATTTAACATGCAGGAAAGCAAAGCAGCAATCACTCCCACGGTGATGGGATTAAAGCTCAGCAGAGAGGACAGCAGCAAGGATTTTGATCCTAGTTTGTACAAGAGCATAGTTGGCAGCCTTATGTACTTGACTGCAACTAGGCCGGACATAATGCATGCTGTTAGTTTGATTTCCAGGTTCATGGAAAAGCCAAAGGATGCACATTTCCAGGCAACAAAACGAATTCTGAGGTATGTTAAAGGTACTAAAAGTTTTGGTATTTTTTATACTGCTTCAGAATGTTCAGACTTAGTTGGATACACGGACAGTGATTGGGCTGGAAGTGTAGATGATCAGAAGAGCACTTCCGGTTATGTTTTTTCACATGGGTTCAGGAGCCATTTCATGGTCTTCTAAGAAACAACCCATTGTAGCATTATCTACAACAGAAGCAGAGTATGTGGCAGCTACAGCAGCAGTGTGTCAAGAAGTTTGGATGCAGAAAATGTTGAGAAGCTTATGTCAAGAATAGATAAAAGGGAGAGTGATCTTTTGTGACAATAGTTTAGCTATTGCATTGTCTAAAAATTTTGTTTTTCATAAAAGAACAAAGCACATTGACACCAAGTTTCACTTCATACGTGAATTGGTTAACAATGGAGAGATAGCTTTGCAACATTGCATAACAGAGGAAAAATTTGCAGACATCCTCACAAAGCCACTTGCGCAGAAAAGCTTTGAATATTTCAGGAAATGCCTGGGTATGCAGAAAAACCCAGCAGTTGAAATTAAGGGGGAGTGTTGGAAATTAATTCCAACTGCTGAAGTCAATTAGCAGTAATTGCAAAAGTGAAAGAATAGCGGCACATTAAAGCCTTGGCAAAGGTGGTTGCCCGCTGCATTAATGAAAATTGCAAAAGGATTGGAAAGCACACAGGTGCAGAAAAGAGCAGATGGGATTTGATCCCCTTGATATTTTATCAAAGGCGGCAGCCATTTTATTAACAGCAGAGTTAATGGCCAAGACTCAAAGTCATGCCAGCGGACAGAGCTTTGATCACAGGGTTGTATTAGGCTTTAAAGCCTTACCAACAAAACGATGGAGTTAAATGGCAGAGGCGCTGAAGAAATTTTATAACAAAGTGTCTTGTTGATGTGTCGATTTCCACGAGCGGAACGAATATACATATATATATGTTATATATATATATAAACAATCACCCATCCATAAAGCGTGAGGCCCGTGGGTCCCATAGACCACGCGACATTATATAATATATTTGCGGCGCGATCACAAATCGCGCACATCGCAATATCGCATTTTCAAAAGTTTGTTCCGCCGGTTGATCGCAGATATTTGCGATGTGATCATTGCCCAGATCGCAACATCACAAATCAAGATTTTAAAGTTTGTTCCACCATATATGTAGATCGCAGATGCTTGCGATGCGATCTCATCGCAACATCGCAAAATCGCGAAATGGCAATTTCAGAAATTTGTTTTGTCTGATCGCGCGTTCAATGCGCTATGCGCGATGCGCTAAGGCGGTGGGCCCGACAGTCAGTTGGTTGAATAGTTTAAAGTTTTTGTTTATTGTTTTATATGTTTTAAATATGTGCGGCGACATATATATAGCAAAGGCCCGTGAGGTAAATTGTAATGTTTTTGTTTTAACAGAACAGAGCCGTTTTTATGCACAGTAGTACGAAACGAAAATACACGGCAACGTATTTTTCTGAGAGAAGAGAGAGACAGAGATTTGTTTTGAAAGGAACTGCGTCTGTAGCAATCAATCATATTTTGTAAATCCCTCTGTTAGAGGAAGAACTTGTAACACATTTTTTATGAAATAAATGTTTGTTTTATTGAGTTGAAACTCTGTCTCCTGCGAGTAAATTTTATTAATTTCTCTGTGTTATAGAAGGGAGTTTATTCTCTCTATTATTGTTGTGGAATTTTTCAATATTCCAACATTATAGAGCTGGAAACCTTACCAAAGCAAAGTTGAAGGACAATGCGAAGAACAACAATGGATTTGACTTGTTGTATTTTACGTGGCTTTTAAACTTCTTGGGTAGCAACAAAAAAAATTGGATGCCGAGTTTCAAAGATTCTAAATAAATTTTCCCATCCCTTTTGGGTTGCAATCCTTCCACAGGTCCCTCTCTGACTTTAAGGGAGTCAATATAGTTCTGACCACTATAAGGCAACTGAACCTGTTGATAAATTAAAACTCCTATCCCAATAGACACAGACAGACTGGCTATAATAAGATACATCAAAGCAATGGCCCTAGCTGATAAAACAACAAAACTTTTCATCAAAGCATCTATGAATGCTCTTAAAAGGTGAACTAGATTGGTTGACCTAAATGTAGATGCGAGGTTAATTGGAACATAGAAGAAAGTTGGCCATATCCACAAACCTGTATAAGTTGAGATTATCAGTACATAAATATTACTAATTAGAGCAAAGAAGAGGAAGGTGATGAAGTGATGATGGTTTACTCCTCCAACACAGTTTCCAATATGAAAGACAGAAAAGCAACAAAAGCTTCCATCAGGGAAAATGCAAATGCCACTGAAGATAAATAGAGATTACACTGAAAACAAAGAACGCGTCTAGGTTTGGTAGACGCGTTCTTTGTTTTCAGTGTAATCTCTATTTATCTATCAGTATGTTCTATCACCATCTTGATTTCATGTGATTGCTATTGGGGTCCTAGAAGATTAAATTAAATTTGCATCTAGCATAGAAAATCTTAAAAACTTAACAAGGTTCAATGCTACATAGTACATAAAATGGAATTGAAATAACGAAGTTTCCTCCTCAACACAGTCTTGTCTCCATCAACCCATCACTCTCCAAACGTGTAGTTCACCGAAATACGCAAGTTCGAGTTTGATAATTTCATTATTTAATTCCATTTTATGTACTATGTAGCATGGAACCTCAGTGTCATGGATCTTATCAAGAGTTAAAGGAAACGTGTCAATAAACATCACATTAGCTCACATAATATATCTAATGCTTTAAGGATCTGAGATGATAAAAAATTTAGGAATCATGATAACTAGGTGACAACCAAAATGAAGTTGTAGCTAGAAGCAAAAAATCACAACAACTCATAGAATATATCCAAGGTTGTAGTAAACCCCATACATAGTGATGGACCTCATGATAATTTTAGTGCACATAGAACACAACCCTAAAATTTATATATTCTTGATCAAATTAGAATAACCTAAGATGTCTAGATTGGATATCGAGGTTTGTGGTACAATAATTGAGGATGCTTCTTAAAGGATAAGGGAATTTAGATACTCTACCCTTCCACAAAATCTATAAAAAGTGAGACTTGTAGATTATAGTTTTACAAAATTGACACTATTTGATTAAGAATAAGTTACAAACATCGGGTATTTAAAAAGTAATAAGAGGAAAGTACGTGAGGTCCATGGTAATTAATGTGATTCTTTGTACTATTTTCATTTAAAATAGTAAGTTTTATTTATATTTGTTTAAATGAATATTACCATTTTTAATCTAAAATAGTAATTTGTATCTGTATTTTTTAAATGAATATTGTTAAATGCATAATTGAGTAAAATGTATTAAATTGATATTCTAATTTTTAAGATATTTATTTAAAAACTTCAATGTATGGTGAGTTTTGTTTTATTAAGCTTTACCCTATATATTCATAGAATGAATCTATCTCAAGTCTCAAACAAGTTTCTCTTCTTATTCTAGCTTCCACCTTCACACTCATCTCTTAGGTGATGAAATCCATCATTTTTGCACATAGGAGCATTTAGCTTTGATAAGAAAAGTATAATACTATGTTATAATTTTCTCTACAAATGTGTTGCATTTATTGTGCCCTAATATGTTAAATTTCTATGCAATTCACCAAGTCCACTTTGTTCCAACTTAGTCTTATTTTTATAAAAGAAACTATTATTATCATCAAATATATATCTTAAAAATATACAATTATAATTATATATAATTATAAATTATTTTTTTTAATTAATGTAGAAATTTGATTGTGAAAGTGGTTGTTTTTAATGATATAACTACTAAAACTATTACCCATTTTTATTTTTTTAATGATTCAACTAATATTAAGATTATGAGGTGGGTTGTTATAGCACTCATGAGAGGTTCAATTCATACCCCTATCAGGGTGATGTTTCTGAACATGTTGATGAATTTGGAGTAAAAAAATATTAAAGTGAAAAAAAGAGAAAAATGAAATGTATTACCAAAATTACAAAAAAAAAAAAAAGATTAATATTTCTATGTTGTCATGATGAACTTTTTTATTTTTTATGTTAATTACCTTGCATAACTCTAGGAGGTTCTTAATATTGCCATTGTTTTTAATAAATGGAACTCAATTATATATTTAAAAAGAGGATTTGAGAAGATAATTTTAAGATTATAAAATTTTTGTTTCTCTAACTTGACAATTTGAATGTTTATTTAACTAAAGTTGGCTCTCATGTTCAATACCTCCCAATGAGGCTTGAAAATAATTTATACATCAAAAAATCAATTCATATATAAACATTAATGTTAACATTTATACATTAAAAGATTACTATTAATATTCATATATAAACATTACTGTTAATATTTATTAACAATGATTTGGCATAATCAATTTAAAAAGACATCACTAGTTATGATTTTGATTTTGATGATAGTTGTTTTTTTTCAATGGTTTTTCCATCTGGTATTTAAAAAATTCAAAACCACGGTTTTTCTATTGCATTTAAAATCTTAAAATGATGTTGTGTACTATCTCAGCACCCAATCTCAGCACTCAAAATCTGAACACAAGCTCAAAATCCCCTTCTGCCCTACAAGTTCATTCGCTCAAAACCACTCTCGTAAAAACTACGGTACTCTGACATGGGAAGGCCAAATCGTTGCAAGGGTTATGGCTGGAGTAATTCTAATTCAAATGAAGCGGTCAAATTGTGTAACGTTAAAGAAAATACAAATTCCTAGTTACTTGTACATTGATTCCATTACACATGACTGTTCGGGGCGCACTTCATTCGCGATGGCAGATGTTAATCTCTTGAAACAGAAATCGGAAACTCTATCTACTCTATGTGGAATTCAGCAGACAAGAGATCCCCACATTCACATTATTTTGGAGGAGCTACTTTATCTGTGTTTATCGGATTTGAACGATCTATTGTCTCTGGACTGCAATCTTCTCTCCTCTCCATCGGACGGTCTAGAAGAGTTCAACACGAAATCGGCATTGGCGGCAGACGCCAATGAGTTTGAATATATGGGTTCTGATCAAAGCCTTATGCAGAGCATTAACAACTATATGGTCTCCATGATCAAATAACGGACCAAAGTGATTGTTTACAGAAATCATAATTTTTTATTTTTAAATCAATGAGAAACTATAAATCAATGTTATTAAATACTCAAATACATACAGTATTTTCGGAATTGCTAGCCACCTCATCAGCGAGCTTGTAAGCGGCAGATGATCTCGATGGATTTAATATTATCGAGAACTTCCAACAACATGAAACGCAAGTTTCTTTTGACCCCAGAAGACTTGGGTTCGCCTGCGTCACTGCCGCCATGGTTGTCGAAAACTCCATAGAACCCCATCGACTTCCATTGTCAATGCAGATCTGTGCCTCTGTCAAATTTTCATCTCTTCTAGAAATTCATTATTTTTTATTTTTAAAACTGTATTTTTATATAGCTGATTAATAATAACGAATCAACCATATTTAATTTGAAGGTAGAGAATGTTTCAATTGTCTCACATCAGAATCAATGATATATAATAATACACCCTTCAATTAGGAAAGTTGTTTTCAAATAAATATTTTACAACGTAATTATTTAATACTAATGTGAAAAAATATCCCTATACCTTAATATTAAGTAGTATAACACCAGTCAACACAATTATTAATCATTAGTCACAACTTTTACAATGACGATTGTATAGTGAGTGATGAGAAATCTGGCAAAATTACCAAGGGCCTAACGAATGTGAAATGCAATCAATCCAACAGAGGTGTGAAGGTCCCATAGAAGAAAAAATCCACAGCTGCCGCTAATGATAAAACTCAGAGGAAGGATCCCGTTTCTTGCTCCTTTGGCGCGGGTATACATGTTTTAGTGTTTTCCAATATTAATATTGAATTGAATAATTCCGTTACATGATTATAGAATCCTTGCTATTCTTGTTATTGCATTTGTATATAAAAACGCAATTTTATTTTTATTTTTCTAACGTTTATTTAATAACACATTCTTGTAAAGTAGTTAACTCGTTATTGAAAACCAAATTTTAGTTAGACTGTGAGAGACTAACCCATATAGTTTATTTTAAGAACTTGAGAAAAACGTTTCCTATTCATTACCGTCCTGTTGTTCCTAGAATCCTTGGTATTCTTGTTATTGCATGTGCATATCAAAATGCAATTTTTTAATTTATTTTTCCGAAGTTTATGCTGTTTATTGTTTTGAAATGAAATATATATAATGTCTGTAAACTTTATTATTTAATGACACATTCGTATGAAGTAGTTCATTTGTTATTGAAAACCAAATTTCAGGTAGACTGTGAGAGACTAAACCATATTGTTTATTTTACGAACTTGAGAAAAACTTTTCCTATTCATTACCATCTTGTTGTTACTTGCTTGTCATTACTACCTTTCATGTCCATTTGATGTTTGATTTTGTAGAAGCTATGGTCTGTGATAAAGTGGTGAAACGGTAAAACCATTAGGTTCTTTTTAATGGTAAGCCGATTCTCAAGGATAGCTATAGTTGAGGACCATGCATAAGTTTAAGTTTTTCGTTCCTGCTCTAGCTCTGAATATTTTTTGTTCTACCTATTTCCTTCTAAACGCTTGATGAGATCCATGGCACTAAAGTTTCATGCTACATAGTACATACATTGGAATTGAAAGAATGAAGTTTTAACTCTCCACGGGTGTAGTTGACCGAAATGCGCAAGTTTCAGTTTGATAATTTCATTATTTCAATTCCATTTTATGGACTATATAGCATGGAACCTCAGTGCCATGGATCTCAGCAAGAGTTGAAGGAAATGCGTTAAACACAAAATATGCAGAAATAAGGCAGAAACCAAGACCTTAACCATGTGTATGGTACTAAACTAAAGCTATCCTTTACCTTCTGGTTTTACCTCTTCACCACGCTATCACAGAACATAATTTGCACAAAATCAAACATCAAATAGAAATGAGCGATGATATTGACACGCAAGGAGACATCAAAACAACCCAATGGAGACATCAAAACAACAGGATGCCAGTAAATGTCGTCTACACTTACCAGGGTTTCTGGAGGTGGCCCAGAAAGTATTTCTGATACGTGTTTTTGATTCTACATACACCAAGAAGCCATTAATGTCCATAAGCTTTTAATGGTTCTTCATGTGTGTTTCAAACTGATAGTTTAACAACCATTAACCGTAAGATATACACCATCCTATAGATGTGATGAAAGGTTTCTGGAATACGAAACGATTTTCATAAATTAGTAAAAATAAACAATATAGGTTAGTGGTTTTTAATAACAAGTCAACCTAGAGCAGGTTGGTTTACAAGGATCTGCCATTGAATAGTAAAGATCAGATACATTATATATATTTCATTTCAAAACAATTAAATATATTTCATTTAAACGTTGGAAAAATCAAAATGAAATTGCATTTTTATATACACATTCATGAACAAGAATACCATGAATGCAGGTAACAGAACTATTCAACGCAGTTTCAATATTGATACTGCAGTATCAATATTCAACGCAGTATCAATATTGGAAATAAAAGGAGAACCCACTTTACAGACAGAGAGATTCGCTCCCACAAGCATTGTCTCTGTCTGCTATATACTCTTCGAAACTCTAATCAAGTAGATTTATCTTGTAGACCTCAAACGCACCTATACAAGGAGAACCCACTTTACATGTAAGTGAGCAAATGGGAAACAGCTAAATGGAGCCGTAGCAAACGTGCAGAAACACTGTATTTGAGTATGAAAAATAGTATATAAAAGGCAATACCTTGCGATTCTGAAGTCGATATTACAAAGCGGATGGTCTTGAGTTTTCAGAGGTGGCGATGTGCACCTTTCTTATGATCCGCGCTTCTGAGCAATCAGCAATGGGGTTGGGCTCTTCTGATTTCCTTATTTATAGATGCTTTGTCAGTTCCCTTGGTGATTATTTATATAATATAATTCAAGCGTGTATCTAGAAGATTTTGTATGAATTCCAGTGCAATAAAATCAAGATTTTGTATGAATTCCAGTGCAATAAAATCACATTTGAGTAAAGGTGAGTCCAAGTTTGAAATACCGTTGTATTAAAATTTAATAATATTCTTAAAAGACGTTAAATGGTCAAATGGAAGTGTGAAATTGAAGGAATAGGAAAGTTAAATATTGTAAAATAAAAAAATGATGCGTGAAAATATAATTAAATATTGTAAAAAACGTTAAATGGTAGCGTGAAATTGAAGGAATAGGAAAGTTAAATATTATAAAATAAGAAAATAGTGTCAAAATATAATATTGTAAAAGAAGTTAAATGGTGAAATGTTAACGTCAAATTGAAGGAATAGGAAAGTTAAATATTGTAAAATAAGGAAATATTGTGTCAAAATATAAGCCAGAGACGATAAATTTTGTAAAATAATTAAAAAAATGGGTAGTATTAAAATATGAATATTGTGAAATAAATTTAAAAAATAAGTTAATTAATGAAAGAAAATAAATTTTATAACAGAAGCAAATTTAAAATTATATCATGGATGAGAGAGAATATATAGTGTAAATTAAGCTAAAAAGTTATGGTGAATATATTAAGTGAGAAAGGATAAATATTATAAAACAAGAAAAAATATTAAAGAATTTAAGTGAAGATATAGGATACAATGTTCTAAAGGATAATTTTCCATTTTCCCTTAATAATTAATAATTTCATTGAGGTGTTATATCACTCTCTGCATTTGTAGGGGGAGATGTTACCACATTAGCCTTAAATAACATTATATTAAAATTTTTAAAGTAAATCTAGAAGGTTGTTTTGGGCTCTTGTTTCCATGTGTCTTTAGAGTCTACTTCTAGTAATAAAACAAAAAGTCAAAAATAATAAATAAAAAGTTAAAGGTAATATAAATCTAGTATCAAGGATGAGTGTAAACATTTAAATGTTGGCTCAATTGTTTTTAGAGTCTAGTTATAGTAATAAACAAAAAGGTCAAAAATAACAAATAAAAAGTTAAAGTAATATAAACCTAGTATCAAGGATGAGTATAAACAATTAAATTGTGGCTCAATTAATAATAATAAGAAGCTAACGTAATAAAAATAATAAAATTATTTTTTTATATTTTAGTTTTTTTATTAACTTTTGAATAGGCTTTGTTACAATACCATGGGTCAATATCGTGGCTTATTAATACCGCATGCTCAAAAACCATAACCTGTTTCAAAACCAAAATATTTTATAACAATGCAAGATTTTTAACCATGGATATTATTAACTTGTAAAAAATAGGTTTTCTTACAATACCATGGGCCAATACCACGATTATCAATACGACATGCCAAAAACATATAACTTATTTCAAAATCAAAATATTATATATATATTATTAATGTTGGATATTCACCCTCACTTTACCATAGATATTATTAAAATGTAAATAAGTTTGTTTTAACACCATGGAGTATCAATACCACATGCCAAAAAAACATAACTTATTTAACAATCAAAATATTTTATAACAATATGGAAAGATTATTAACCATAGATGTTGACCCCCACTTTTGCGATTGATACTTGTGAATAATCTTTGTTACAATACCATGAACCAATACCATAGGTTATCAATACCACATGCCCAAAACTCATAACTTATTTCACAACAAAAAGATTTTATAACAATATGACCATGGATAGAAAAAGTTATAATTACTTTTGAGATATATCTAAACCTTTTATCCTCCCCACTACTAAAAATATTCAAATATAAATTAAATTAAGGTTTTAATTTAAAGTTAAAAATGAGAATGATTTTATATATAAAGAGGTGAAATTTATATAATATAAATAATATTATTAAACACTAGTATAGATCCATAAAAATAATGATCTAAATGATGGCACAGAGAGAGAGAGAGAGAGAGAACACATACATAGAGAGATGGAGGTGGGGAGAGAAAGGGGTGACAAGGGAGAGATGGAAAGAGAGTGAGGGACACACGAGAGTGGGGAAGAAGAATAAGAGGAGAGGAGAGAGATAGGGAGAGAAGGGGAAGAGAACGAGGGAGGAATAAAGATGGAGGGGGGAGAGATATGGAGAGAGGGAGGGTGATATTGACAAAATTAGAGAGAGAGAGAGAGAGAGAGAGAGAAGGGGAAGAGAGAAAGGTAGACACAAATATGGAGGGGAGAGAGAGAAGGAGACACAAAGGGACATAGTGACAAAGTTGAAGGGAAGAGAAAGAGAGAGAGGGGGGGAGGGGGGATAGAAATCAAGAGTGAGGAAGGAAGAGAGAGAGGACTCAAGAGAGGTAAAGTGAGAGATGGATGAAAGAAGAACTACATAGAGGGAGGAAGGTGGAGAGAGAGAGTGAGTGACAAGGCAGAAATTGAGAGAGAGTGAGAGAGGAGAGAAGGAGGAAATAGAAAGAGGGAATAAGAAAGAGACACATAGATAAAAATATAGATATTATATAATATTATATAACACTAGGTCCATATTAACCCTATATATATCAAGCATCGAGAGGGATCAAATATTTCGAGGTGCAATCCTTACCTCGAATTTCACACTCAAAACATAGGCTTGCACCTCGTGAGATTGGATCATTCTAGGCACTTTATAGATCTGGGGTTAAGATGGAGCTAAGCTAGTAATAATAAAATTAAGTAGTTTTATGTGTGGAGATGTTTCTTTGAATAAAATGTAATCATCTGGACATGATTGAATCCCTTTAGACACTTTATAGGTCTACGATTAAGAGGGGCATAAGCTAGTAATAATAAAATTAATTGGTTTAATGTGTGGACATGATATTTTAGTCTTTTAGTCTTGTTAATTGTAGCAAAATTTACTATTTTTGACAGTTTTTTGGGTCCTAAGCGTCCGAAGCTATTTTAATGCCCTAAATAACGTTTTTTGGGCATGAAACCTTGGTGAATATGAATCTATTCTAGACTCTACATTCACTATCAAAATTTGTACTCCTCGGATAGATATTTCTAACAATGTATCATGTGTGTAAAATGCAGATAGTATGCCAAAGTTACGACCACAGGAATTTGATGTACCAATTTACCCCAATGGGGCCCATAGTCTGGTGTTTCATCTCCTAGGGTTATGTTTTCTGATGTTTATGGTTTTCCATTGTTTCTCAATAATATATAAGCCTTCAATCCTCATTGTAAGATGGAGTTCAGAGAACTGTAGCCACCTGTTTACAAGAAAAAATGTTCGGCCAACAACAGGGGATCTCCTCAGTAAAACGTCCCAAATAGACTCTAAACCATTTGGAATAGGGATCCCGTCCGAGGTGTGGGTCTGGCTACTGCTTCATACTCCTTTTCTTTGGTCTCACTCAAACTTTGTAAACCTAAGGATTCATGCTTATTCAGATGACACAAAACACATGACTAATAAATTATAATGGTCAAACAACACTATGTGTAGCAAGATGAGTTGTAAAGCATGGAGCCAAAGGAGATGTTGTTAGCAGCACATCACTAGGGTCATGCTTGTAAAATTTGTTCTGACCACAAAAAAAATAATTCCTTATGGTAGAATACCCTTCACCTCCTTGAATGATCACGATGATAATGTAAATGTTAACAAACAAATTTATTAGCATTCATTAAGGCAGAAACATAGATTTAACACCATTAACACACTTCTAGAAAAATATAATGCATCATGATGTAAACAGAGATACATTTTTATTAACCAAAAGATGTTAGAAACTGAAAATGTAATACTCATAGTGTTCATGCATTAATCAACATTAGATCCAACAATGGAGTTTACAAGTGGTTGCATTCATATGTAACATAGTGTGGTCCTTCTATACAATACTCAATATCCTTTTCAGTCCCAAAAGGAAATTCCTTTTGTTGTGGAGGTAAATCTCCTCTGCAAACAGAGGCGATCCCTGCTAGCCCAAACCGGGTCTAGCAACAATCGTTCACGCTATAGTGCAGGTTCCTAATTTCAAATAAACCGACTAGCGACGAAGGCTTACCTGGAATCCAATGTTGTTGCTTGTAGAAGAGGTGGCGCTCCTATTCCTTAGCTCTGGCAGATCACGATCCCCACGATCTCCGTGATGGGACACCTGCACATGCCAGAAACAAAACAAACGCAAGCGTAAAATCTAGTATATGCAAATATATGTCAGTCAGAGAAGACATAACTCAACATCATAATCAACAACAAGAGTGGAACCATAACTAATAGTCGCTTATCATTAATCAATCAAAGAAGAATACAACCATAGCTCTGATGCTGAATTCTCCTTCGGAGGGTCGCCAGTGGAACACGTCTCGAAGAAGCCTGTCGGGGATGGGACAAACCTCTCTCTTCGGATGTCTCGACAATAATCTCCTTGCTTGGATTTGGCCTTAAGGGAATGAATCAAGGCTCTTGCAGCATTAGGCTCTTGGGAACTTGGAGACTAGCTTGCAATGGAGATGGGCAAGCTTTTATAGATGGAGGAAGGGGAGTTGGGATCCCTATAATCGTGGGATTGTCCCTATCATCAAGGAAGCTTCCATGAGAGGTGGAAAACCACTTCCTCTCTATGGAAATCTGTAGCCAAACCTCCCAACTCAAGATAGATATTAGTTCCTGGATCAGTTAGGACGAAACTTCCGCCATTTATTTTTAAAAAACATTCCTTAAATTGGCTGGCGCGAGTGCGACTTTGGGATAGAGCGCCAACTGGCGCAGCTTCTTTGAATTATTTTCCCCATTGGCGCGGGTACTGAACTGCCTACTCGTGCCAATGCAAAAAGGGCCATTTTTAGGGTTTTCCACAAGGAGATGCCTTCAGGGCAATGAAAGCTCTTGTTCAAAGGGATGTCATGAAAGTGGTTTCAAGCCATGTCACTGGTCATGGGTCACGAAATAAGCCATCCAATGTGCGGGATGGGGATTGCAGGGATGGTGAAAAATTACTGTGTAACAGATGCCCCCTAAAGCATGAGGCCAGAGAGAGAGAGAGAGGGGTGAAATTCTTTACGAGAACGTGTCCAACTGAAAACACCGTCGTCGGAAAACCTGCGTAGAGAAGTACAACTGATATCTCAAATACATGATATATGTGGTATGGGCGCAGCCATCCATAATAGAGTATACAATAATCCAGATCCAAGGTATGGATGCAACCATCTAGTGAGCATCGAAAAATAGACTCAGGTATGGTCGCAGCCATCCAATCAGTGAGTCATGTAACTAATCATGATAATCCACAAAATCGCAGCCTGGATTTCAACAGACAAAACCGAGGGTCTCGCGCTCCATCTCGACTCGAACAAAGTACAAGTTCAAGCATGCGAATATGTGAGCTGAAGTCGAACATGCAAGAACATCACCTGATTACCAGCCAATGATGAAAGCTGTTAACAGATGCAAGAGGTACCACCATTAATGCCAATGGTCCTCAAGGTACTACAGGTAAAATCTACGGCATGTGAAGAGTGATTTGAAGTCGAACACCCCCAGAATCACTCGATCAGAGGCCAATGATGAAAACCTCACGTCGAATGCGAAGAACCTGCCATTGAGGCATGCAGGCTCCAAGGTACCAGAAGGGAGTCTCTAGATCAGCTTCCTGGATAATGAGCTGAAGTCGACGGAAGTGACCTTAATCGAAGGTGGGCCATAATGTTTCCCACATCATCGACGTGAGACAGAGGAACATAATGTCTTTGTGAATCAAGATCAGATAAGAATCAGAGGAAGGTTGGAGTTTGCAGAGGTCAACTTCTCTTGAACATATTGATGGCACGATAGTGGATTTGGCAGTATTTGACATCAAAAGATCAAAGGTCACGGTGACGAGGCAAAGAGCAGATGAAAGGTCAAAAGGGATCACCCAAACCCACGGAGGCAAGTGGAAAACGAGATGAGATGTCCCCAACCCGACACGAATGCAGACAAGTGCCATGTTCAAGAGCGACATACTGCCGACATGACAGTGATGCTGGTTCCATTTTCCCCACCATCCTGGCGAGTACCTCTTTATTTTTACACAAGCTTGAAAAGGATACCATATGCTTGTCATATAAGTTCGTCCTTCGGACGAATCCATCCTAGTACATTTAACGAGCCCTAGGAAGGAGAAACTCGAATATCGTCATTGCGACTGAATTCGATGTCATCAAGCTTAACGAGTCTGACAAAGGAAGAACTCGGCGTCTTTTCATGTTTAGAGAGTTTGAAAAGACAGCAGAAAAGTAAACTCCAATGGTCCCTTTTCATAAATAGTTCCTTAGATCCGAAAAGGTAGAAAACTATGTCTGAGAAAACCTCCTAGTCGCAATAGACTAGGGTATTCCTTTTTCGTAAGTAATCCATCCCAGCCCGAAAAAGGGGTAAATGTATACTGGGTAGATGTCATTTTGTGTCCACTTTAACGAGATCGAAATGACAAGGGACTCGGTAATCTTTTCAATTTTAGAGAGTCAGAAAAGAGCTGAAAGGTGACTCCTCCTGGAGGAACGAGTGGTATAAAGGGAAGAAACTCGTTCCAGTAATGATGGAACTGCTCAAAACAAGTAAAGGTTAAGAGGCTGGCTAACAAGACCACTCATCGCAGCGGTTCGTCAGGAATGGGTAAAACAACCAAGTGAAGGCATATGATCGGCCAAGCAGATAATGACGATGGAATGAGAAAACCAAGGCTCATCTGGCAAAAACAGGCTGATAAAATGACAATCACAAGAGGTAAAATGGGAAAGGTTTCAGTTTTACACAAGCTTGAAATTAGAAAACTCTGCTTGAAGTTGGTTTCATTTTTACACAAGCTTGAAACAAAGATAAACTATGCTTGAAATCGGTTTCATTTTTACACAAGCTTGAAACGGAAACAAACTATACTTGAAAAATTAAGCATGCCCCCAGCATGGTGACTCAATTCGAGGTACATGCCCCCCAAGCTTAAATCCATATGTAAGGTAGATGGAGTGAAGGTTCAAACTACGAGATCAAGAGAAAGACTTGACTGGGATTTTATGAGATCTGATCAAAGACTCGAATTGAATGGGAATGTGTTTCATTGTTTTAACGAGGTTGACACATTAAAAGAACTATCCTCAGGACACCTTGGTTCATGGTTTAAGGAGCTTGGCACAAGACAAGGAACTGTGCTCCGACAACCTTGTTTCATTTTTTTAAGGAGCTTGACACAGGAAAAGAACCATGCTCCGACGACCTTGTTTCATTTTTTAAGGAGCTTGACACAGGAAAAGAACAATGCTCTGACGACCTTGTTTCATTTTTTAAGGAGCTTGACATAGGAAAAGAACCATGCTCCGAAGACCTCATCATAATGAACAAGAAGTCATTGCTTCCAAGAGTTCCACTCCTGACGGAAGGAAAACATCTTGGAAGTCAGGACCCAATACCCCCAGCACACGATGCACGACGGCACTATCACTGAGTACAGGTGCGGGGTAGGTAGCCACATAGTTGACCTGTGGTGGGGCAGATACAACAGGTGGATAAAAACTAGGAAGTAATGATGGTGGGCCAGCTGCCACATCAGGACCAAAGAACGAAAGCTGATCAATGGTCACGATCCATCCTTCATGTGGAAAACAGACCACTCGAAAAAGGGAGGAGACAAGCACTCCCATGGCTTAGGTGTAATCACGCCCCAAAAGCAGATTGAAATCTAAGGGGCTTGGGACAACCATCACATCCATATGGACGGTTTTACCTCCCAAAGTAACAGGTAACCTTGGAAGGATCCCTAACGGTTGACTCGTTCTTCTATGAAATGCCAACAGATTCTGCGTAACAGGCACAAGCGGTGGCAAACCAAAAGCTTGCCAAGTAGTCGAGGATAAAATACTAACAGATGTGCCTTCATCTATAATGGTGCTAGGTACGACCAGACCAAAATCCTATACCATGATATCGAAAGGCACATAAGACAGAAGGTGGTATCCTACAAATCGACTCCAATCAAAGGAAGCAACTAAACTACTCGGAGGGGCTACCATCGAACCGAGATGGTCTTCTCCTCGTGTTATGAAAGAATAAGGAGCATCCTCCACGACCTCCATCTTGAAGGCGGGAGGAGTATCCTCCGGGACCTCCATCACGGGAGGTGGAGGAGAAACTTCTTGAGGTATAGGGACAAGAGAATATTTCTCCAAGTCCGAGGAATCTGAAGAAATAAAAAGAACCTGAGGGATGTGAGATCCACTCTCAACGGAAAAGACCTGGTGCACCACAGACGGGGCCAGTTCAACCGATCCCACAACCAATGGCTAGTCGGGAATGGATTCCTGAATTTGAATTTCTGGGGGGGTGGGATCGACCAAGGATGACTCTTGACCAATCGTAGGATCAGCTGGTGGAGGACTCAAAGAAAGCCGTTTATAACTAGCCAGGAGGCATGGTGTAGAAACGGTTGCGTTGTCCAAGATTCTTTTGGCTTCATTCATATACGGACAAAGGTGAATGGCATGGTGCCCTTCACACAACTTACAGGGATTGGTAATATTACCCTGCTTCTTAGGAGCCTTACTAGTACCAGCTGAAGACGTGCCCCCAACCTGAATCCCGGAAGCCAAAGGCAACGGTGGGCGACCGTTGGACCATACTTCGAGTACCTTGGGAATGCCAGGGCAGTCTCGAAGAAAATGGTCTCCCGTGCACAACATGCAAGGGAACTTGAATTTCCGTGGAGGGTTGGAAGTTTTTATGAATGGGTCTTGGAATCTTCATAAATCAGATCATCAAATTTTGGAGGCTTCATATGGTCAACAAATCGATTCGAATGATAGTCCTCAGAGGCATGAGTGAATATGTTTTCAGATAAGTAGTGATCACTGGAGCCATCGATTTGTTCAGGTTGGGTACCTGGCACGTTAGGCTCCCTGGGAGTCAACAATTGTGATGGATCAGTAAAAGCGACATCTTGAGGTTGCCAAGACAAGGAACCACTCCTATGGCTATTTAAAAATTTCAGATGAAACAAATTAGATCTAAGAGATTCATCAATTTTGTGACGTGATTATGTAACACCCCCCGCGTGATTTTGATTGTCGCCAATACCAGTAGAAGAAAATTTTGAAGGACTTGAAGCAATTACTGGCACAACAGGCTCATGAAATAAATCAGAGAATAATGGGTGAAATGATTTAGATGCGGGGGTATCGATCGTGCAAGGACTTTCATCTCGCACATCGGTGTCATCCAGAGTAACCAATGGTCTCGCATGCCTCAGACGCTCCAATGATTTTGTAAAGTGAACTTTATCCGGGACAAGAGTTAATTTATTATTAACATACAAATCAAATTTAGGACTGTGTCCAAGGAAACATTCAGTGGGCTTGAGATAGGTTTCATGAATTGGGAGAGATAATGGGCCACTATGGTTTTCAAGCTCTGATTCGGCATGGTGCGTGAAAGGTTCAGAGGTGGCACAATAGGTTTTATCTTCTTGCACATGTCTATAATTTTTTAGAACATTCGAGGTCACAACTCCACTATAAAACAATTCAGGGGGAAGAGTAGGAATATCACAAATAGTAATACTCTCCTTGGAGGCCTAGATGTGGTCTGGACTCGGGGAGATGGTCAAGGAAAAATTAGGGAAAAAGTCTGAACAACTGGCAACCCGCGGGTCGTCATAGGGAACACTAGCATCAAGCTAGGTTTCTAATTGAAATTGTTTAAGGGAAACGAGAATCACATACCTAAACTGTTCACTTAAAAAATTACAATCAGCATGGAACTAAAATCAATGATGAATGAATCTGATAGAGAATTCATCTAGAGGTTCCCGAGGTTCCATTCTGATGTCATTTAACTTTATTAATACATTTTGAAAATCGTACCTATGAAAAGCTTGTTGTAATTCACTGGCGAGTTGTTCAAACAAATGCATGGATGCTTCTCTCAATGTGCGGCAACATTGCTTAGCGCGAACTTCGAGAGTGAGGGAGAAAAGAAAAAATTTCAAACCTTCATTGTCAATTTCGTAGCACTCACCAAAGTCATAGAAATCTAAAAGGTGTTTGGTTATGGATACTCCGTTTTCACCATCGAATTTTAGCTGGGACAAGTGATACATAAGTTCATCGGGGATGAAGCATCGAGGCTCATAAAACTATGACAAACATCTCAGGATAATGATTTGGGGACAAGCCATTACATATATGAGATTAACTATAGGCTCTAAGGGCTCAGCTTGTCATCTGGCCCTCCTTCTAGTGCCAATTCGGTTGACGGGAAAAAGCATCCGGTCAACAGCAAGGGATCTCCCCGATAAAAATTCCCACCTAGACTCTAAACCATTTGGAATATGGATCCCGTCTGGGGTGTGGGTCTACCTACTACTTGTTACTCCTTTTCTCTGGTCTCACTCGGACTTTGTAAACCTAAGGACGCACGCTTATTTAGATGACACAAAACATATGACTGATAAATTATAATGGTCAAACAACACTATGTGTAGCAATATGAGTTGTAAATCATGGAGCCGAAGAAGATGTTGTTAGCATCACGTCATTAGGGTCATGCTTGTAAAAGTTGTTTTGACCACAAAAGAAATTATTCCTTATGGCAGAATACCCTTCACTTCCTTGAATGATCACGACGATAATGTAAATGTTAACAAACAAAGTTATTATCATTCATTAAGGAAGAAACATAGATTTAACACCATTAACACCATGTAAACAGAGAGAAACTTTTATTAACCAAAAGATGTTAGAAACTAAAAATGTAATAGTCATAATGTTCATACATTAATCAACATCAGATCCAACAATGTAGTTTGCAAGTGCTTGGATTCATATGTAACAGAGTGTGGTCCTTCTATAAAATACTCAATATCCTTTTTAATCCCAAAAGAAAATTCCTTTTACAAGTTCCCTAAGGAAGTATTTATAGAGAAAAAATTGCCCCTTGGGCTCCCTGAATTTTCACCTCCCTGACCGTTGGGATGCCCTGCAACTTAGTAGATTTTTTGACCTGTAGCCTCGGCCTTTGTTGCAACTTGTGACCTCACTGGATTTTGCGACCTGTGACTTATAGCAATCTGCGACCTGCGACAATGGTCGATCTGCGACCTGCGACCTCGATTATTCTATGACTTGTGTTCTTATTTCGGTGAACGTGGCCAAGTGCCTTTGAACTTAAAGTGAGTTCCTTGGGGATTCGTGAGAATCCACTTGCTTTGAAAAGGTCTCCTTGTTTTCTGGGGAAAACCTTGGATATTTGTGTGAACCGAAAGCTTGTACATGCAATAAAATATCATAGGTAACATGTCTCCATGACTGAAAAATGATATTGCTAAGGGCGTATTTAATTAATTTGCAAGAGTGAAAACAATAAATTTCTACCCCTGTGTGGTCAAGTGTTGTGCCACTTTGTCATCAGAGAGAAAGGCTTGTGTAGGCTGTCTCTATGCCTCTTCAATCACTGTAATTTCCATTGGTATGGCTATGGACTAAGTGCCAAATGCAGATCTGTAGTTTAACTCATTTTGGTAGCTGTTACACATTTTAAGGAACACCGCTTCTTCCATGACCACAGTGGTCTAAGGTTGACATTGCACTCAGCTCCCACTATGATGCACCATACTTCAAATTTGGGCTTTATTTGGCCAACGCAGGTGCCATCTGGAGCTCCTAACTCACAAGCTTTGGAGCTACCAGTGCCTTTGTCTCCATTATCAGAGATAAAAATATTCTCTAAATCTTCCTTGGGGGCTGGGGAACAAAGGATTTCATGCAACCCTCCTTGTGACTCTGTATCAAAACTCGGTAGCAGAAGATTCACTTCTTAACCTCGTATTAAGAACCTAAGAAAAGTATGGCGCCCTTGAAATTTCCCACAAGCCCACAAGTTGACACTTCTGATGTTCTTTGGAAGCACGACATGGTCTGACTTGCCGAATGCTCCTTCCCCAGACACCATTGGAAAGCTCTCTCAGTGTGTACACGTAAAGCATGAAATTCATAGATCACAGGGTTTCCACTACCACCAAGTCAGATCTTTTATTTTTTTCAGAGTTATGCGACTCAGTGACTCGAAGGGGTTGCACGACTTTGTTATTCATGTGAGATGCGACCTCAAACAGGTCGCAGGGTCACCACCACCATCAAGTCACATTTTTTTATCTATTTCATAGTTTTGTGACTCAACGACTCAGAGGGGGTCGCACGATTGCACTCTTAATGTGGGATGTGACCTCAACAGGTCACGGGGTCGTAATTCTAACCCACTCGCATCCTCCTTCGCCCTACTAGTTTTGCGAACTAGCGATCCATTTCATCTTTGATGCAATCGCTTTTTGGATGATGAAATAGGTCTCCTCCTTCTCTTACAGGCCTCCAGCGGTCATGGTCACAGGCACAGTGCATACATGTTCATTTCATGCCAGTGCTTCATGAAAAATGATTCTACGGGTGGTCAATAAGGCATGTGCGATGTGACAAAGCTAATTTCTACAGTCTTTCAGTGCAGTGAGGGCCTTCATGTATCGACCGCTCGCTTCTATTGACAACGGTGTTGCAAATCTTGTATACACTTAATATAGCAACGCCTCTTAGCCTTTTATTTGTGCATGTATTGACCTCTCTTTGGGTACCAACCTGGCTGCTTCGTGAAAACCTAGATATGTGGATTTCGACAGATTTACGCTAAATTCTTTCATGGGTCCACAGAAAGTTTGAAACTTGTTTCGAAGCGATGAACGATGCCTCATCTAAATGCCCTCCATACAGCACACCCCTCAGAACGTTGCTTATGAGGTGGCATCATCTGTGTTGTCCATGGCCTCATGACTCCCTTTTATATTCCACCACAGGCGACTGTGCGATAGCAACCAACTCCATCCTCTGGTCGGTGAATGTCTATGGGTTAGACTTGTAACTATGCCGACACAGTGAATTCATAATTCGAAGTGCTTGGTTTTGCGCAATGCGGAGACTGTGCTTAAAACAACGTATGCGGAGGATGCTTAATTATTTCGGTGGATTTATAATAAATAAAACGATTTATCTACCCCAAAAGGTAAGGGTTAGCGGGCCAATACCATGTCGACATGTGTTTTCTTAATGCTCTTTCCGTAAACCCATTTCTTTATTGGTATTCTACTTCCGTGGTGAGCTTCCCCTTCCCTCACGAGCCTGCAATCGAAAACGCACTGCAAAAAGGAACACACAGTCTCGAATATATTTATTTTGGATGTGCACTCTGATTTTACCTCCGAGAAGCCTGAATTCGTCTTCGTACAAGATCATTTATAACGAGCCCCTTTCCCTCCTAATTGAAAAGTTTTGACAATGCATATGTACATGCTGTGAATTTATTAATACTTCATGCTGCGTGGGCCTTTGGATGGTTGATAGGGTGCTCTTTATAGAGACAAGGCCATTCCTTTGTAACCCATGACTTTTCAAAACATTTTGGAATGCGTAATAATTAGAATCCCCCTTTTTCGCTCTAGTTATGGCTTTGCGATCCCCCATTGAACAATATATTGCCTTTCTTCTTTCCAAACTTCATGGAAAAATTCAACTTGCCTATAAAGTATACTCGTCTTATGTATGTCATTCCTTCTGTGTGTGCCAATTTTCATAGCAATAGTAAGGAGAGTACGAAAAATTAGGATCAAAGTAATGTGTCCACTGAGCCGGGGTTGGCCTATGCTTTGTGGGACGCCTTCTAGGTTTACTTTCATCTTCTATCATATCAAAGCCGAACATCAGATGGCAGTTTCGCAGCTGTGGCCTTGTTATTTAGCTTCAATCTATTTCCCTTGGTGTGGTGATGACATTGATGAGTGTATCATCCATGGGATTGGCCTGTATGAAACATTATAACATCAGTTAATTCCCAGTTACCCTGTAAAGTGTGATGCCTTTGAATAATTTACATGAGCTTGGTGAAGTATCAATACAGAATGCCTAAATGATCCATGAAGAAATGGCTTCTAACGAATATCCTTAATTCATAGAGAAGTTTCCATTCGAGTGTATGCATGATGATCCTCCCACACATGGCATGGTTGCAGTGAAAGAATCTCATCATCATGGTGAGAAGGTTCAATGACTCTGGGCTGGGTCAGAACCTTGAGGGCTAAGCAAGCAAGGGGACCCGAAATTTTAGATATACCAAAAATTTTGGGTGGTGTTGTAGTGGCTAACAGAATTAGCGAACCACTGGTAGAATCCAGCATCTCTGTCAACACTCCAATAATAGTCTATGTCCAAGAAGTGATGCAAGGTTATATTGAACAAGTTTTGAGGATACCCATCTATTATTTTGACCTTTTTGGATATGCCCAATCCTTGTGCCTCAGCTAGATCTCGTTAATCAAACACGTCAAAGTGGAAATTCATAGATGCCAATGGTTGTTTGATGATGTAGTGAGCAGGGCGATGGGCTTATTATATTCAAAAATTTTAAAATAAGTTTCTAGTGTTGCACCACTACTAGTAGGCCTAGACAGTACCCCAGTGGAGTCACATCAAGAAATCACAAATGATGCTCCGTTGCCAGAGGAGTCGTTGCATTACCTCTCTGTGCAGGAATCCTTTCTCAATCCTTTACCCTTATTTGTTCATGTGCTTTATGCACTTATTTTATGCGCTTGTGGCACTTATTTTGTATGGGTGGATGAGGGATCCTGACTTATTTTACAGGCAAGAGAGGTTGTTTCTTGTTTGACAGAAACTGAAAGATATCCTGATTTGGGTTTTCCCTCATGCCTAGCCTTCACATCCCATCTACCACCCATAGGCGAAACATGCAAAACAAATAATTAATATATTCAATACTATGCTGGGCATAGGGCTCAGGTTACAAGTATAGGCCATTCAAACACGTTAAGGTTCCCCACAAGCAACCAGTTCATATCTCCTTGGCTAATGAATTTAAAATCATCTTGTTGAGAGCGTGACTTCGGTGGCTTGTCTCGAGAGAAAAATGCCTCTTGAGATAGGCACCACAACCTCACGCAAGCAATGGGGTTATTGTTTCAGAAATCGGGGCAAAAAATTTTTGCAAGGTGGTAGGGTTTCAATGAGGGCTCATGCAGTGATAGGCGATATGTTGAAAATTTTCAAAGCTATATTAACAACCTGCGGAAATGATGTGAGGAAGAAAGTGTAAGACGCAATGTAATAAACGAGGCTCAAGATGCAATGCAATGCCATGTGTAGGACCGATCAACTAGTTGTAGGTGGAGAAATAAGGCAAAACACATGCAGTGATTATCTGAATATTATGCAGCAATAGGGAAACTGAAAAAGTATGCATGAAAACATTAATGGAGAATTTTAATGCATAAAAGTACTGAACGCAAGAAAAGACAGCAAGAATAATTCTAAACCATAAAGAAAAACCTTAGCAAGTAAACCTAATTAAATAACTTGACAAACAAAGAAGATCCAAGCTAGCCTAATCCTAAAACCCTAGTTTAACCAATGAAGCAGCCGGGTTATGTGAAATCAGCTTTCCAGTGCGACTGCTACATTAGTTCCCATCCTGCAACAACAACAATGCTCGGGATCAGACCCAACATCCAAAAAATTACATCAACAACAAAACTTACCTAAAGAGCATGTGCGACGGCAAGAAGATCATGGATACTTACCAGAGAACATGCCAGAATGGATTGTGCAAACTGTGTTCCACTCTCATCCTGATACACAGCAATATGTTCTTAAAACTTAACATTTTTTATGAATGATACACACCCATTCATGCACAACCCTAGATCCAATGGGAGGGGGGTAAGACATTGTGTATTTGTAGGTATATTCATCAGATAGGACCTATCAAACCAAACGGAAACCTCATCATGATGTTGAGGATGATCAATTTTATGGGATTGAAACAATTAGCATGTGTCAGGCGAACTATAGGGGCTTGCGCATCTAAGAGTAGAAACCCTAATTTTGAAAACCCTAGTTTGAAGTTGCTCCTGGGTTTTGTCAAGGGCATGAGGATCCGAATCCACGTTTAGAGGAGGCTGAAATCCCTCACCATCTTGAACAAACTCTGGACCTTCGAGTGGGGGGCTTTCCAACTTTGATGGTTGGGCGAGATCAACAGGTGAATTGTTGTGATCATGAATTGTGGTGATTTGAAAATTTTCAATGGGCTTTGTATCAATTTGGAAAAAAAATTTCACACTAATAGAATGATAACCCAATGTATCAGATCCTTCAGATTTGCAAGGATCAGGTGAATTTACCAGAAGGTTTTCGGGCAGTTGAGATATTTTCCAAAAATCACATGTTTGTGCTTGAGTGCAACTGGTACTGGGTGAGCAACAACTGAAAATATTAGAGACAAAATTAGGGCATATCGGTTGTTGCATACCAGCTGTTAGGGGGTAGGAATACATGCTCAAGGAAACATCACTTGAATGGGGGACCTTCCTAGACGAGCTGATATCGGACACGGTTATGCTGAGAGGAGTGTGATATGTGGGAATCATCATTTCAGAAACCCTAATTCGAGAAACCTTGGTTGGATATATTTGAGGGGTCTCATTAGGGTCAGAAGAACTAGAGTTCACTTCCAGCAGAAGCTGAATTGCTTCGATTTCCTGATGGGTCTTGGAATCTTCATAAATCAGATCATCAAATTTCGGAGGCTTCATATGGTCAACAAATCAATTCAAATGATAGTCCTCAGAGGCATGAGTGAATTTGTTTTCAGATAAGCAGTGATCACTGGAGCCATCGATTTGATCAGGTTGGGTACCTGACACATTGGGCTCCCTGGGAGTCAACAATTGGGATGGATCAGTAAAAGCGACATCTTGAGGTTGCCAAGACAGGGAGTCAATCCTATGGCTATTTAAATGTTTCAGATGAAACATATCAGATTTAAGAGATTCATCAGTTTTGTGACGTGATTATGAAACACCCCCCTGCGTGCTTTTGATTATCGCCAATACCAGTACAAGAAAATTCTGAATGACTTGAAGCAGTTACTGGCACGGCAGGCTCATGAAATAAATTAGAGAATAATGGGTGAAACGATTCAGATGCAGGGGTATCGATCGTGCAAGGACTTTCATCTCGCACATCGGTGTCATCCGGAGCGAAAAATGGTCTCGCATGCATCCTGGACAAGAGCCAATTTATTATTAACATGCGAATCAGATTTAGGATTGTGTCCAGGGAAACATTCAGTGGGCTTGAGATAGGTTTCATGAACTGGGAGAGATAATGGGCCACTATGGTTTTCAAGCTCTGATTTGGCATGGTGCGTGAAAGATTCAGAGGTGGCACAATAGGTTTTATCTTCTTGCATACGTCTACCATTGCTCATAACTTTCAAGGTCACAACTCCACTACACAACAATTTAGGGGGAAGAGTAGGAATATCACAAAAAGTAATACTCTCCATGGAGGCTTGGATGTGGTCTGGACTCGGGGAGATGGATAAGGAAATATTAGGGATGAATTCTGAACAGCTGGCAACCCGCGAGTCATCATAGGGAACATTAGGATTAGGCTAGGTTGCTAATTGAAATTGTTCAAGAGAAACGAGAATCACATACCTGAACTCTTCACTTAAAAAATTCCAATCAACATCCTTTTCAGGGAACTCAAAAAAATGATGAACCAATCTGATAGAGAATTCATCTAGAGGTTCCTGAGGTTCCATTCTGATGTCATTTAACATTATTAATAAATTTTGAAAATCGTACATATCAAAAGCTTGTTGTAATTCACTGGCGAGTTGTTCAAACGAATGGATGGAAGCTTCCGGAAATGTGCGACACCATTGCTTAGCGCGACCTTCAAGAGTGAGGGAGAAATCTAAAAGGTGTTTGATTATGGACACTCCGTTTTCAGCATCGAATTTTAGCCAGGACAAGTGATACATGAGTTCATCAAGGATGAAGGATCGAGGCTGATAAAACTCAAACAAACATCTAAGGAGAATGATTTGGGGACAAGCCATTACATATATGAGATTAACTGCAGGCTCCAAGGGCTCAGCCTGTCATCTGGCCCTCCTTCTAGTGCCAATTATGTCGACAGGAAAAAATGTCCGGCCAACAGCAGGGGATCTCCCAGGTAAAAAGTACCAAATAGACTCTAAACTATTTGGAATAGGGATCCCATCTGGGGCGTGGGTCCGGCTACCACTTGACACTCCTTTTCTTTGGTCTCACTCGGACTTTGTAAACCTAAGGACGGATGCTTATTCAGATGACACAAAACACATGACTGATAAATTATAATGGTCAAACAACACTATGTGTAGCAAGATGAGTTGTGAAGCATGGATCCGAAGGAGATGCTGTTAGGAGCACGTCATTAGGGTCATGCTTGCAAAAGTTGTTTTGACCACAAAAGAAATAATTCCTTATGGCAGAATAGCCTTCACTTCCTTGAATGATCACAACGATAATTTAAATGTTAACAAAAAAATTTATTAGCATTCTTTAAGGCAGAAACATAGATTTAACACCATTAACAAACTTCTAGAAAACAATAATGCATCATGATGTAAACAGAGAGACAGTTTTATTAACCAAAAGATGTTAGAAATTGAAAATGTAATACTCATAGTGTTCATGCATTAATCAACATCAGATCCAACAATGGAGTTTACAAGTGCTTGTATTCATATGTAACATAGTGTGGTCCTTCTATACAATACTCAATATCCTTTTCATTCCCAAAATAAAATTCCTTTTACAAGTTCCCGAAGGAATTATTTATAGAGAAAAACTTGCCCCTTGGGCTCCCTGACTCTTCACCTCCCTGACCATTGAGATGCCTTGCGACTTAGTAGATTTTGCGAATTGCAACCTCAGCCTCTGTTCCAACTTTCCACCTCACTAGATTTTGCGACCTGCGACAATGGTCGAGCTGCGACCTGTGACCTCGATCATTCTGCGATTTGTGTTCTTCTTTCGGTGAGCGTGGCCAAGTGCCTTTGAACTTAAAGTGATTTCCTTGGGGATTCATGAGAATCCACTTGCTTTGAAAAGGTCTCCTTGTTTGCTGGGGAAAACCTTGGTTCTTTGTGCAAACTGAAAGGTTCTACTTGCAATAAAATAGCATAGGACACATGTCTCCATGACCGAAAAATGATACTGCTAAGGGTGTATTTAATTAATTTGCAAGAGTGAAAACAATAAATTTAGACCCCTGTGTGGTCAAGTGTTTTGCCACTTTGTCATTAGAGAGAAAGACTTGTGTAGGCCGTCTCTGCACCTCTTCAATCACTATAATGTCTGTTGGTATGGCTATGGACTGAGTGCCAAATATAGATATATAGTTTAACTCGTTTTGGTAGCCGTTACACATTTTATGGAACACTGCTTCTTCCATGACCATAGTGGTCTAAAGTTGACATTGCAGTCATCTCCCACTATGATGCAACGTAATTCAAATTTGGGCTTTATTTGTTCAATGTAGGTGCCATCTGGAGCTCCTAACTCATAAGCTTTGGAGCTACCAGTGCCCCTGTCTCCATTATCAGAGATAAAACTATTATCTAAATATTCCTTGGGGGCTGGGGAACAAAGGATTTCGTGCAGCCCCTCCTCGTGACTCTGTATCGAAACTTAGTAGAAAAAAATTCAATTCTTAACCTCGTCTTAGGAACCTAAGAAAAGTATGACGCCCTTGAAATTTCCCACGAGCCCGCAAGTTGACACTTCTGATGTTCTTTGGAAGCACGGCATGGTCCGACTTGCCGAATGCTCCTTCCCAAGACACCATTGGAAAGCTCTCTCAGTGTGTACACGTAAAGCATGAAATTCATAGGTCGCAGGGTCGCCACTACCACCAAGTTACATTTTTTATTTGTTTCAGAGTTATGTGACTCAGCGACTCGAAGGGGTCGCATGACTGTGTTATTCACATGAAATGCGACCTCAAACAGGTCGTAGGGTCGCCACCATCATCAAGTTGCATTTTTTATTTGTTTCATAGTTTTGTGACTCAATGACTCGAAGGGGGTTGCACGATTGTGCTCTTAATGTGGGATGCGACCTCAACAGGTTGAAGGGTCACAATTCTAAACCAGTTGCATCCTCCTTCGCCCAACTAGTTTCATGACCTAATGGCCCATTTCGTCTTTGATGCAGTCGCGTTTTCGATGATGAAATAGGTCTCCTCCTTCTCTCACGGGCCTCTAGTAGTCATGGTCGTAGTCGAAATGCATACATGTTCATTTCATGCCAGTGCTTCATGAAAAACGATTCTACGCGCAGTCAATAAGGTGTGTGCGATGTGACAAAGCTGCTCTCTGCAGTCTTTCAGTGTAGTGAGGGTCTTCATGTATTGATCACTTACTTCTATCGACAACAACGTTGTGGATCTTGTATACACTTAACATAGCAATGCCTCTTAGCCTTTCATTTGTGCATGTATTGACCTTTCTTTGCATATCGACCTAGTTGCTCCTTGAAAACCTAGACATGTGGATTTCAACAGATTTACACTGAATTCTTGCATGGGTCCACAAAAAGTTTGAAACTTATTCCGAAGCGATGGACGATGCCTCATCTAAACGCCCTCCATACATCGCACCCCTCATAACGTTGCTTATGAGGTGGCAACATCTATGTTGTCCATGGCCTCACGACTCCCTTTTATATTCCACCACGGACGGCTGCGCAATAGCAACCAACTCCATCCTTTGGCTGGTGAAAGTCTGTGGGTTAGACTTGTAATTATGCCAACACAGTGAATTCATAATTCAAAGCGCTTGGGTTTGCACAATGTGGAGACTATGCTTAAAATGACATATGCGAAGGATTCCTAATTATTTCGGTGGATTTAAAATAAAAAAAATGATTTCTCTGCCCCGAAAGGTAAGGGTTAGCAGGTCAATAACATGTCAACATGTGTTTTCTTAATGCTCTTTCCATGAACCCATTTCTTTATTGGTGTTCTGCTTCCGTGGTGAGCTTCTCCTTCCCTCACAAGCCTGCAATCAAAAATGCACTGCAAAAAGGAACATGCACTCTCAAATATATTTATTTTGGATGTGCACTTCGGTTTTACCTCTGAGAAGCCTGAATTCGTCTTCATACAAGATCATTTATATCGGGCTCCTTCCCTCCTAATTGAAATTTTTGACAACGCATATGTACATGCTGCGAATTTCTTAAGACTTCCTGCCGCGTGGGCCTTTGGGTGGTTGATAGGGCGCTCTTTATGGAGACAAGGCCATTCCTTGGTAACCCATGACCTTTCAAAAAAATTTGGAATGCGTAGTAATTAGAATCCCCCTTTTTCCCTCTAGTTATCGTTTTGTGATCCCCCACTGAACAATATATTGCCTTTCTTCTTTTCAAACTTCATCACAAAATTTGACTTGCCTATAAGGTATACTCATCTTATGTATGTCATTCCTTCTGTGTGTGCCAATTTGCATAGCAATAGTAAGGAGAGTATGAAAAATCAGGATCAAATTAATGTGTCCACTGAGCTGGGGTTGGCCTATTCTTTGTGGGAAGCCTTTTAGGTTTACTTTCATCATCTATCATATCAAAGCCGAACATCAGATGGTACTTTCGCAATTGTGGCCTTGTTATTTAGCTTCAATTTATTTCCCTTGGTGTGGTGATGACATTGATGAGTGTATCATCCATGGGATTGGCTTGTATGAAACATTATAACATCAGTTAGTTCCCAGTTACCCTACAGAGAGTGATTCCTTTGAATAATTTACATGAGCTTGGTGAAGTATCAAGATAGAATGCCTAAATGATGCATGACAAAATGGCTTCTAACGAATATCCTTAATGCACAGAGAATTTTCTATTAAAGTGTATGCATGATGATCCTCCCACACATGGCATGGTTGCAGCGAAAGAATCTCGTCATGGTGGTGAGAAGGTTCAATGACTATGGGCTAGGTCAGAACGTTGAGGGCTAAGCAAGTAGGGGGACCCGAAATTTTATATATACCCAAAATTTTGGGTGGTGTTGTAGTGGTTACACGACCACCACATATCTTTTTATAGATAAGCTACCAGTGGCCTAACTAGTTAATTTCCATTCTGTCTCTAAACAATTTCATTTTTTTGGTATTAATGAAATGAAGTGTAATTTCCACTGCATCTTGGTATTTATGGATATATGTGTATTCAATTGCATTACTTCAAAAATTTGTCTCAGTGGTATCAGAAAGGTCTGCTCTTTCTCAATCCTGCTTTGCATTTCCCCAATGAGGTCTAGGTATAAAGAGTTAGAGCTCGATTTGGTTAAACCTTTACAATATTAGCCTCACAAACCCCGATGAATGCCCATGGGGGACAAAAAGAAATATGAGGGAGGAGGGGATCCTATCAAAATATTTCTCGAGGAGGCCCTTGAAAAAAAAAGGAACATAATGATGGAAAAATTTTCCTAGATCCTTCAACAACTGCCCACTGGCGGCCCATCTGCATCCAACAACCACTCTGGATGCACAACCCCTTTTAAGGTACAAGTAAACTTTGACATTCCCATACATGATGGAAAAATAGATGCAAATGGCGTAGATAGATGATTGAAAATATTAGTAGGATATTTCTTAGTCCATGACTCTTCCAACCAGGAGAAGATTATTTTCGCACTCCTCAAAGCCACCCCCCATGTCAAGGACTAGTGGGAAACCTACTGTGAGAAAACGACGAGGGGGAACCCTCTCTGTTCTCAGTCATACCCACTTGGAATTCTTTCCAAGACACCATTAGGGTACAATAATTTTTGAGATTCAACAAGATGATGAGCTTAGTGAAAACAGTCGCCTTCACTAAGTGGGCCTGCAGGCTATTTTTGGCGCGAGTCTATTTTTAGACTATGTCTATTTTTAGACATGTCGATCATATTCTATGAGTTGTAGGATGCTATTTGTGGATGGTTGGTCAAGTTGGAAAAATATATGGAATTCTATTTAATACATATTGGGCAGAATCTATTTTTAGATTGCCAGTCTAAAAATAGATATGTCGAATATTATTAGCTCTTAATAATATTTTGACTCTAAACATTATCTTATTCTCTTGGAGCACTTCAGTTAAGTGCACAGATGTCGCACAGGAGCTGATAGAAGGAATTATTCTATTCCTAAGGGTTTACTACAGCTATTGCATGGTGGACTTCAGTTAGAACTCATGTGACAGAGTTTGGTGGAGTTATAGAAGTAGTTGGTGGAGTTGTGCTCAATTCAACTCAGTTAGACACAGTTGAGCTAGTTGTATCTAGTCTAACTGATTGATACACTAGTGAGAGTGGTGTGAATTAATTAATAATTAATTCACTAAATATTAACCCATTAATCAACTGAATAATACATCAGTTAATTACAGTGCATGGACAGTTTCAGTGGAGTCCAGTGGAGAGGTAGGTGAAAGAGCAAGTGTGACTATCAGTTGTGACTATAGTGTTGCATTTTTTGCACCACACATTGATTGGAGATGCCAATGAGGATTGCGCAGTACAAGCTAGGTGGATTCGAGTTCATTCAGAGCCATTATTTAGCATGGATTGTGCAGTAGAGGCAAGTTAGCAAGTGGCAAAGATCGGTGCATGGATTTGCAAGATCGGGCCTGATTAGTGTGTAGCGATTGTATTGTACTGAGAGCTTGATATGATCAGCTTTGCATGAGGATTGTTACATGATCTCTATGACATATATTATATGCAAATATTTGGGGTTTTCAGCGTTAGGATTTCCCTTAAAACAACTGTGTTAATGTGTGTGAATTTTTATGGTTTCATGTGTGCATTGCAATTGATTTAATTTCCGCATGGGATGATCAATGGTGGAATAGATTATGTATTGTGCATGAAGTTAAAATAGTGTCTGATCAGGAGAATCTTGGACGTATAGCATATTATTTATATAATTTATACATGGTATTAGAGCATTGATCATTGGAGCAGATTGCAATTATTGAAACAATTGAGTTTTGTGCTGGTGCAATTCGAATTTGCTGCAGTGTTTTCTTGGTGTCAAAGTTGAGCATTCATTGAAATGTCTTTCAATGGATTGTGATTGGAGTATGCCCTTGAGGGAAGATTGAATTATATTGCATGGAAGGATAGGATGGAGGCGGTGCTGGATGATAATGGGTTGAAGGATTTCATGGATGTTGATATTCCGAAACCTACTTCTAGCGATGAAGCCACACTTGACGCATGGCAAAAGAAGACAGAAAAGTGTCGAAGAATTTTGTTGGAAGTTGTGAAGGATCACATTATGCCCAGCCTTCACGGAAAATCTTATCCATTCTTGATGTGTAAAGCTTTGAAAGACTTGTTCTAAAGCAGAAGAGACTAGAGGAAGTTAGCGCTTAAAGACAAAATTAGGAAAATAAAAATGGAGAAAGGCGACAATATACCCAAGTACCTCACGAAGTTTGTCTAGTGTAGGGATGAGCTGGGAAGTGTGGGGGTTACGGTAGATGAAGAGGACTTGGTGAGCTTGGCTCTCCTTGGGCTTCTGAAGATTTGGCATAGCTACGAGGACTCTGTCAATGGTCGGGAGAAACTACCAGGATGGGAGTGACTTTGGTCAGATCTTCTGCAGGAGGAGATAAGGCGGGGTACCAGGGATGGATCTTCATTGAAGAATGAAGATGAAGAAAATTGTGCTTTGGATGCGAAAGTAATGAAATGGAAGGGAAATAAAAATCCTTCTCAATCCGGTGCGAAAGGCAAGAAGCAGGACTTGTCCAAGGTGAAGTGCTTTCACTGGCGTCAACATGGACATTACGCCATTAATTTTCCACAAAAGAAGAAAAATAAGCAGGCTACGGGATCTGCAGCTGGAGAGGCCTTAGCCTCATATTTTGAGCTAGATTTTTCGCTGATTTCATTCTTGCTTCCAAGTGTGATGGGATTAGTGTGGTTTCTTTACAATGGTGCATCTTTCCATATGACCGGAGACAAATATTTATTTACTGATCTAGATGAGAAAGATCTTGGAGTGCACATCGATATGGGAAATTATGGTAGATACAATGCGACTAGTATCGGGACCATTTCCTTTGAGAGGGAGTATGGAAAACCTTTCATCTTGGAGGATTTCATGCATGTTCCAGGATTGAAGAAGAATCTGATCTCTTTGGCGATGTTTGAAGACAAGGGCTATGATGTTGTTTTTAGCGAGGGAAAGGCTTTCCTACCCAGTAAGACAACTGGTGAAACCAGGAGGATAGGGGTTCAAGTTAAGAACCTTTATCAATTGTAGGTAGATGGCTGCGCAACAATGGCAGGAAAAGTAGAAGGAGTGGTGAGCTAGGATGAGGGCAAATTGTGGCACAGGAGATTGGGCCATCTTCACCATGGCGCTTTGAAAATTTTGTAGCAGATTTGTATCGGGCTTCCCAAGGGTACACTTTCGCAGTCAGATCAGTGCAAGGGATGTACTTTGGGAAAATTTGTGAAGACCATTTTTCATGAGAAGGATATTCGTGCCACGACGATCCTTGAGAGAATTCACACAGACGTGTCTGTACCTTTCTCAGTAGCTTCGACAGTAATGCACAGGTATTATGTGATCTTTGCTGATGAATTTTCTCATAAGTGTTGGATCTTATTCATGCAGAAGAAGAGCGAGACATTCTCAAAGTTCTATGAGTTTAAGGCACTGGTTGAGAAAGAGTCAGGGAAGCAGGTGAAAGATCTTAGGAGTGATAATGGTGGTGAATTCATCTCTGGTGAATTCAAAGACTTTTGCAGTGCAGAAGGAATTCAAAGAGAGCTCATAGTGCCTCATAACCCACAGTAGAATGGGGTCGTGGAGCGAAAGAACAAAACGATCGTGGGTACTGCACGGGCGATGTTGCATGATCAGGGCCTTCCCATACACTTGTGGGCTGAAGCATGCAACACTACGGTTTATGTGCAAAACCATTGTCCTCATAGAGTACTTGGAATGAGTACACCCGAAGAGGCGTTTTTTGGTAAGAAGCTTGATTTTTCTCATTTGAAGATTTTTGGCTCAGCTATTTACATTCATGTGACGAAGGATGCCAGGAAGAAGATGGAGCTAACCGCATAGGTTGGGATGTTTGTGGGGTACATAGAAACACCCCACAATTATCATGTGTATTTTTCAGACAGTCGGAAGATTGTTGTGCAACGGGATATCAAATTTCATGAGGAGAAAGCCATGAAGTTGTCACTTAAGAGGGAGAAACACTCGCATGCAAATAAGGAGCTATTAGTTCCTCAAGATGAGCCTCAGGATGTGGATCAGCCACAAGAGGAGGTTCATGGATTGGATGAAACCACTCATGCAGCACCAACCATCAGAGGGCGGAAGTGCACTACAGAAGCTGAGAGACGGAACCTTGATGCAGCGCAGAATGTAGGAGCACCTACATCATAGCGCAGACAGAGATAGTCACCTGACCAATATACTAGATACATGGCTCTAATGATCAAGTGTATCATGACAGAACCATCTTCTTTCGAGGAATCTATGGAGGACCCTGCATGGGTAGATGCCATGGTCGAAGAGTATGATTCAATTGTTAGAAATAGTGCATGGGAGATTGTCCCAAGGCCGGAAGGGAAATCAGTGGTAGGTTCAAGATGGATCTACAAAGTGAAGCAAGCTGTTGACAGGAGCGTCGAGAAGTACAAGGCAATATTTTTTGCTCGGGGCTTCTCACAGATCGAGGGGATCGACTATGAAGAAACCTTTGCACCTGTCGCAAGGTATTCTTCCATACAGACTATCCTTGCTCTCTCAATGTAGATGGGGTGGCACATTCATCAGATACATGTGAAGACTACATTCCTCAATGGAGTAATTGAGGAGGAGGTGTACATAGAGTAGCCTAAAGGTTTCAAAATATTCAGCAGTGAGTCGCATGTGTGCAGGTTCAAAAGAGTGTTTTATGGGCTGAAATGAGCAACTTGTGCTTGGTACACAAGGATAGATAGTTATTTCACTGGACTTGGATTCACCAAGAGTGAGGCGGATCTGAACCTATACTGGATTGTGCTGGAGGGTGAGTTGTTGATCATTGTACTTTATGTAGATAATTTGATACTAAAAGGTGATGAACTATTGATACACTCATGCAAGGAAGATCTTACAAAGGAGTTTGAGATGAAGGACTTGGGCCTCCTTCATTATTTCCTGGGATTGGAAATTTGGTAGCGGAAGGGTGGACTATTTGTGTCTCAAGGCAAGTATGCCCGGGATATATTGGAGAAGTTCAAAATGCAAGGCTGCAAGCCTATCGACACTCCTCTTTCTAGTGGTTGGAGGAAAGAGGATGCTACATCGACAGAGGTAGTGGATGCCACTGTTTATCGATAGTTGGTTGGTTCGCTCATGTATCTAGTCAATACACGACCGAACATATGCTATACTCTTAACCAGCTTTCACAAGCTATGGTTAAGCCTACCAAGCTCTTTTGGAAGGTAGGAAAGCATGTATTGAGATATCTCAGGGGCACATCGGGATATGGATTGTGGTATAGACAGTCAGATGAGGTGGAGTTGCATGGCTTCACAAATGCAGATTGGGGAGGGGGCCCAACGGACAGAAAGAGCACATCTGGAGGGATTTTTAGTATCGGGTCTATAGCAGTTTCTTGGTACAACAGGAAATAGAGATCAGTGGCACTCAGTTCAGCGGAGGCGAGTATATGGCAGCAATTTTGGCTACATGTGAGGCTATATGGATGAGGAAGATCCTGGTCGGGTTGTTCAGTTCAGACTTAGATCCTACTGTGATATATTGTGATAATCAGAGTTGCATTAAAATCTCAGTTAATCCAGTATTTCATAATATATATAAACATATTGACATCCGGTACAATCATATCAGATATTGTATCCAGCGGAAGATCATTTTTCTTTCTTACATTCCTACGGAGGATCAGGATGTTGATATTCTGACGAAGGTGCTCACCAGGAGAAAATTCAAATACCATAGAGACATGATCGGGGTGGCAGATAATCCCTATCTTTTTGAGAGGGAGTGTTGAGATTCAACAAGATGATTAGCTTAGTGAAAAGAGTTGCCTTCACTAAGTGGGCCCGTAGTCTATTTTTGGCGCAAGTCTATTTTTAGACTGTGTCTATTTTTAGACATGTCGATCATATTCTATGAGTTGCAGGATGCTATTTTTGGATGGTTGGTCAAGTTGGAAAAATAGATGGAATTATATTTTTAGACATATTGGGCGGAATCTATTTTTATATTGCCAGTGTAAAAATAGATCTATTGAATATTATTAACTCTTAATAATATTTGGACTCTAAACATTATCTTATTTTCTTGGAGCACTTTAGTTAAGTGCATAGATGTCGCACAAGAGATGACAAAAGGAATTACGTTATTCTTGAGGGTTTAATAGAGCTATTGCATGGAGGACTTCAGTTAGAGCTCATGTGACAGAGTTTGGTGGAGTTATAGAAGTAGTTGGTGGAGTTGTGCTCAGTTTAACTCAGTTAGACACAGTTGAGCTAGTTATATCTAGTCTAACTGATTGATACACTAGTGATATTGGTGTGAATTAATTGATAATTAACTCACTAAATATTAACTCATTAATCAACTGAAAAATACATCAGTTAACTACAGTGCATGCACAGTTTCAGTTGAGACCAGTGGAGAGGTAGGTGAAAGAGCAAGTGTGACTTTCAGTTGTGACTATAGTGTTGCATTGTTTGCACCACACATTGATTGGAGATGCCAATGAGGATTGCGTAGTGCAAAAAAAGTGGATTTGAGTTCATTTAGAGCCATTCTTCAGCAAGGACTGCGCAGTAGGGGCAGGCTAGCAGGTGGCAAAGATCGATGCATGGATTAGCAAGATCGGGCCTAATTAGTGTGTAGCGATTTTATTGTACTAAGAGCTTGATATGATCATATTTGTATGATGATTGTTACATGATCTATATGACATATATTATATACTAATAGTTTTGGTTTTCAGCTTTAGGCTTTCTCGTAAAACAACTTTGTTAATGTGTGTGAAATTTTATGGTTTCATGTGTTCATTTCAATTGATTTAATAGTGGAATAGATTTTGTATTATGCATGAAGTTAAAATATTTTGTGATCAGGAGAATCTTGGACATATAACATATTAGTTATATAATTTCTACATATCCTTTGGGGATCTACGAGGACAAGTACATACAATGGAATACGCTGCGGCAACAAAGGGACCAAGATGTGCATGAGCTGATGAATCTCTTCCATATACTACACACAAAGTTGGGTATCAACTATTTGGAGAAACATTTGGTGATGAACTACTGTACTTGTCTACATAGATACATTCAGGAGGAAATGGAGTTCCTCTACATCTCCTCGCTTAGTACGACATACCGGTATGCTTCCAAGATTGAGCAAAAATTCAAAACGAAGAAGCGAGAGTTTGGACCTATGAATCAAAATCAAGTGAAATGCACCCCCAAACCACAGAACAAAGGACAAAGCCAAGACATGGTGGCCTAGGACAACATGCCAAAGCCACAAGAGAAGAACAACACCATGAAGCTGAAGAAGGACATGGGAATGTGGTGTGAGTTCCAAAATAACTCCACTCACAACAAAAGTGAGTGTCGAACCAAGCAATAACTGGTGGCCGATATGAAGGCTTTTGAATCAGATTCATGCTCTGACTCTGAATCATAACTCAAGAAGGGGAATGACAAAGGGAAGAAAATGGTTGATGCAGTGCCCAACGCCACCATTGCCACCACTAAGATCCAAAATGAAGAATGGAAAGATTCAGAGGAGGAGGAGTGTCTCTTCCACCTCTAAATGTGGGTAAAGGGTTCCCTTCTATAGTTCTTTGTCGACAGTGGGAGCCAAAAGAACATCATTTCAGCAGAGGTTTTGAAGCGGTTGGGATTTCTGACCACAACATAACCATATTATTACACCATCGGGTGGATTCACCAAGGACGGGACCTCCGGGTCAGGAAACAGTATAGCCTTCCATATAGCTTGAAACCCTTCATCGATGAGGTGCTATGTGAAATTCCACCTCTTGATGTTTGTGATGTATTATTTTGCCAACCATACTTATGGAAGAGGCATGTTATGTATGAGCCCCAATCTCATGCTGTTATTGTAACTTTCAGCAATAAGTTTCAGAGGATACCAGAGGCACCACATCCTATCGTTATCTCTTTGGTTACTCTAAAAAAATGTAGTAAGATCATGTTAAAAACCAAGAAATTTGTTTTCATGATTATCCACCCTTAGGGGAAGAAGAATATTGTGACCATGACCTCCAGACAGGGCTCCTCCACACAATAAAAACAAATGCACAAGGTCATGGAGTATAGATATATCTTCACCTCACCCGCAGGGGTGCCTCTACATTGTGAGATCAAGAACCCCATTGATCTGACCCCAGGTGTGTCACTACCCAATGGAAAAATATATCGGCGCTCTGTTCTGGAGAACGATGAAATGAAGGGGCATATTTAGGAGCTACTAAAAAAAGGTCACATCCAGAAATGTTCATAACCCTGTGGGAGCCTGATAGTGCTGTTGTAGAAGATGGGACTTGGAGACTCTGTATTGACTATCGGGTGCTGAACAAGATCATTGTCTGAAATAGGTACTCGATCCCACAGATTGATGACCTTCTGGAGCAACTCAAAGGGGTAAAATATTCGAGCAAGATTGACTTGAAGTCCCAGTATCACCATATGCCAATCAAATCGTCTGATGTGTGAAAGACTACATTCAGAGCCAACGAGGGCCTTTCCGAATTATTGGTCATGCCTTTCGAGTTGAAAAATGCTCCTGCAACCTTCATGAGGCTCATGTATGACATCTTGCAACCATTTACCAACTCATTTGTAGTAGTTTAATTGGATGACATCCTGACCTTCAGCCAGACATGGGAAGACCACCTCAACTACATTTGACAGGTCTTCCAAACACTGTCGCAACACAAGTTGTGTGTCAATTTGGAGAAGTGTAACTTTGGCATCACCCAGGTTTAGTATGTGGGATACATTATTGATTAGCAGGGGTTGCATGTGGATACAACATAGATCCAAGTCATTTGGGATTGACCAGCCCCAACCACTCTAAAAGAATTGTGCAAACTTATTCTTCTTGATAATATCTACCATAGGTTCATGTTGGGATTATGTCATATCACTTGGCCCTTGAGTCAAGTTACCAAGGGAGGAGTGAAAGAAAAATTATTTTGGTCAGAATCTCAACAAAATGCGCTCATGGAATTGAAATATCGCCTTTGATCTACCCCAGTGCTCACATTACGAGACTTGCAACAACCATTTGAGATCAAGACAAATTCCTTTGACTATGCTATTGGGGTAGTTCTTAGTCAACAGGGACATCCAGTGGCATATTGCAATGACAAACTGTCTGACATAGTCCGGAAGTATCCCACTTATTCCAAATATATGCATTCTATTGTGCAGGCTTGCTGACAATGGAAGCACTACATTTTGGGGAAGGAAACGATCATGAACATAGGCCACCAACCCCTATAGTTCATAAAGACACAAGGGAAGTTGAAGAATGATCACCATCAGAAGTGGTCCACATATCTGCAATAGTTTCATTTTAACATCAAGTACAAGAAGTTCAACACCAATAATGTTACAGACTACCTCAGTCGACCCACGATAATGGCGATAACCATAATGCTCAACTATTGTGGGCTAGAGACTTCTGATTGGCCATTCTTTTACAATAGTGACCCAAAATTCGGCCACACATACAAGACACTTTGGGAGGGTAACCGAGTTCCAAAATTCTCACCTCTAAGATGCACTTCTATGTCATATGAGACACCTTGTGTTCCTTCAAGTGAGCATGCCAAGATGATTTGGGAAGTGCACTATAGTAGGATCACTGGACATTTCAGGGTTGATAAAATAGTGGCAGTACTATAGAAGTATTTCTATTAGCCAAATATTCGACATGATGTTGTGAAGTACATCATATCTTTCATTGCATGTGCCATTGCCAAACCGACCATCAAGAAGGAAGGCCTCTATAATTATCTAGCTACCCCTACTTGACCTTGGGAATCCATATCCATGGATTACATGTCGGGCATCCTTCTACTAAGCATGGAAATGATTGTGTTTTCGGGGTCATCGACATATTCTCAAATATGACCATTATGACGGTCTGCAAGAAGAATATCACAGTAGAAGCCACTGCTAAACTCTTCTTTGAACGAGTGTGGGTGAACTTTGGGATCCCATAGTCTGTCATCTCATATCGAGACAACATGTTCCTCATTACATTTTGGTCCAACCTCTTGTCAATGCTGGACACCAAACTCACCAAGTCCACAGCTTTCCATCTCCAAACTGATGGCCTGACATTGGTCGTCAACTGGATGATCGTATACATTATGCGCATGTACAACTCAAATCATCCACACACAAGGTATTAGAGCCTCCCCTATGTACATAATAGCTATAACCATGCCCTCCACATCTCATCTGACCACAACCCCTTTTAGGTGGGCTTGCGATTCCAGCCATTATGTCCCATTGACGTAGCCATTCCCTATGCAGCTACTCAGGCTAATTTGGATCATGCCCAGTCTAAAGTTGTCAATGAAAACAACTTCATTGAGCACATTCAACACATCCACCAATAGGTTCATGAAATATTGGATAGATCTAATGCTAAATACAGGTAGTGTCATGATAAACATCAGGTGCAACACAAATTCTAGGTAGACGACAAAGTGTGGCTACATTTGCAGAAGGAACACCTCGCTATACCCCATCACATGTTGTGCCCACTATGATATGGGCCATACACCATCACCAAGGTTGTAGGGTATAATTCCTTCGAGCTCAATATTCCACCATTCCTTGGTCTACACCCAACGTTTAATGTGGAGCACCTTCGACCATACTTTCCACCTCTACTAAGCACATCCGACATGGCAGAACGACTCACACCAACAGAGTTAAACCCTGACAGCATGGAATACGAACAACTAATCAGATTATGGACACACAAATCAAGAACACTTGCCAGTAGAGGATCCAACTATATCAAGTTGTCAAACTAGGCCAACTCTTTCACAAGGGCAAGTGGCTCACCAGGGAGCATGTTCAGCAGAAGTTTCCTCATCTCATGGCAGAAATCAACGCAATAGGCACTATTGATTCCAGAGGGTGGACGAATGATCCAAGTGCATATTGGTGGTTACTTGCCTATTCCACTAGGACATCGACCATTTTTTCTTTCAATCTTTTAGTTTCCCTAAATGTAGCAAAATTTACTATTTTTGGCAATTTTTTTGGGTCCTAAACATCTAGAGTTGTTTTGAGGCCCTAAATGACATTTTTTGGGCATGAAACCTCTGCCAAATATACATCTATTCTAGACTCTACATTCTCTGTCAGCATTTTTATTCCTTGGATAGATATTTCTAACGATGCATCATGTGTGTCAAATGTAGATAGTATGCAAAATTTACGAGTCCGGGAAATTGATATACCAATTTACACCGATGGGGCCCATAGTCTATCGTTTCATCTCCCTTGGTTAGTTTTTTGGATGTTTATAGTTTTCCATTTTTTCTCAATAAATATATAGGCCTTCAAACCTCAATGTAACATAAAGTTCAGAGGCCTGTAGTTGCCACATCTCTTCTCAGAGATAAGCTACCAATGCCCTAGATAGTTTATTTACATTATGTTTGTAAAAAAAATTTAGTGCTTTTATATTAATGAAATGAACTGTTATTTCCACTACATCTTGGTATTTATGGTTGTATGTGTACTCTTTTGTGTTCTGCATAATTACGGATCAAAATTCCTCCCTATCTATATTGCACTAGTCTAAAAATAGAGAAGAAATACAATGTGTATTCAAGCCCAAACAATATATGGACAAGTATAATCTATCTCACTACCTTACAAGCTAACTCTAACCAACATTTAGCCAATTATTCTTCAGGCCAAGCTCATATTTCCTTGTGTTTTTTCTCAACGAATTAGGACCATATTAATTAAGTAAATCCCCATTATAAATTGCGCAATACCTATAGGTTCTTCTCTGACTGCATGCACTACCTGTACAACTTAGATAACTATACAACCGATAATATACTACCCTTGAACTCCAATCTCCACTAGGTAACCTGTATTTCATGCATGAAAATGTTAATTATGGACGATTTTACTAGTTAAGTGGTTGAACATTGAAGTTGCACCCCATCGTAAGACTTGTGTTGGGAAAAATACTGAGAGGGGGGGTGAATCAGTATTTTAAAGCTGAACAATTTTCTTTCTTACTGCAACCAATCATGTACGTTCAGCTATCTTATTATAATTTTTACTTAGAGCATTGCATCAGATAAGCATTAAGCATGAATAGTAGAACAAAGCATCAAACATGAACTACACATATGGACACCAGGATTTAAGGTGGAAACCCAATTTGGGAGAAAACCACCGCTGCTGCAATATCAGTCTTCAATATTTTATTATAGAGAAAACTTCTTACAATATATGCTGGTGCAGACTCATACCAGCACGCAGGCACCCACCTGCAGAAGGCTACAACCTTCTCTTGTTTACCAACTTCTTCTGGAAGGGAGCTACAACCCCCTGACTGAAAGCTTCGACCTTCAGCACCAATGTGGACCTCGTTTCATCAATTTTCAGACTGGATCACACAGTCGCAACCCCAGATTTCAGAAAATGTATGCATTCGACATCCCGTTTGGCTTTCTGGATAAACAATCTTCATCAGACATGCGTTAGCTCTTCATTGATTCTTCTATTGAATGAATCCCAGATTCATTCTTTCGATGGGTGCAACATGGACTCAGAATTATCAGTTAGGCACGTCGTCTGTCCATACAGATATTCCTTAGAGGAATTCGCTCTTCTTCCTCGCTTGACTCTCGCACATCTATTCCCTTCAAATAATGATCTTGCCCTTTATATAGTTCTCGCCTTTCTCAATACCATGAGTCTAAAACCACTCAACTGCTAATGGTATTCCTTTGTCAATATTCCCTTTAGTTTGTCCCCGGGGCTTTTCAATTTCCCCTTTTTTTTAAATTTATTTCATACAAACGAGGAAATTCAAATTATCTATGTGCACCAAGCCTTTAACCCAAAGTTTAACCCTTTGGATTTTACAAACAATATTCAATGCTTTTCCATATACAAGTGTCTTGTTGATGTGGTGAGTTCCGCAAGCGGAACAACCATACATCTCAATCGTTTTGTATTAATAATTGAGCCAATCCAATTTGAAACCCCAATCTTTGTCTCCGCCATATAATATTATAAAAATTAACGTGCCACTGACTCATCAGTAATATATAAATCCATATAACCTTTCGGGTTCTTCAAATAATATTCAATCTTCGACTCTGGGCCCACATTGCAGTTGGTGGATCGGTAGTGTCAAAAAAAACTTGCGATTGCGATTGATCAACTGGACACGATGACCAAATAAAACATGGCTCATAGCGCAATTGGGTCCTTTGAACAAATGCAATCGGGGCACACCATGGAAAAGTTCCAATTGCGATCAGGACATGGATGCGATTGGCATAACTCCGGCATATAGCAGGATCGGGTTCGCCACTTAATCGTAACACTGCTGAGTATACGATCAATCGGAAAAGTTGTTCACGTTAGATCCGGACGTAGTTGAATCTGTCATTCCACCGTATAACACCATCGGGTCCGCCAATTTCAATGTGCAATCGGACCCAACACTTAAGTGCTTCCGATTGCGATTGAGAACTTGGATGCAATTTGCAATAAACTGAGGCATATAACTCGATCAGGTCCGTCCTTTGATCGGAGCACATAACAAAACTCTGTCGATCGAACCTTGCGATTCAAGACGTGCGATTCCATTAAAACATTGCCACGTGGTCAAGTGGACCCACGGGCCTCGGCTGTTGGTGCGGGCGATTTATAATGTAACATTTGGTTGTATTGTGTACAACCGTTCCACTATGGAACACTGCCACATCCACAAGACATTTTTACGTTTCATTTACATTGCGATTGGATCGCATCGCATCTCCGGACTCCATATCAACAAGACACTATTTCACCAAAATAACTTGCGATTCCGATTTAGAGCTTAAGTGGTAGGGACCACTTGTCCCGCCAAATCAGAAATAAAAGACTTCCGCCTGTTTAATTCAATTTTTTATTTATTTTGGTTGTTGAGGGCTTAAACTCCTGAAATGACTGTCTTGAATGACTCTACTCCTCCGTAAATTAAATCTACGGGAATATCTTTGTTCCACTGTTAAAACAACTCTGCCCGTCACGTGTTAATTCTCTTCTGTCATTTGTGACTGCGGCCCATCAAGATTTAATTCTCCTTCAATGCACTACTTATCTCTGTAAATGTATTCTTCCTATGAGCTTTGCTGTTGATCGTATTCTTCCTCTGAGCTTTGCTGCTGATCGTTGATCTCTGCAATTCTGCTTGTTCTTCTGTTGCCCATGCCTTTGCCACATCCTTTGCCATCAATGACAATATTCCAACAATCTCCCCCTTTGGCATTGATGGCAATACTCTTCCTCTGATGACCTTAGACTCCTTTGTTTCTTTTCCTCCCCCTTTGACATCAATGGAAAAGAGTTTGATCAAGAAGCCATGCTCCCCTTGAGATCATGCTGCATCTTCCTAATATGACCAACAATTCATCCTTTACATATGACCAATGCTCCCCCTGAACCTGTGCAGTCAGAGATGCCTGACGACACCTCACAAACAAATTTAAGCTTTTGTAATTAAGTAGACCTGAACCTCTATATGACCTTCTCCCAGTTTCAGTCTGAGATATTCGAACGCTTCCCTGGGTAGAGGTTTGGTAAATATATCCGCAATTTGTTCTTTGGAGGAAAAATATTCTAATTTCACCTTTTGCTCAAGCACTTGTTCTCGTAAGAAGTGATATTTGATGGGAATGTGCTTGGTTTTGGAATGCATAACAAGATTCTTTGAGATAATGATGGCACTTTTATTATCACACATAATGAAGATAGGGGATGAACATTTGATTTGAAAATATTGTAGGGTTTGCATCATCCAAAGAAGTTGAGTGCAACATGATGTTGTAGCCACATATTCATCTTCTGCTGTAGATAAGGCAATGGAGCTTTGCTTCTTACTGAACCAAGATACTAACCGGGGCCCCATAAAGAATGCACCACCACTAGTGCTTTTCCAATCATCAATACTTCCAGCCCAATCTGCATCAGAGTATGCATGAAGAGTAAGTTCAACATTCTTTGGGTACCATAGTCCAAAATCTTGAGTTCCTTATAGATATTTGAATATTCTTTTCACAGCCTGAAGATGAGACTCTTTTGGATTAGCTTGGAATTGTCCAATTATCCTGACTGCATGCATGATGTCTGGTCTTGTCCTAATGAGATAAAGTAGACTTCCTATCATAGATCTGTATTCTGGTTGATTTACGATGGGGGAATCATCATTAGAACTGAGATTACATCCGGTTATCATTGGTGTACTTACAGGTTTGCAATTTTCCATGCCATACTTCTTCAGGTTTTGCTTGAGGTACTTTGCTTGTGATAAGAATATACCATCTGTTGCTTGTTGCACTTGCAGGCCGAGAAAGAATGTTAGTTCCCCAAGTAAAGACATTTGAAATTCTTGCTGCATATCAGAAGCAAATTTCTGACTCATATATTCTTTATTATTTCCAAAAATGATATCATCGACATATACAACCACAATCAACAGTTTGTCATTTTCAGTTTTTGTGTATAAGTTGCTATCAGCAGACCCCTTTGAGAATCCTTGTTGATGAAGATATTTGTCAAGATGATAGTACCATGCCCTTGGAGCTTGTTTGAGACCATATAGAGCCATTTTAAGTCTACAAACAAGTTTTTCATCATTTCTTAAAATGAATCCCTCTGGTTGTTCTATATAAACTTCTTCTTCTAGATCACCATTGAGAAAAGCAGATTTAACATCCATTTGATAAACTCTGATTTGTTGGAAGCTTGAATAAGCAAGAAACATTCCTTATGGCTTCAATTCTGGCTACAAGAGCAAATGTTTCTTCAAAGTCTATACCTTCTTGTTGAGGATACCCCTTGCAAACAAGTCTAGCTTTATTTCTTATAACATCCCATTCTCATTTAACTTGTTTTTGAATATCCATTTAGTTCCAATGACATTTTTGTCATGGGGTCTTGGTACTAATGCCCAAGTATGATTATTTTCAATTTGATCGAGCTCTTCATTCATGGCTTGAATTCAACAGTCATCTTTGCTTGCTTGACTAACACTGTGAGGTTCTATAGTGGACAGAAATTCCAGATTGCTAGAAGCTCCCAGAAGAGTTCTTCTTGTTTGTACACAGTCCCGCACTGCTCCCCTAAGGAATTTAGTCCCAGATGATTCTTACAAACCATATACGGAAGGGCCTTTTCGGACAAACCATCTTCGGGTTACTACTTTGGGTTCACTACCATCATTATTATTTTATGTAGAATGATATGTCTCATCATCATCTTCATCTGTAGTTTGCTTTTCTTCTTTTGGAGCTGCAAAAGACTCATCAATAACAACATCAATACATTCAACAATATTTCAAAGTCTTTTATTGTAAAATTTATAGGCCCTGCTCCTAGAGGAGTATCCAAGAAATATCCCATCATCTGCTCTGGGTTCAAAGTTGCCAAGTTTCTCATCATTATTCTTGATGAAGCATCTGCTTCCAAAAACTCTAAAATGCTTCACAGTGGGAGGATTACCATACCAAAGTTCATATGGAGTTTTATCACTATTTACTCGAACATGTGCTTTGTTAAGAATATTTACCGCTGTATATGCTGCTTCTCCCGAAAAAGTGTCAGGTGTTTTGGAATCATCAAGCATAGCTCTAGCCATTTGTTGAACTGTTCTATTCATTCTTTCTGCTACGCCATTTTGTTGTGGAGTAGCAACTACAGAAAACTGTCTTTTTATGCCATGTTGTTCACAAAATTCAAGAAATTCATTTGATGTATATTCTCCTCCCTGATCAGATGATGCAGAACCTTGATTTTTAGATCTAATTCATTCTCAACTAGTGCTTTGAAGATCTGAAATTTCTCAAATGCTTCATCTTTGTGTTTAGCGAACCAATCCCTTTTACATTCTGAAAAGTCATCAATGAATAAGATATGGTATTCTTCACCACGTGGTGACTTTTTTCTCATAGGTCCACATTTGTGGTATGGATAAGTTCCAGAGAGAGGCTTGCCCGGTGATCCTTCCTTGGCATGTTATACCTCCGTTTGCATATGAGTAAGCGAGATTACATATGATATTTCGAGTGAAAATATTAGGAAGATCCAAGCGCGCGATGCAGCAGTTGTTGGAGTTAGAGAAGCTCGGATGCCCAAACTTCTATGCAATTTCTTGAAGATTTCCTCAAGTAACATTGTTCTTTGTAGTTCTTCAATACATATAGGTTGCTTGGAGTTCTTTTTCCTTTTATAATTATTTTACTTGTATCAAGATCACAAACCACACATTCTTTTGAACTAAAGACAACTTCGGTTCCTTGATCACACATTTGACTTACACTTAACAGGTTATGCCTTAATCCATCCACATACATGACATCATTAGCCTTCACCTTTTCTTTTAGAAACACAGACCCTTTTCCTTTAATTACAGCATGAGTATCATTTCCAAAAGTGACTTTCTTTTCCTTTTTCTCGACATTATATGCAAGAAGTTTGTCTTTATCTTTGTCATGTGTCTTGAGCATCCACTATCAATATGCCATTAGTTTTCTTCATCTTAAATAACGCTAGACCACAATTTTCAGCTTTGTAATTCCTTTTTTACTTTCGAGCTTGAGGGGACATGTTCTTTTAGCTGAACTTTGCTCCTGCATTCGGATTCTTCATGGCCAAAGTTATCTGATGACACATTCAACTTCCTTTTGAAGAGGAGAAAAGTTGTTATAGGTATTCTTCTTTGTTCCAATATCAGTCCTTTTCTTTCTTGCTTGTCTTGTCATGATAGTTTTATATGAAACACATTGAATAGCTTTATGACCAAAATTGTGACATGAGAAACATTGTCCATTGAAGTAGAAATTTATGCAATCATGAAATCTTCTATTTGAATTTACCTGCTGGTTGGTGTTCCTTTGATGAGTATTCGAGTTGAAGTTCCTTGACTTGAGCTGATCATGCTTTACCTGTGAGAAGTCTTTATCCCTTTGCTAAGTGGCAGAATGTTGTCGACCAGTTGTAGCTGCTTTTAGATAGTTTGGTGCTGAAGCCTGAGAAGATTCTCCGGTATATCCAAGACCAGTCTTTATAAGAGGAGAACGTTGTACCTTGATAATTTCATCCAAGGTTTCAGATCCTTTAGCAAATCTAAGGTTCAGAGTCTTTACTTTCTCAAGTTCTTTTCTTAGACTTACCACTTCACATTCTAATTTTTCATTATGCTTCTTTTCTTCTTCAATCTGATTTTTCAGAGTCTCTATGATCATTTTACTTTCTTCCAAGCATATTCTGAGTTGATTGTGTTTATTAAGAAAATCATTGTCTTCCAGAGCATCCATAAAATTATCCTTTTCTTCTTTAGAATCATTTTCAAAAGCCATAAGAAGTCTAAGATCTTGTTCATGCCTCTAATGGAATAACCCATCCTTGTCTTCATGAGTATAGTAACTTTTTCTAGTGCTAGACTGGTTCTTACTCCGTCTTGCTACTTCCTTTCCTTTTTCATGTGTTTCTTTATAAGGACATTTAGCAGCATAATGACCAACTCTTCCACAATCAAAACATTTGAAAGGAAGCTTACCTCTAAGCCGTCCTATGCCAAGTTGAAGTTTCTTTACGAAGTTTATCTCATCTTCTTCTGAGACATATCCTGATCCTTCTGCTATTTGTACTTCCTTCCCTTTTGTAGAAGTTCTAAAGACTGCTTATTTGACTTCAGATGGTCCCCTCTTCTCATTTACTTCCTTTATCGTTGTATGCCATGAAGTTGTACCACAGTAAGATTTTGAAGATCCTTCTTTCTTCAAGAGCTGAAACTTTTGACTCAAATTTTGTTGTTAGAGATCTTAAAATTTTCTCAACCAACGTAGATTCGGTTATTGTTTCTCCCAGATTTCTCATGCGATTTACAATATCATCAAGACGTAGAAAGAAATTTGCAATGCTTTCTTCATTAAGCATTTTTAGATTCTCATATTGAATTCTGAGAGTTTGAAGTTTAACAGCTTTTACCTTTGCATCACCTTCATAGCTTAGAATGATTTTGTCCCATATTGCCTTTGTTGTATTCAACTGCATGACTTTGACAAATTCTAATTCAGTGAGACTTCCCAATAGAGCGTTGACCACCTTTGCATTTGTTTCATAGTTCTTTCTTTCAGTTGGATCCGTTGGCACTGCAGCTGGATATTGATATCCTTGTTCAACAATTTCCCATACATATGATCCCAGAGACTGAAGATAGGACCTCATCCTTGTTTTCCAAAAGATTAAGTTGTTTCCGTTGAAGAGAGGAGGCCTGATAGATGTTGTTCCATATTGATTGCTCATTTTGATTGATCTTCCTTCTAGCGACTAAGATTTTCAGCAGGGTTTGTACGTACAATTGTTGGAAAAATACTGAGAGGGGGGGTGAATCAGTATTTTAAAGCTGAACAATTTTTCTTTCTTACTGAATCCAATCATGTACGTTCAACTATCTTATTATATTTTTTACTTAGAGCATTGCATCAGATAAGCATTAAGCATGAAACAAAGCATCAAACATGAATTACACATATGGACACCAGGATTTAAGGTGGAAACCCAATTTGGGAGAAAACCACCACTGCTGCAATATCAGTCTTCAATATTTTATTATAGAGAAAACTTCTTACAATATATGCTGGTGCAGACTCATACCAGCACGAAGGCACCCACCTACAGAAGGCTACAACCTTCTCTTGTTTACCAGCTTCTTCTGGAAGGGAGCTACAACCCCACAGTAGCTTCGACCTTCAGCACCACTGTGGACCTTGTTTCATCAATTTTCAGACTGGATCACATAGCCACAACCCCAGACTTTAGAAACTGTAAGCATTCGACATCCCGTTTGACTCTCTGGATAAAAATTCTTCAACAGACATGCTTTAGCTCTTCATTGATTCTTCTATTGAATGAATCCCAGATTCATTCTTTCGATGGGTGCAACATGGACTCAGAATTATCAGTTAAGCACGTCGTCTGTCCATACAGATATTCCTTAGAGGAATTCGCTCTTCTTCCGCACTTGACTCTCGCACCTCTGTCATATTCGAATAATGATCTTTGCCCTTTATATAGATCTCGCCTTTCTCAATACCATGAGTCTAAAACCACTCAACTGTTAATGGTATTCCTTTAGTTTATCCCCGGGGCTCTTCGATTTCTTTTTTTTTTTAATTTATTTTATTCAAATGAGGAGATTCAAATTATCTATGTGTGCCCAGCCTTTAACCCAAAGTTTAACCCTTTGTATTTTATAAACAATATCCAACGCTTTTCATAAGCAAGTGTCTTGTTGATGTGGTGAGTTCCGCAAGCGGAACAGCCATACATCTCAATCGTTTTGTATTAATAATTGTGCCAGTCCAATTTGAAACCCCAATCTTTGTCTCTGTCATATAATATTATAAACATTAACGTGCCACTGACTCATCAGTAATATATATATCCATATAACTTTTCGGGTTCTTCAAATAATATTCAATCTTCGACTCTGGGCCCACATCGCAGATGGCGAATCGGCGGTGTCAAACAACACTTGCGATTGTGATTGATCAACCAGACGCGACGACCACATAAAACATGGCTCATAGCGCAATCGGGTTCACACTTTGAACAAACGCAATCGAGGCACACCATAGAAAAGTTTCGATTGCGATCAGGACACGGATGCGATTGGCACATATTAACTCCAGCATATAATCGGATCGGGTCCGCCACTTCAATTGGAGCATATTACAAAAGGTATGCGATCAATCGGAAAGTTCCGATTGCGATTAAGATCCCGGACGCGATTGAATCTATTAATTCCATCGTATAATACTATCGGGTCTGCCAATTTCAATGTGCAATCGAACCCAACACTTAAGCGCTTCCGATTGCGATTGGGAACTCGGATGCGATTTGCAATAAACTGAGGCATATAACTCGATCGAGTCCATCCTTTGATCGGAGCACATAACAAAACTCCGCCGATTGAACCTTGCGATTCAAGACATGCGATTCCATTAAAACATCGCCACGTGGTCAAGTGGACCCACGGGCCTCGGCTGTTGGTGGGGGCGATTTATAATGTAACATTTGGTTGTATTGTGTAAAACTGTTCCACTATGGAACACTGCCACATCCACAAGACATTTTTATGTTTCATTTGGTACCTACATTCTTGCGGTGGAGTTAGTGATGCCTCATATCAAGACTACTGTCAACAAGACACTACTTCACCAAAATAACTTGTGATTCCGATTTAGAGCTTAAGTGGTGGGGACCACTTGTCCCGCCAAATCAGAAATAAAGGACTTCCGCCTGTTTAATTCAATTTTATGACTGTCTTGAATGACTCTGCTCCTCCGTAAATTAAATCTACAAGAATATCTTTGTTCCATTGTCAAAACGGCTCTGCCCATCACCTGTTAATTCTTTTCTGTCATTTGTGACTGCGGCCCATCAAGATTTAATTCTCCTTCAATGCACTGCTTATCTCTGTAAATGTATTCTTCCTCTGAGCTTTGCTGCTGATCATTGATCTCTGCAATTCTGCTGTGCTTTTGTTTCCCATGCCTTTGCCACATCCTTTGCCATCAATGAAAATATTCCAACAACTTGCTACTAATTCCTCCAACAATTAGAATTAGTGTAACTCACTTTAACTCAATTTAACTTAAGTAATTGTTACAACTCAAATTAAAATACACCTAGGCTCCTAAAATTTTGGAATCCCACTACACAACTCAAGTTAGGCACTCAACCCGAATTGACTAAGGCATCTATGTGAGATTAACTTAGTTAACTCGTATAAGTTATCTTTTGATGTGGAATTACAATTTTATCCTAATTAATTACAAGAGAAAATTAAATCAGTTTTTTCCTATTTCCATTTTAAACACTCCCTCTTAGGAAGAAATGGATTATTAGATACCCAATGGTCTCATGGAATAGTCACATAGACCCCGCTAAGTTCATCATGAAATTGTGTGAATTTTCTCAGGTACTACAAAATTGAGTTACCTTTCTACATTTTGATTCTTTGAAGCTTGTCCTTCAGTGCTAGTTTCTTGTGTTCAATTTTGTTCTCAAACAATTCATTCAGTGTTTTCCACATTGCAAATGGTATTTATTTCCCATGGATATTCAAGACAATATGATCTATAACTACCTCCAATATGATCCTCCTCACTTTATCTACATCGTTATTCCACTAAGTGAGATCTAGGGCTTGAATTACTAGGGGTTTTAGTACATCTATTTTGATTTAATATTGGGTTGAATATTCTATTCGTCTTCATATTTTCCAATGAACCTTGACCGGTGCCATAGAAAAATGGTAGATTGAGCTCCCTAAGGAATTTTCTTCGATTTCAATTCCTTGGCCATGGCCTTCCTCACTGACTTCCATCTGCCTTTCTTGTATGAAACCGATACCCATCCTATTTGAGATCCTATGGTGGCGTCATCGTATTTGAGATCCCTGATCAAATATTGACCGAATGGTCTACAAAATCATTCGTTCCAAATATTGCACAATATCTTGCAATGGGAGGGTGTTTCTTGAAAGAGGAGGTCATTTATATATCTCAATACCTCTATTTTTTTATTTTCAGTCTGAGAATATATATTAGCTATTACCTTATGCACTGCATCCTTTCAATCATCCTGCATCATCTCAGTCTCTTGTTACACCTTCAGTGGATGGTGTTATTTGGATGGTGGCTCATACTGATAGTAGTGTGCCTAAGACTTCTTCAGAGTCTCAATCCACTGTTGTCACTGTACCCCCTAGTCCTTCCCATAACAAGAATAATCCTGGTAAAACCTAAGAGGTAAATGATGTTCAGTATACCATAACAGATAAATCCTCAAAAGATAAGAAAAAGGGTAAAGGCAAGTTTAAATCCAAATGCCCTAAATAGGATTCAAAGAATTCATCTTCTGGTGATTCTTTAATGTGTAAGCCGAAATGTCCTTGTCTAATATGTGATGATGATCATTACACCAAGGATTGTCCTTGGCATACAAAAGTTGCTCATCTTCTAAAGGGCGCACCTCGAACTCCAACCGTTCTGAAGGAATCATTTCCTTCCCAGCATACGAAAATGGTACATAAAGTTTAATTGTCTAGAAGTTCTCAGGTGTTCGTGGATGGAACACAATACATTGAAATCACCACCAGAAATAAATATTATCCCAATCCATATAAGGCTCCTATGGAACCGGAAGTTATAGATCACCCTTCCTCTTTCATGCCTCTTACCATTTTCCTCTCAAGATCAAGAGACCGAGTAGTGACTCAGTCATCCAACGACACCCATAATGTGTTCTTCGAAAATCGTATTACAATTTGAATTATAGAGAATAAAAACAATACAATATTGTTGAAGATCTGGCTCAAGTGCCTTCGGTGATGTCGGCATTCGATGTCCTTCAGTCATGTCCAACATAATGAAAGGCACTACTCTTCGCTATTGGAGGGATTGATCCCTCGTATTCTAGTCTGATTACTTTAAATCTTGAGAATTTAATTCCTCACCTCCCATATCAATTATATTTTCCGATTCAAATTATCATTATGGCAAGGACTATTCATCGGATTGTCATTGATGACAACACTTTGACCTCCATCATGTTTGTCACATGTTGGAAAGCCATTAGCTCTCCCCCATTGAGTCAGTCCCCAAATACCTTAGAAGACTTCAATGGTTGAGGTTCTTGTCCATACGGTATTCTCAAGGCATTTCCCATCCTGTTGGGGGGGAAAATGTTTACCATGGAAGTTGAGGTGGTAGACACCTGCTTGAATTAGAATCTTCTTCTTGGACATAGTTGGAAAAACACTATGGGTTGTGTGGTATCCTCCCTCTTTCACATCGTTCGTTTCCCTCATCAAGGGAAGATCATGACTATTAATCAGTTGATTTTCTTCCCCTTTGAATCTTTAGCAAGTAAAATTCCATATGTTGGGAGGGTCAGTAGTCCTTATGAGAACATTGGGTCAGGTTTTTACAAAGAGTCATCTCTTATGGGAGTTATTCTGCTTCCGCCTTAGAATGTTGCCTCTGTCAATATGACTTTTTCCAGTCACGATCCATTGATTGATTCCAATCCCAACTAGATCAAGAGCTTTGGTGACGTTATGCCTCTTATCCAGGTAGAGAAAATGTATCAAGATATTCTCATGGCTTATAAATCTGCATCTGAAACGAATAGTAATTTGGTTTTTTCCCTACATAATTTTTTGTAGTCTCCCAGGTTTAGTTCTTGGGACTCTGATGATCCCTTGAATGAAACTTTCCCCACTTATGAGAGTATAGTGGAGGTAGTGTCTCTCAAAGAAACTCCATGGGATGATGGACATCATCGTTCCTCATTCCTCCCAATCCTAGGTGACATTTCCACCTATCTAGGATCCATTGCTTCACTCGTACCAACTGACCCACTTCAAAATCTATCTTTGATTCATGAAGTGATATCCAAAGGGAACATGGGAAATATCAATCTGACCATTCTGATCGATATATGTATTAAACAATAGATTGTCGAGAATGTGAATATTAGTGCATCTTGTTCTCCCAATGAGATCAAGATCTACAAAGAAAATTTTCATGAGTTTCACAATGTCTTCATGAGGTCATATCAAGAATTTATAGGCATTGATCCAGGTATCATGGTACACAAAATTCCCACCTATCTGGATTCAAATCCCATTCACCAACGACTTCATCTTGTGCACCGAAGAAAGGCTACTACCCCATACCATTGATATATTGGGTCTCGAATATTTTTTGTGTCAATAAGAAGCAAGGGACCATTCAGGTTTGTGTTGATTACAGTGATATCAATCGAGCTTGTTGTTTGGTCTCAATCTAGTCTCCTAAACTGAGCTCATTTAATTGTCAACCAGGATTTGTAAACTGCTGAAGTGAAGTGTACCATATGTACCTAGGTGCTTGTTTCCTAATGCGTTGTGTGTAGTGTTTTGTGATGTTTTTGGTCTTTTATATTGATTTATGATGTTTTTGGTCTTTTGGTGTTTTATGTTCACAATGAAAATGCCTAGAAAACTAATAGAAAGGGGTTGGTGATCAAAACAGAGTTAAGTCTAATGTGTGGAATGGCCAATGCAATTGGAATCACTGAAGCAGAATCTGAACTATGACTAAATAAAAGCAAAAGCTTGATAATGACTTCTTAGGCAAATGACACAAACTAAACTTGAAAAATGATCACTAAATATGCAAATCCTCTAACTAAACAGTTAAACACTAATGATGCAATACTCTGTCCTAAGCTCTTTTATTCTATGATTAATTCCTAGTTCTACTCTGCAATTTAATTGAATGTCACATAACTTATACTCAAAAAGTTATTGGTTTCTTGTTCAAAATAGTTCTTTTGAGGAAGAGCTCTGTTTATAAAATGATGAGGAGATTGCAGAGAGATTTCAGACCTTATAGTGATGTTGTCTTCTGTTCCTATGGCTATGGATCATTTGTAGTTTTTAGAACAAGAAGATGTTTGTGAATAATGAAGGTTGTCTTGTTAATCCTAACAACTAGAGTAATCTATTGTGCAATGGATGACAATTTGAATATGAGATGCAAGTGCAATGAGTTAATCTAAGAATGAACCTAAGATGCCACTAAACTAGATCAATGTTTAATTATAAGTCATCATCAAACTTGAAACAAAGTAACTGAACATGAATTAAATGCAACGAAACTCCGGAGCATTCTAACTATGCTAACATGATTTATTCTATGAAGTTACACAATCTATTTGTTCATCATTAGTGATATTTTGGAAGAGTTCCTTCTTTTGGAAGGGGTAGAACAATTTTGACTATGTAATTAAATGCAATTGTAAGAAAATGGACTGAAAGCAAATGAAAAACTAAGTTATCATACCCATACCCTACTCGTTATTATGATGTCTTGGGCAAGTGTTTAAGAGCAAGAACAGAGATGATACTTAGTAAAAACACACAACTAAATCATTCATTATCACAGTCATGTCTTGAACTTCTTAAGGATGTCTTGGAAGAATTTCTTCTTGTGGAAGAGTGATTAGAACAAGTGTAACTGTGATAGTGAATAGCAAAACTACAACTAAATCCTACAGTACCACAGCTATTCATCATTCATCATTATAATCTGTTGGAAGAGTGTCTTCTTGTGGAAGAGCTGGAATGAATATAACTACAGTAGCTAGTTAAAACAACTATAAATTCAACTCCTAATCCTACAATACCATAGTCATTCAACATTCATCATTTTAATCTGTTGGAAGAGTGTCTTCTTGTGGAAGAGCTAGAATGAATACGACTACAGTAGCTAAACAAAACAACTACCAATTCAAATGCAAAACGTAAAGGCAGCTAGGAAAACTTATCTAATTTACGCAAAATAAATCCGTGCAAGAGGCAGGGGCCCTCTACCACTTGACGGCATTCAACTCCAAATTAAATCACGCGTTCAAAATAACTTTGTCTGCTCCATTAACGATGCAATAGTTTGAACATAACACTCTGCGTTTTCAGGAATGTATCACAGAGTTTGAACAAAATCTAGCAGCAAATCTAACATAAAATCTCCAACATAGCTCTCGGTCTCCCAAGAGTTTATAAAGAAAATGCACGTAACAATAATTACAACAATTTAGGAACAATGTCTTTCCTTATCCGAATCACGTTAGAACTCTTTGAAGTGGCTGCGTGAAGAAGAAAAGACATCTGGACTGAGACAGTCCTACTAGGAGTCTTCCTTCATAAATGTGTTCCCACGTGCATAACCGTACCCAGAATCCATTTCTTCCTCCATGATGAGCAACGAACCATGTAGACACGACGTGGATCATGCCCATATGTGGTTTTTCTCAAGAGGCCACCTGGAACATACTCAAACATGAAGGCAGCTGCAGAATCGCCGGTTAGCTATGGAATGTCTGCATTCTGCAGTTAGTTCCGGTCAAAATGCTTAACAATGGAAAAAATCACAAAATTCAACAAGTCAGTCATGTAAATCATTCTAGAAGTAATTTTAACTATATTTATTGATCAATTGGGTTTAAGATAGAAATGGACAAGGGAAAATGAGGTAAAATGAGGTGAAGGAAAGCACAATTTTGAGGCTCAGCATACCCCCACTGCTGTCTCTTTGCATGTCCTCATGCAAGTTATCCTATGAATTCAGAGGCTTCTGCAAGGACATCTAATCCCCTTCTTCTCCTTTGTCTGGAAGCTAGAGGTCTTCTGGGTTTCCTGATAACAAGTTTGAACCTAAGGTTGGTGAGTGCTCTGATTAGCTTTTTGTTCCTTGTCTTCAACTTCTCATTGGTCCTATCCACTTTGTCTATATGCAGGGATAAGGTTGAGTTCATATCAGTTTTGAGCTTGATTTGATCTTTGAGAATTTCATTCTCATTTTTGATGTGTCTATTTAGTAATTCCAACTCATACCTATCCCTTCTTAATATATCTATTTCAGACAGTGGAGGACTGGGGGTTCTTTCTCTGCTTTCTGAAGCTGCCCTCTCTAAGGTTTCCACATAGTCATAAATTTCCTGTTGAGCAGGATCAATTTCAGGGGTTCCTTCATAAAAATCCTCTTCATCATCCTCTTCAATGAGTGTTTCTTCATCTTCTATATTGATTACCCCTGTTTGTTTGATTGGTGTTTTCTTCAGTTTTCCCTTTAATCTGTGGCTTCTCCTAAGCTGAGAGGATCCCTCTCCTTTATCTGTGGCAGATTCCTTGATTATCTTCTCTTCCTTAAGTTGCCTCTTGATTCGAGTCAACTTCTCTAAAATGATTTCCTCACTGCTCTCTTGAACTGGTTTGTCAATTTTAACTTTTGAAGCCCTCCATTTCCTACTTCTCTTTGTAGGCTGTGGTTCAGGTGATGGTTCTTTTGCTTCTTCAAAATGATTTCTTATTAAGAAATCATCCCATGTATCATTTATTTTAGCTAGATGATGCTCAATCAAAATTTTGACCAAACCATGATGATACAGGGTTGTCTCTAAAAATTGAACTCTTCTCTGAACACAGGAAGCCATCTTCTTCAGACTTTGAAGCAAGAAATATGGTAGGTTTAAGTCTTCTCCCAGAAAATGCATCATTAGTCTAATGTGGTAGACATAAAATGTCCCATATCTACCCTCACATGTAAAAAAAATTTGTAAAAGAAGTAGTATGTTTCTCCATTTGTTTTTCAATGCAGAACTGGGAATTCCTTTCTTGAATACACTAACATCCATATTTGGTGATTTTAAAATTTGTTTCCAGGAGTCATTGTGGAATTCTCTATTTTTAAACCATCTCTCTCCAGTTCTAGGAAATCCTGTAGCCTCTGCAATAAAAACTTCAGTGACAGTAAACTTGACATCCCCTACTTCAACTTCGATTCCTTGAAATGATCTTGCAAATGTTTTAGTGACTTCCTTATGAAAGCCATTAAATTTTTCCAAAAATTGAAGCCATCCTATTTGTTGTAACATTTCTTTGCATTGTGGGTAACCTTCTAAATATTTTGAACCCACAGGTTCAGTCCTTACGATGAAACCCATGATTTTTCAATATCAAATTAACACTCTTCTACCCACAAAACAATGACTTTCACTTTCGGATTGAAATGGCTTCAATTTTGGAATGACATACCTCTGATTTATAGTGGCAACAGCTTCAAAACCTCTGACTGATATGCCTCTGTTTGATCATGAAAGCAGTTTCAAATTTCGAACTGATATGTCTCTGATAGATAGTGAGAGATGGCTTCAAATTTCTTTTTGTGCAATACCTCTGGCTCTTAGTAGCAAATGGTTTCGGTTTTAACACTGCAACACCTCTATCTTTTGGTAACAAAAGACTTCAAACTCAATCACTGCAACACCTCTGTCTCTAGTAGCAAATGGTATGCTTCAAACTTAATCACTGCAACACCTCTGTCTCTAGTAGCAAATGGTATGCTTCAAACTCCGTCCACAGTGATATTTTATCTGCCCACGGGATCAAGTGGCTTCAAGTCCTCACACTGTTATACTTCCAAATTTACCCTTCTGCTCTGCTCCGCGTTTACAATGCTCAATGCTATTCAAACTGATATCCTTTAGCTCTGCTCCTGGTGATAATAATATCTTTGTCTTCGGAATGGAATACCGGCTACGGAATGAAGTTATGGCAGTGGTCACGGAATGGAGTAGTGGAGTGAGGTGGAGGGATTGTATTAATGATTGAGGAGACAGCGGAGGATTTTACGACGGCAGAGGGAATCATCATCATTAAATGACTTGGTTAAGAGACGTGTAAAATTCAAATGCTTTGGCCATTTCACCGCTTAAATGCTATCGAATATGAAATTTGAAATGGAAGATTTTAATCCAAAGTCTGTAGAGGGTTTGTTGGTGTTTGATCAATAAAAAAAATTAAAATAATCTTTTCGAATAATCCATAACTAAACTATGCTAAACTTTTATGAAATGCCATTGTAATTTTAAACTTGTTACCTCTGCCCTTTATTTGATTTTTGTAGCCTTTGTCTTCTCTGCTCATCTTTGGAGGAATCTTCATAATTTTCTTGATGCTTTTGATTCATGAATACACTGGGTCACTTTGTTGTAATTCTGATGTCTGCTAGTTGATGCCTTCAGGATTTGTAGCTGCGGAAAGACGATCGGGCTGCAAAAAGGCTGATCAGCTGCAGAATGTCCACTGAGCTGCAAAATGTTCCCATAGAACACTTTAATCATGAAAATGGAATGTTTTTGGAGTATGGGTGAAATGTTATGTAGTATGAATGAAAATGGATGATGGATTATGATATGTATGAAGTGGATAATGGAATGAAATGGATTCAGTTCATGAAATGGAATGAAGGAACATAAGGGCTGTTCTGCAATCCATGACATATTTTACTCACTTACAACAAGATATCAAATTTTGTGTTTTGTCATGAAAATGAGATGGATGGAAGATGGAATGAGATGAATGAAATGTGGAATGGAGTGAAATATGAATGATGGATGAGATGGAGTATGGATGGATAAGTGAATGGAGTGAGATGAAATGAATCATAAGCACTATGGAACTGAACTTATGATTTTTATAATAGCTGCTTATAAAAACAAAAATGGGAAAAGTTAGAGTGTCAGAGAGACTCTGATTTTCACCCTATCTTTTCTGTATAAACATGCCAATCAATGATTGGTTTTCATGTTTATACCTTTATTTTTTTTTTTAATTTTTTTTTTTTTCAAAATAGGAATGCTTCAGAAAATTTAATCAAGTTGATGAAGAAGAGAGACTCTTCTTCATTAACTTCACATCATTGTCTTCTTGGAACTTCTTCACAAACTCTTCTCTTGAGAGTGGCTTGTGGTATAGCTTCAGTCTATGACCATTCACAAGAAAAGTGACTTCCTCTTCATCTATAGTTCTGATTTTTACTGCCCCATTATCAAAAATTCGAACAATTTCATATGGCCCAAGCCAATGTGTCTGAAATTTCCCTTGAAAATCCTTGAATTTTGAATCAAACAAGAGAGCCCAGTCACCCTCTTTGAATTTCTTCTCCTTGATGTAGTTGTCATGCCATCTAGCCCTTTGCTGTTGGACTAGACTTGCTTTCTGAACTGCATCTTGTCTGATCTCATCCAACTCATTAATTTGCTCCAGTCTATGCTTTTGTGCCTCCGTTAGATCAAGTCCTAGCTGAACTGCCATCTTGAATGTTTGAATTTGGAACTCTATAGGAAACAAAACTTGCTTCCCATAAACAGGCTCATAAGGAGTATGGCCTGTTGTGTTTCTCCATGTAGTTCTATAGGCCCACAAGGCTTCAGGAAGCCTATCTACCCAATCTCTTCTATGTAGATGAACAATCTTTGTTAGGATCCCTTCAATGACTTTATTAGTGGATTCCACTTGACCATTTGCTTGTGGATGATAAGGAGTAGATGTTCTATGTCTGATTTTGTACTTCTCCATCATTTGCTCCACTTGCCTTGATGTAAATTGAGCTCCTTGATCTGTAACAATTTCCCTTGGGACACCAAAACGAGTAAAAATATCCTCAAAAAGAAAAGTAACTACAGATGATTCATTAGCAACAAGTAATGGTTTAGCTTCTACCCACTTAGTAACATAATCGGTGCAAACTAATATGTATTTCTTTTGTCTTGATGGAGGACTAATAGGTCCTACAAAATCCAAGGCCCATTTTTCAAAAGGTTCAATGTGTACCTGAGGTTGTAATGGCATCTCACTTGAAGGAGAAGGTTTCCCTACCCTTTGGCAACTGTCACACCTTTTGACATACTCCCTTGCATCTTTAAACAAAGATGGCCAATAATATCCTAAATTAAGGATCTTATAGGTTGTCCTCTTGTCTGCAAAGTGTCCGCCACAAGGTTCATCATGACATGCCTTGAGAATTTCAGGCATCTCATCTTCACGAACACACCTTCTAATGATCAAATCTAAACCTGTCTTGTACAACTCATTAGCGACCCATGAATATCTTGCACTATCATTAATGATTTTCTTTTATCCCTTGCATTCATAATTGAAGGAAATTTTCCTGAAACTAAATAATTAGCAATATCAGCAAACCATGGAGTTTGAGTAGAAACTGCAAAAAGATATTCATCAGGAAATTGATCTTCAACCGGAGTGTCATCTTTGATATTTTTAATTCTAGACAGGAAGTCAGCCACAATGTTTTGTTTTCCAGGCCTATCTAGAATAGTAATGTTGAATTCTTGCAATAATAACAACCATCTTATAACTCTGCCATTAGTGATTGATTTATTCATTAAGTATCTAATTGCAGAATGATCAGTATGAATAAAAGTTTCATAGCCTGTTATATAGTGTCTAAACTTGTTAATGGCATGAACAACGGCTAAAAACTCTTTTTCAGTTACAGTATAGTTTAACTCTGCAGGAGTCAAATTTTTACTGATATAATAGATGGCATAGGGAATTAAATATTTCTGTCCCAATACTGCTCCTAAAGCTGTATCAGAAGCATCTGTTGAGATATGAAAAGGTAACTTCCATTTAGGTCCCCTTAATATAGGTGCTTCAGAAATTTTGGTTTTCAGGGTTTCAAAAGCTAACTGGCAATCAGAAGTCCATTTGAATTCACAATCTTTGGTGAGTAATTTGAAGAGTGGAGATGCTATTTTGGTGAAGTTTTCTATAAATCTCCGATAATATCCTGTAAATCATAGAAAACTTCTAACATCTCTTTGACAACTTAGAATGGATAAGTTAGATATGACTTCAACTTTAGACTCATCAACTCTAATCCCATCCCCTGAAATGTGGTGTCCTAAAACAATACCTTCAGTAAACATCATAAAACATTTTTCATGACTAAGTGAAAGGTTTGCTTCTTGACATCTTTTTAAGACTTTTTCCAAGTTTTCTAAAGCCTCTTCAAATGTATCCCCATAAACTGTAAAATCATCCATATACACCTCTACACAGTCATGTATCAGATCAGAAAAAATTCCTAATACTGCCCTTTGGAATGTTGCAGGTGCATTGCATAACCCAAATGGCAATACTCGGTAGGCATAGGTACCCAAGGACAAGTAAATGTGGTTTTATCTTGGTCTTCAAGTGCTACTTGGATTTGATTGTAACCACTAAACCCATCTAGGAATGAAAAGTACTTTTTACCTGCTAATGTATCTAATGCTTGATCTATGAAAGGTAAGGGAAAATGGTCTTTAAGAGTAGCTTTATTCAGTTCTCGGTAGTCAACACACACCCTCCATTTTCCATTTTTCTTAGGCACAATCACTAAAGGAGAAACCCACTGACTATCTGAAATAGGATAGATGAAGTTAACATTTAACAATTTTTGTAATTCTTCCTTGACAATTTCCCTAAGATTTGGATTCATCCATCTTTGAGGCTGTCTGATTGGTTTGCAATTTGCCTCTATATAGATGTGATGAGTACAAGTCTTGGGACTTATCCCTTTCATGTCGGTGTATTCCCATGCATATGCAGAAGAATGTCTCTGTAATACTTTGACAAACTCTTCTTGTTGAGATTTTTCTAGGTTTTTGTTTATGTTCAAGGTTTTGCCTGGAAAAATTTCACTTGTAGAGCTGCCAAATTTGTCCATAGAATGAAGAGACATCTGCCTAGATGACAAGAACTCAATATTGGATCCCTCTTGAAATGATTCATTTTTATGTTCTAGAGAGGATTAAAAGTTTTCTAGAGTATTCAGAATTTGATTATCTTCACTAATTTCTGAAATTGTGAAGAGTGGTTGTAAATATTCTTCATCCTCTATCCATTGAGTGTCATCTAGATCTGTAATTGTCCTAGCTGGAGGATATAAAATGAATTTCTTTGTTGAAATACCATCAGAAATATACATATCACCGGACCTACAACTAATAAAAGCATCAGCTGTAGCCAACCAAGGTCTTCCTAGTATAACAGGATGGCCTCCTAGATTATTCTTGGGTGTTAGGATCATGAAATCCACAGGGTACTCCCAAGAGTCTAGGGACACTAGAATGTCTTCTATTACCCCATCTGGTCTGATCAAAGATCTATCTGCTAATTGTAATAATGTGGGTGTAAAGAGAAGATTAGGAAGTTTCAGTTTGTCCATGATCTGTCTACTCATGATATTTATTGCTGCTCCTAAGTCAATGAGTGTGTTTTGAATTTCAATTCCATTGATGTGAATTTTGACAACTGGATTTCTTGGGTCAAGATACTTTGGAATAGTAATCTTACCCATCATAATGTCTGCTATTTGTCCTACCAGTTGAATTTTCTTGGTTTCTCTTATTCTTTTTCTTGTTGTCTTCATACTCAACTCCTTTATTGTTTTGGCTAAAATTGGGATTTCTTTGATGGCTTGCAATAATGGAATTTTAATACAAACATTTCTCAATTCATCTAAGAAATCATAATTAGGCACCATTATTTGTTTTTCTACACCTTTATCAATTTGTAGTCTTTCCGGAAAGGGAGGTATAGAAGTAGATGTGGATGGTTGCTCTAATACTGGAGTTGAATTTATTGAATCTTTTTGTTTTAGTTTTTCAATGTTTTGGTCTTGAAAGGATGTATCTTCCTCAAGAATTTTATTAACCCGTAGGGAGTCTTCCTCAGAATTATCTTGTTCTTGTATGATCACAAAAGGTTTCCTCTTCTCAAGTATCCTTCCAGACCTAAGTTGAACATCACTAAGGTCTAGAGGAGTAATTAAATAAGTTGGAAATTGTTGTCCTTCTATCATATATGTATTATGAGGGTTCTTATTATTGGGGTTTGGTATAGGCTGAGCTGGCAATTGATTGGATTTTTGAGGGAATGGTAATGGAAGTGGTTGATTTTGATGTGGTTGGTTCTGATGATGTTGTTGAGGATTTTGTTGAAAATTTTGTTGAAGATTTTGAGGAAAATTTTGTTGGGAATTTTGAGGATAAAAATGTGGATATGGCGGATAGGATGGTGGATACTGATAATATGGAGAGTATCTTCCATAGGGACCTTGTGATCCTTGTGCCCAAGCTTGATATTGATTTTCAAATTGGGGCCAAGGTTGCTGCCACGAATTCCAAGGTGGAGGTTGATTATACATTTGATCATGGAATCCTTGTGTCTGAAATCCCTGCCAAGGTCTTCTAGATACAAAATTAAGAGACTCTGTGGAATCTGTAGGAATTTCTTCCTGAAAAACAGCCTTGAGACCAGGAAGAGAAGGACAATTCTTGGTCTCATGTTTCTCAGAACAAATAACACAGGTTTCTACAACTTTTACATCTAGATGACACTCTCTCAAGGCATGTTTCTTCCTACATTTGGGACAAAAGATTGCCAAGGCATCAGATTCAGCCTTTTGCTTTTTTTGTATCTTGAGGGTGTCTATTTGTTCACTAAGACTCCCTAAGATGTCAGATTTAAAATCATCAAGCATGTGTCCTATTTCTGATCTACTTACTGTCCCAGAAGCAGATTTACTTGCCCTTGCAAGAGCAGGATCTCTTGGACCTTTGACAGTTTTAGATTTCCCTCTTGAAAGGTTGATACATAACTCAGATATTTCGGGTAATGTGAGTTGTGATATATCCCCTTTTCCCATCATGTTAAGAATATCCAACCATTCATCCCTAATTGTTTTCAACAAAAGAGCTTTTAAGGTGTCTTGATCTAGATTTTCCATTTTTTCCCTTTTGATGTTGTAATTAAATCTTTCCAACAAATATTCTAAGTTTTCATCTTCTTTTTGTAACATCTTGAACACTTCTTCCTTATGATTAACCGACATACAATAATCCAAGTATCTCTCTAGAAATGCTTGTTTCATGTCTTCCCATGTTCTAATAGAACTACTGTTTAAACTCATAAACCACTTCAATGCTGCTCCTTTTAGAGTTGAAGGAAATAATTTCAATTTTTGAGCATCTTGTAGATAGTCATAAGTTCTACACAGCACTTCAAATTCGAATAAGAAAGTTTCAGGATCCTCAGTTTTAAGTCCATAGAAGTTCGGAAGGACAGAAGATGAAATGTTTTTCATGGTTGTATTGGTTTCTTCATCAAGTATAGGGAACCCAAAAGAGCTTCCTATTCTACCTCTTCCTCCTTCTGCACCTCTACCTGCTTCTCCTCTTCCTCCTTCTCCTCTACCTCTACCTCTACTTCCTCCAAATAATGTGTGTTCTCCATTAATAACTCCTCCTCCTCCTTCTTCTGCCATGGTTGACTCTCCTGTGGAAGTAGAAAGGTTTGTATCCTCAACAAGAGTTTTTGGACCTTCTTCTATGGCAGGTTCAGTGGATGAAGTGGAAGGTTTCTCTAATGGAATAGGTGACCTTAGATCTTCTAGAAGTCCAGGATCAGTAAAGGATGGAAGATGGGTTTGAGTTGAAGGTGTACTAGTTCTCGGTCTAGATGAAACAAGTGGTGTTCTAGAAATAAAACTTCTGCCTCTGCTGCTTATAAATCTTCCCCTTGAATCTCTCTCCCTACGCATAAAATTGTTTTTGGATGCTAAGAAACAAAGGTTACCTAGTTTTCACTTCCCCGGCAAAGGCGCCAAAATGTTTGGTCTCAATCTAGTCTCCTAAACTGAGCTCATTTAATTGTCAACCAGGATTTGTAAACTGCTGAAGTGAAGTGTACCATATGTACCTAGGTGCTTGTTTCCTAATGCGTTGTGTGTAGTGTTTTGTGATTTTTTTGGTCTTTTATGTTGATTTATGATGTTTTTGGTCTTTTGGTGTTTTATGTTCACAATGAAAATGCTTAGAAAACTAATAGAAAGGGGTTGGTGATCAAAACAGAGTTAAGTCTAATGTGTGGAATGGCAAATGCAATTGGAAACACTGAAGCAGAATCTGAACTATGACTAAATGAAAGCAAAAGCTTGATAATGACTTCTTAAGCAGATGACACAAACTAAACTTGAAAAAAATGATCACTAAATATGCAAATCCTCTAACTAAACAGTTAAACACTAATCTTACCATGATGCAACATTTTGTTCTAAGCTCATCTATTCTATGACTAATTCCTAGTTCTATTCTGCAATTTAATTGAATATCACAGAACCTTTACTCAAAGAGTTATTGGTTTCTTTTTCAAAGTAGTTCTTTTGAGGAAGGGCTCTGTTTATAAAATGATGAGGAGATTGCAGAGAGATTTCAGACCTTATAGTGATGTTATCTTCTGTTCCTATGGCTATGGATCATTTGTAGTTTTTAGAACAAGAAGATGTTTGTGAATAATGAAGGCTGTCTTGTTAATCCTAACAACTAAAGTAATCTATTGTGCAAAGGATGACAATGTGAATATGAGATGCAAGTGCAATGAGTTAATCTAAGAATGAACCTAAGATGCTACTAAACTAGAACAATGTTGAACTATAAGTCATCATCAAACTTGAAATGAAGTAACCGATCATGAATTAAATGCAATGAACTCCGGAGCTTTCTAGCTATACTAACATGCATTATTCTATGAAGTTACACAATCTGTTTGTTCATCATTAGTGATATTTTGGAAGAGTTCCTTCTTTTGGAAGGGGTAGAACAATTCTGACTGTGTAATTAAATGCAATTGTAAGCAAATGGACTGAAAGAAAATGAAAAACTAAGTTATCATACCCATACCCTACTCGTTATTATGATGTCTTGGGCAAGCGTTTAAGAGCAAGAAAAGAGATGATACTTAGTAAAAACACACAACTAAATCATTCATTATCACAATCATGTCTTGAACTTCTTAAGGATGTCTTGGAAGAGTTTCTTCTTGTGGAAGAGTGATTAGAACAAGTGTAACTGTGATAGTGAATAGCAAAAACTACAACTAATTCCTACAGTACTATAGCTATTCATCATTCATCATTATAATCTGTTGGAAGAGTGTCTTCTTGTGGAAGAGCTAGAATGAATATAACTACAGTAGCTAGTTAAAACAACTATAAATTCAACTCCTAATCCTACAATACCATAGTCATTCAACATTCATCATTTTAATCTGTTGGAAGAGTGTCTTCTTGTGGAAGAGCTAGAATGGATACGACTACAGTAGCTAAAACAAAACAACTACCAATTCAAATGCAAAACGTAAAGGCAGCTAGAAAAACTTATCTAATTTACGCAAAATAAATCCGTGCAAGAGGCAGGGGCCCTCTACCACTTGACGGCATTCAACTCCAAATTAAATCACGCCTTCAAAATAACTTTGTCTGCTCCATTAATGATGCAATAGTTTGAACATAACACTCTGCGTTTTCAGGAATGTATCACAGAGTTTAAACAAAATCTAGCAGCAAATCTAACATAAAATCTCCAACATAGCTCTCGGTCTCCCAAGAGTTTATAAAGCAAATGCACGTAACAATAATTACAACAATTTAGGAACAATGTCTTTCCTTATCCGAATCACTTTAGAACTCTTTGAAGTGGCTGCGTGAAGAAGAAAAGACATCTGGACTGAGACAGTCCTAATAGGAGTCTTCCTTCATAAATGTGTTCCCCACGTTCAAAACCTTACCCAGAATTCGTTTCTTCCTCCATGATGAGCAACGAACCATGTAGACATGACGTGGATCATGCCCATATGCGGTTTTTCTCAAGAGGCCACCTGGAACATACTCAAACATGAAGGCAACTGCAGAATCGCCGGTTAGCTACGGAATGTCTGCATTCTGCAGCTAGTTCCGGTCAAAATGCTTAACAATGGTAAAAATCACAAAATTCAACAAGTCAGTCATGTAAATCATTCTAGAAGTAATTTTAACTATATTTATTGATCAATTGGGTTTAAGATAGAAATGGACAAGGGAAAATGAGGTAAAATGAGGTGAAGGAAAGCACAGTTTTGAGGCTCAACACTTGTCCTAAGGATAATTACCCCACTCCTTTTATCGATTGTATCATTGATGAATGTGCCAGGAGTGATAATTTCTCCTTTATGGAGAGTTTCTCTAGCTATAACCAGATTAACATTTCTCTTGGTGATCAACATAAAACTGATTTTATCTGTCTATGGGGGAATTTTTCCTATAAGAATCTCCCTTTCGGCTTAAGGAATGCTGCAAAAAACTTCCAGTGAGCTATTTATTATGCATTTCATCACATCAATCACATAGTTCAGCGATATCTCGATGACCTTCCAACTCATTCTGTGAAATGTTTAGATCAACGAGAACGCCTTAGAGTTATCTTCCTACTCTGTCGACACTATAATATCTAGTTGAACCGTCATAAGTGTATCTTTTGTGTTGAATGTGACCGGCTCCTGGGTTTCATGATGTTCAAATAAGGCATCCACATCGATCCTCTAAAAATTGAGGCAATAATTAGCTTTCCTCCTCTCTCTTCTGTTCATCAACTACAAATTTTGTAAGGAAAATCTGACTTCCTTCGTTGTTTCGTACTCAATTATGTTGAGCTTTCCAAAGGCGTTACACGCTTATTGAAAAATGGAATATTGTTCCTATGGGATGAAATTTCTGAGAGCTCTTTGGAATCATTGAACAAAGCCCTCATCATGGCTCCGCTACTGCATCCTCCCAATTATCACCACAACGAATGCTTGTATTTGGTAGCCGCCGAGAACACTATTGGCATGGTCCTGGTTTAGGATGATGACAATGTTTAGGAACATGTAGTGTACTACTTGAACCATAATATGCTTGATAATAAGACTTATTATTCTCATGTAGAGAAACTTGCATTGGTTTTTGTTCATTTTGTTCAACGTTTCCATCACTAAATTATCGTGCGCAAAACCTTGGTGTTCTCTCATTACAACCCCATGATTTACATTCTCATGGGTCAGTTACTTGGGGAAAAGTACTCAAAATGGATTGTTATCCTTCAAGATTCTGACTTAGAATTCAGTGTTGCTAAGTCAAAGAAATCCCTGGTCTTTTCTGAGTTGATCTGTGATCTTCCCACAATGGATGATCCCACTCCTCTCAATGAGCCCATCCCTGATGACACTTTATTTCTCATTAGTACTCTTTATCTATGGTATGGAGACATCATTTTATATCTCGAGACCCAAAAGTTTTGGCCATAGCTATCGCACTTAGAGAAAATATGGATTTGCTACTAGTTCTAGCCTTATCGCATCATTGGAGAAACACTCTATCGCACTAGTATTGACTCTATCCTCCTCCATTATTTGACACTCGAGGAAGCTGAGAAATCTCTAAATGAATGCCACTCCAGGGCTTGTGGTGGTAGTTTTTTTAGTTACGCTACCGCTCGAAAGATCCTTCGTGCAGGTTAATTTTGGTCGTATATTTTTAAATACTCCATTATCACAGTACAAAAATAACATGATTGCCAAATTTACTCTAGAAAACAATGTGCCCCACCCTCACCCTGACACCCAGTTTAGATAGTCAGATCTCTTCCAAAATGGGGCATTGATCTTATGACCTTTAACCCTTGCTCGACCAGGGGGCATGGCTATATCATCATGGTCTTTTACTATTTCACTAAATGGGCTGAGGCGATGCCTACATATAGTAATGAAGGTTTAACTACAGTGGAATTATTATTCAATCATGTCATAGCTTGGTTTGGTGTCCCGAAAGTGATTTTCACTGATCATGGCACTTGCTTTTGTATTCATATGATGACAAAGCTCTGTGCTCAATTCGGGTTACATCACGATAACTACATCCTTTACTATCCAAAGTCCAACAACCAGGTTGAGGTTTTCAACAAAGTCTTGGTGACCATGGTTCAATGCACCATTGGCAAGCAGAAGTAAGACTAACACCTCATGCTTTTCTCCGCTCTATGGGCATACCGAACCTTCACTAAGAATGCCACAAGATTCACACCATTCCAATTTGTGTATGGTCTATGGGCCACACTCCCGATCGAGTGTGAGATTTCTTCATCGAAGCTGGATATCAAACTCCTTCTTTGTACTTCATCAGAAGAGGAAGGTCTATTGTACCTCAAGCATCTCGACGATACCATAATGCTTGATAGTTTAGTTCTCGAAGTGCAAAAATACAATCTTCCTAAAATTTAGCTTTTAGCTAAATGGAATATTATAGATCATTTTTTCACTAGGAAGGTGAATAAGTGGGTAGGGAGGCCCATAAATCTCCTTAGAAACAATAATAACACTTCAAGTGTGAAAGGAGACCCTCTAAGCAGCTAAATAAAGCACCTTTGAGTGTGAACATGATACAAAACATGTTGAATAGGTCAACTTTGGCCAAATTAACAACGTTGTTGTGGAGATGTGGACAATTAATTAGGAATAACATAATTTTGGAGGGAGATTGATTGCATGGAGGAAATGACCTGATTGAGTGGGGCCAAGGGTAAGGAAACTCATAGCTTATATAAGGAAGAGGATGGAGGCCATATGGGGTATGATTTAGATTATTATTTTATATGTGTTATGTTTAGACTTCTTGCATTATTCAGCTGTTTAGTTGAGATTGTTGTGTTGTTTAGCACCGGGTGTTCCCGAGTGGGAATCCCATATCCTTCATTTAGAGGCCTCTTTGAGGAGAATTTTACTTCATTTCCACTCTCAAGCTTGAGGCCAAGCTTCATTATTTAGCTACAACGCATTTTCTGTAGGATATTGTGTTGTGTTGTAGGGTGCAGCATTGGAAAATTATATTGGGTGTCTTCAGAGCTAGTTTTGCAGTGGAGGAAGGTTTCCATCCATTGGGAGGGCTAAAAAGAAGCCCCTTGGGCTTATTTGACACATTTGGCATCAGGCCAAGGAGTATTTATTCCCTACAGTGCAGCGTCAGTCCATATTTGCATTATTTTAGGGAGGAGTTGCAAGGGTAGTTGCAGCGATTTTTTTGGGAGGTGATCCCTTCAATGGAGGAGCCATTATTTCATCCAGACGATATATTGGAGAAGAGATATAGGTTTCTACATCAACTTCAGCCATATATTTTCATTTATGTTTTTGCAGCATATCTTCATCCCTAGGGTTGCAGCTTACATTGGCACATTGTGTGCATTTTTCAGAAACCCTCTTGGGTTGTCTTGGAAAGCTGATCTAGTGCCCAGATCTATATATCTAGACTCTATTGGGGCCTATATTAGTATTTTTATATAATTGTATCATCTCTAGCTGTAGTTATGCTTAATATGACCGCACTGTAGTTTCTCTCTAATATTTTGTATTGTAACAACAACTCATATTTGGGAGTGATTTCTTATGGAAGGATTTTTTCCTCATTGTATACGATTTATGCCTCACTATTTTGTATTGATTTTCTATATTAATACATAATGTTATTAATCCATATTCTTCTCATGGTTTCATGTATTAATTATTTGCTTCTTCTTTTATTTTATGAGCTATATTACTGCTTTTCCCATTTGGGAATATTACAGCAGTATCAGAGCATAATCTTGGCTCAGCTTGTGCATTCAGAGAATATGTCACCATAAGGAGAAGCTTCTCAAAAGAAGAGAATATGTATAGAAGAAACAAAGAAAACACTCCATTATTTGGGGGAACAGAGGAAGAGGAGCTCTCAAAACTTCTTTTTCAAACTATGTAGAGCATCAAGGGGGATATCAAGAAGATGAGAAGGGAGATGTGTAGGGAATATCCAAGGGGGTTAAAATATGGATCAAGCCCTAGATTTTTACATGATGGATGTGAGCATGCAACCACACATTATGATCCATAGTGCAGTTTTATGCCCAGATTCACAGCAAGAGAGATGGAGGAAGAATATGCACCAGAGGAGTAGACTTTGACTAACTATCTTTAAGAGTATGAATCTCAATCTTGGAAATTAAAGGAGCACTTAAACTTCCAAGAGTTTTTCCAACTCAAGGAAGAAAGAAGACCTAGAAATCACAACAGAAGTAGAAGAGGTTGATTCTTTCTGCCAAATTTTGATGGGTCGTCGACATGCACAACCAAGGATTGGATAGAGCAGCTAGACTCATACTTGTAGCTACATCAAGTTTCAGAAAAGGAAGCCCTTAGGATAACAGCACTGCATATTGAAGGTAAGGCTTATACTTGGTGGTTTTATGAATCTTCTTCATTTATGCAAATATAGCTACTTATGCAGTATTCACTAAGATATTAGTGAAGATATTTGATGGAAAAAAAATTGAAATATCTTTGATTGAGCTAGCCAAACCAAAACATTCAAAACCTTTGCATGAGTTGGAAAGATCTATTATACCTAGTCCACTTGAGATTTTCTTGAGGGGGATAAAAACTTGTATGATACCTTGCCAGGGGAAAGATCCCCATTGCAAGAAGAGCTTTATGCTTAAAGGGAAGACATGAAGATTCCTCCTTCAGGGGAAGACCAAGATCTAGGGTCTCTCATTGTTGATAAGGTATTCTAAAATATAAATGAGGAGGAAGGGAAAAGAGTAAGTAACATCGTTGTCACTTTAGGAGGAGAACCATCAACTCATTGGTATGGGCATGAAGCTATTGCTTCAATTAGAGGTTTTTTTTCATCTCTGCAAGACGTTCCCAAGGAGAAGCATGTGAAAGTAGTGATGGGAAGTAAGACTTTGATCAAAGGAGGAGAAGAAAAGGTGGATCATCATTAAAGGATAAGGAGCATGCACCCTTGTTTATTTCAAAGGGTTTATATACATAAGAAGGTGACTATTTTGAGTAGTGAAAAGAGGGACAAATTGGTCCGCTCACCCATATAGTCTACTTCAAACTTTGATGTCTCATTACATGGGGGTATTCCACCTGGGAGACCACTAGATCAGGAGATGATAGACATCTCATATCAGGTTGCATCACTCATTGATTCAGGAGGGGTGAGAACCTTGGGAGGATTTGTCATAGCGCAGGGAGTCTTGGGTAAGCTCAAGGAGGAGAGACACATTCTCCCAATATCATCATTACCCACTCTCATCATCTATTCTTCATTTAGGAAATATGTTTCTGGGATGGAAGATGGCACACTTATGGTGCAAGGAGACCACTTCATAGCTTTGGAGGATCGAAAGATATTTCCACATAGGAAGGAATCTTCCCCATTTGGTAGAGGATGGTGGCCACGCATGCATGCATTGGCCAGAATTAGGAGACTTTTGAGAAGTGATAACTTCCTATGGAGGACTAACATCAAAAATATTCAATATTCACTTGAGCATGAGTAGCTATAGGAGGTGCAGTAGGAACATGTTAGCAACATACCGGTGCTTGAATTTGGCATAGGAGATGTCAAGGGGGAAGACAAACATATGGCAAAGGATAAACAGTATAGATAAGCAATGTTGTCCTCAGAGATTTTGGATCCTTATTGGAGATCCCAGCTATTAGTTGAATACTCCAAGGATCTCTTTACATGCAGGGTACTTGATGACTAATTTTCAGATGGAGGATATATAGTGAGAGATGGGGTCATATTTTATTAGTATAGGATCTTCTTGTCTAGAGCATCAAAGCTCAAGGACCAGCTATTACATGCAGCCTATGAGATCATGCTTTCCAATCCCACTAGTTTCATTAGAGCATATCATACTATTTTGGAGGCATTCATATGGGAATACTTCAAAGAGGAGATGCACTATCATATAAGGAAGTGCATAGATTATTTGGAGGGTGAAGAGAAACATAGCTCTTGGGAAGAGTTATCATCACCACCTCCTTACTCATTGAGTATGAGAGGGAGCTCATCCATGAGCTACCTCACTAATTGGAACCAAGTGTATGGTAAGGATTGTATTTCTAAGCATCATGATATATTTACTATATGCTTGCATTTTCTTCACACTCAAGTGAAAGGCAATGCTCCAAGAAGGGGCACTCTTTCTTATTAGCTTCATTGGATACTTGGGGCCATGAGCAATGATGATGTTGACCATTCCCTAGAATATTTTGGGGAGATAATGTATTCTTCATGGTGTGCTTCATTAACACCAACCATCATACACCTTCTCCAAGCATGCAAGAAGGATGGGGCAGCAAACAAGTGGTGGGAGGAACACTTGTTATATCACATTCTATGGAAGTTAGGAGAAAAAATGCATTGGTTGCACAGGAGGGACTGTTTTCCTTCTCCTTTACTACATATGGAAGCTAGCATGACTTTGATTATGATTCCATATGTTGATGATATTCTTATATTTTTTGGGAGCATGACTAGAGGGAAGACACGTTGGTTGGATGTGTCCATGGGGAATGAGATTTCCCACACCTTTAATACTTCATGCTTCAAGGGGAGCATGGGATATGATATGGCCACTATAGTAGATCACTTGATTCTTTATGAGGTGGGCCATATTATTTTTTGGAGCACTTCGGATATGCCTTTCAGGAACATTTGGGAGGAAATTTTCTATGAATTAACATGTTGGAAGGTGATTCGTTTCATTTGGATGATAGCATGGAGATGGGAGTCTCTCATTGGGAATGAGAACCGCTATGCTTATCATCACTTGTACCTTGAATAGGGCATTGAATAGCAAAAAGGTTTCCATATAGACCTTCCACTTTCTTATGATGAAGTCGATTTGGTTTATCCACCAAAGGCCAACTTGCACATTTGGGAGGAACCATTGGGAGTTAGAATTATTGTAGAATATCTGAAGCAATGGTGGGGACTATTGATGAGGTGGCCACAAGAGGAGGGGAGGAGTATTTTTCTCCACCTTTACAATTTCTTGAGGAAAAGAAACATTTTGGAGGGGAGGACTGTAATATTCGTAAAGTTTAGCTTCTAGCTAAATGGAATATTATAAATCATTTTTTCACTAGGTAGGTGAATAAATGTGTAAGGAGATCGATAAATCTCCTTAGGAACAATAAAAACACTTCAAGTGTCAAAGGAGACCCTCTAAGAAGCTAAATAAAGCACCTTTGAGTGTGAACAGGAGATAGAACATGTTGAATAGGTCAACTTTGGCCAAATCAACAATGTTGTTATGGAGGAGTGGACAATTAATGAGGAATAACGTAGTTTTGGAGGGATATTGATTGCATCGAGGAAATGACCTAATTAAGTGGGGCCAAGGGTAAGGAAGCTCATAAATTATATAAGAAAGAGGATGGAGGCCATATGGGGTATGTTTTAGATTATTATTTTGTAGGTAGTCCGTTTAGACTTCTTGCATTCTTCAGCTATTTAGTTGAGATTGTTGTGTTGTTTAGCACCAGGTGTTCCCGAGTGGGAATCCCATATCCTTCATTGAGAGGCCTCTTGGAGGAGAATTTTACTTCATTTCCACACTCAGGCTTGAGGCCAAGCTTTAGTCTTCAACTACATCACAATTTCTACAGGATATTGTGCTGTGTTGCAGGGTGTAACAGTGGAGAATTATATTGGGTGTCTTCAGAGCTAGTTTTGTAGTGGAGGAAGGTTTCCATCCATTAGGAGGCCTGCAAAAAAACCCCTTGTGCTTATATGACAAATTTAGCATCAGGACAAGGAGTATTTATCGACTACATCGCAGTTTTAGTCTAGATCTGCGTTATTTTAGGGAGGAGTTGCAGGGGTAGATGCGGTGATTTTTTTTGGAGGTGATCTCTTCAGTGGAGGAGCCATTCTTCCATCCAGAGGTTATATTAGAGAAGATATGTATGTTTTCACGTCAGATTCAGCCATATATTCTCATTTCTATTGTTGCAGCATATCTTCAGCCCTAGTTCTATAGCTTACATTGGCACATTATGTGCATTTTCTGGAAACCCTCTTGGGTTGTCTTGGAAAGCTGATCTAGTGCCCAGATCTGTATGTCTAGGCTCTATTTGGGTCTATATCAATATTTTTATATCACTGTATCATCTCTAGTTTTATTTATACTTACTATGACTGTGTTGTAGTTTCTCTCCGACATTTTGTATTGTAACAACAGCTCATATTTCAGAGTGATTTCTTATGGGAGGCTTGTTTCCTCATTGTATATGATTTATGCCTCAATATTTTGTATTGATTTGATGTCCTAATACATAATGTTATGAATCCATATTGGTCTCGTGGTTTCATGTATTAAATATTTGTTGCTGCTTTCATTTGATGAGTTATATTGCTAATTTTCCCATTTGGGAATATTACAAAAAATTATGAGTTAAGGTTCGATAGGACAAATCTGTCACCCCTCTCATTTTCTCTGAAGGTGACTTGGTCCTACTTTATAACCGAGCACATGATAATTTGGGAGTAGGAAATCTCGAGCCAATGTGGCATGGGACCTATATCATTCAACATGTTTTGGATTGTGGAGCATATGAGCTAGCTGATTATGAAGTAAATCCTTCAGTTGAGCCCTAAAACAAGCTCTATCTAAAAAAATATTACTCTTAATCATAAGTGTGATAATGTGTACATTAGTGTGTTATACATTAGTGTGATTTGAGTTTATTTTTGGTGTGATTTTTTGCCTTACAGATGTGTTTCCTCTACTTACCTTGTGTACCATTTGGTTTGCATATGCCTTCGGATCACTACATTGGTTTTGCTAATCATGCTTGTCATAGCACATATAACCTGTCTTCTGCAGCATGGGCACTCTTTTCTCCTGATGGCGAGTTGATTAATTTATAAGGCATTTGTTTGGGTCAGACAACTAACAATATTTTCATGTATAGTGTGGTGATCGAAGTATTACCGAATGCCTTTGTTCTCGGGATTAGAGATTTGGTTGTTAAGTTGGACTCACAAATAGTTGTGTTACAACGAAATGGACATTATTATGTGCACAATCCTCAAATTTTGCGTATGTATTTAAGTGTTATATTACTGGAAATTAAATTCACATATCAACACATTCCAAGGAATTTAGATACATTAATAGATTCATTTGCAAACAATCTATTAGATAGACATTTTTACAATATGTAAATCAACACATCATTATGATACACAAGTATTCATAGAAACATATATATATATATATATATATATATGCATGTTTCTATGAATACTTGTGTATCATAATGATATATACATATATATATATATATATATATATACATATATATATATATCTATATATATATATATATATGTATATATATATATATATATATATATACATACATATATATATGTATGTATATATATATATTTAACTGTGCTACATACAAAAGATCAAAAAATATGTGTTTTTTTTTTAAAATGGCTCTTTGAGCATACGTCAGTACAAAATGTTTAAATGGGGATGCTATCTGCCCATATGATGCTCATGGTAGCAGGTGCCTGCTCGAATTACTAGCCAGAGTAGTCGACGTAGTCTACCTGGAACTCCGATAGCATGTCTCTAAAAGCATAGTGGAATCTCATCAAATGTAGCATACTCTGGAATGCCTCTCATGAGGAAAACTAAGTTCCACTCCAGCTTAGATAATGTGTCATCTCCCTCATCATAAAGAGCATCCTCTCTTGGACGGGCTATTCTCCGTGCAATCAAGAACATGGCGGGAGGTCTTCGAGGACCCATATCTATAAACAAATCATAATTTTACGTATCAGAACACATAATAAAAAAGATTTAAATGAGTAAAAACTATTTAATTTTTTATTTTTTTACTTGCATCAGTTCATTGTGTGCCTGGTGGGATTAGAAGATATGGATCTCCTCTAAAGTCAATGTCAGCATATTTGTATTACTCAACTATGTTAAGTTGACACCATAACCAACTGAATGAGGTTGTGTAGAAATGCATATGTCTCTCCCTCCTTGTCGGGGCATTATGTCGCACCATCTCATTAGCCTCACATCCCTTGAGGATGGATCATGGATCTCTAGCCATTGATAATGGAACAGAGGCACTCACTCTAGAAATAGGGTCACCAGAATTGACTTGTACCCGAATTATTTTAGTCTCCCTATCTTGAACTTGGTTAGCTGGCTCTTCATGTTAGCCAGAAAACCCTCACACCATTTGAACATCGTTGGGGCCAAGTAGTCCACCACATATTGGAACTGATATTTCGTTGGCTCATGTAATGCCTCGGCTCCCGCCACTCTCGTTATGCAGTGTAGTATGGTGTGTATGGAAGAACTGCAATGAAGGAAATATCTACCACGAAAAACCCGAGGCACCTTAATTTAACATATTAAACAATTTAAACTCAGGTTTTTAAAAATATCTATCCGATTTTGCCTCAAATTATCTAGAAGAAATTCCATGAAATTTGATCTATAATTTATACTAAGCCATTACCATTTATGAAATTGTAATATATATAATCACTTAAATTCTCCAAAAAAATTGACTTGTTTCAAAAGATTTAAAATTTATCTATATAACTGTAAATCTTATGGTTAAGGAAAATCAATTTGTAATTGGGGATTGATCATGCTTCTTTTGTTTTTCTCTTCCTTTTTTTTTATATATTTGGCTTGTGTGATCCATAATTTTTGCACATTTTTGCACAAAGATATTTTGGTAATAATAAGATATGAAAATATTTAGGGAAAGATTTCTTATACTGGTTTGTAACCAACCAGTCTGGTTCATCTTCAGGACAGATGTGAAATCATATCATGGCATCCATTTTAGATAGATGAAGAGTTTCAAATAAACCAATGTGGTTCATCTTCAATACATGAGAAATCACATCATGAAATCCCATTTTCAATAGATCAAGAGAAGGGTTAACTAGCAGTTGGAATGTAAGAACTAGTTTGACTTAAAAGAAAAGAATTAGTTTTATTGTCATAATTTCATTTCATTTTTTCGATATCATATTCTATTATTTATTTTTCTAATAATATTTAGTTTCCTAATATTATATTAGTTTGAATTTAAAAACATTATTTCATTATTTTCTCGAAAGGTGGAGAAATCTTGTTCGCATGATTAACTTTTATTAAATTAATCATGTCCACACATAAACCTACTTAATATTATTTTTATTACTTTTAATGTAGTTTATTTTTATTTGAATTTTTCAAAATAAATAGTTGATGGGAAATAAACACCCACTTAATTTTATTAATATTATTTTTAAGGTAGTTTGATTTTTATTTGAATTTTTCAAAATTAATAGTTGATGGGGAATAAACAACCTCCCTAGATTAATGGAACAACTTGAAAGCCACAACTATTTGGGAATTGTCTACGAAAGCCACAATTTTGAGAAAAAAGTCATTTTTGAGGAGAATCCAACTATGTTTTTTCAAAAAAATCCAACCATAGGAGTGTTTAAGTCATTTTTTGATAGTGGAAATTGATTCAACACAATTCAAAACCACCAGAGCACCCAAAATCCTGAATCTTAATTGATATAACCCATATATCTTAGAAATTCTATTTTCTGGTAAAAATTATGGCCTTGTTTGACTACTCTCCTATATTAAAAACTCATAGTTCAAATACTAAGATTCTTCAAAACGTCTGAACTGAAAAGTGAAAACCTCCATATTTTTGTTACATGAGCGAGATGTGGGAGAGGTTGTGATGTAATGGTAGGTTAAAAAAAATTAAAAAAAATTATATATATGTGTCGACTAAAATATGTATATGCAAGAGATGTTGTTCCTTAAAGTTATGTAAAAATAAAATAAATAAAAAATAGTATGAGGGATATGGTACTAACCCATGGTTTTAAGAATCCATGTTATTGACTGATGATATTTATGAGGAATATAAGTAAACTTCACAGTTATGTAAACATTTGATCTAGATACATTAGAGATGTTGCAATATTTAACATTTTCACTAGGTAAATAAAATAAAAAACATAAAATCAATAATTATATTTATAGTTATAATTAATAATTAAGCCAACCTAGATCCATTTTAACTCTCGCTCTTCTAGGTGGTTTGAGGGATCAAATTTGTTGAGATGCAAAATTCTATTAAATTGAAAAGATATTTGATACCTTTCGGCACTTGGTAGATCTAGAGTTAAAATCGATATAGGCTTGTATTATTTAATGCTAATGTGGAAACAACTCCCCTATGCCCTAATACTAAGTGGCATAACACCCCACAACACAATTATTAATCATGACACACAAATTTTACAATGAAAAATAATTATTAAGTACCAGTAAATTGAGTGATATAGAACCTGTCAACCCAACCATGGAAGTTGAGGTGGTAGACACCAAATTGAAATATAATATCCTTCTTGAAAATAGTTGGAAAAATGCTATGGTTTGTGTGGTATCTACCCTTTGTAATGTCCTTCATTTCCCTCATCAAGGAAAGATATTGACTATCAATCAGTTGGATTTATTCCCCTTTCAATCTTTAGTAGGTAACATTATGTATGTTGGGAAGGCCACTACTCCTTATGAGATCATTCGGTCAGGTCTGTACAAAGACTTGTCTCTTATGGGAGTTTTTCCCCTTCCATCTGAGAATGTTGCTTCAGTTAATATGGTTTCTTTAGGTCATGATCCATGGATTTTTCCTAATCTCGACCAGATTGAGATTTTTTTTGACATTATGCCTCTTATCCCAACAGAGAAAATGTATCAAGATATTCTCAAGGCTTCTGAGGCTGCATTCGAAACCACTACTCATTTGGTTTCTTCTCTAGAAAATTATTCGTAGTCTCCCTGGTTTGGTTCTCGGGACTCTGCTTATCCCTTGAATGAGACTTTCCCCACTGAAGAGAGTATCATGGAGGTAATGTATCTCAGAGAAACTCCATGAGATGATGGACATCATCATTCCACATTTCTCTCAATCCCAAGTGACACTTCCACCTAGCTAGGATCCCATTCTTTTCCAATACCACCTGACACACTTAATAATCCAGCTTTGAATCATGAAGTGATGTCCAAAGGAAACATGGTAAATATCACTCTAACCATTCTAATCAACATGTTTATTAAACCACGGATTATCAAGAATGTGCATATCGGTGCATCTTGTTCTCCCGATGAGATCAAGATCTACAAAGAACTATTTTAGGAGTTTCGCGATGTCTTCACATGGTCATATCAAGAAATTCTAGGCATTGATCCAAGTATCATGGTGCAAAAAATTCCCACCTATCCATATCTAAGCCTGTTCACCAACGGCTTTGACCTATGCCCCCAAGAAAGGCTGCCGCTATAAAGGGTGAAGTTGAAAAACTTCTTATAGATGGTTTTATCTTGATAGATTGGATCTCGAATATTTTTCCTTCCAATAAGAAGCAAGGGACCATTCAGGTTTGCGTTGATTAGAGTGATACCAATCGAGCTTGACCTAAGGATAATTATCCCACTCCTTTTATCAATCACATCATTGATGAATGTGTCAGGAGTGAGATAATTTTCTTTATGGATGGTTTCTCTGGCTCTAACCAGATTATTATTGCTGCAACTGCTCAACATAAAATCTCTTCTATCTATCTATGGGGGACTTTCTCCTATAATAAGCTCCCTTTCGTCCTAAGGAATGCCACAAGAACCTTCCAGTGAGCTATGTCTTATGAATTTCATCACATCAAGCACATATTTTTGATAGCCTCCCAACGCATTCCATGAAATGTGGAGATCACCTAAAACACCTTATAGTTATCTTCCTACTCTGTCAACACTATAATATGAGGTTGAAACCCCATAAGTGTGTCTTCTGCATCGAAAGTGACTGGCTAATGGGTTTCATGGTGTCCAAAGAAGGCATCTACATTTATCCTCTAAATTTCAAGGCAATCATCAATTTTCCTCCTCCCTCTTCTATTCATCAACTACAAATTTTGGAGGCAAAAGCTAATTTCGTTCACCATTACATACTAAATTATGTTAAGCTTGCCAAAGGCTTTACACGCTTATTGAAGAATGAAATCTTTATCTTATGGCATTAAATTTCTCAGAGCTCTTTTGATGCATTGAAACGAGCCCTCACCATGGGTCCACTGCTGCATCCTCCCAAACCACAACTACTGCCTATATTTTGTCACCGCCGACAGCACTATTGGCATGGTGTTGGTTCAGGATGATGATGATGGTCAGGAACATGTAGTGTACTACTTCAGCCATAATCTCTTTGATATGGAGCCCCACAATTCTCATGTATAGAAACATGCATTGGTTGTTATTCATGTCATTCATCGTTTCCATCACTACATTCTCCTGCACAAAAACTTGGTGATTTCTGATTACAACCCCATGAATTACATTCTCACATGTCATTTAATTGGGGGAAATACTCAAAATGGATAATTATCCTTCAAGAATCTTACTTAGAATTCAGTGCTTCTAAGTCGAAGAGATCCTTGGTATTTGTTGAGTTGATCTATGATCTTCCCACAACGGATGATCCCACTCCTCTAGATGAGTCCATCCTTGATGAGACTCTCTTTCTCATTAGTACTCTTGATCCATGGTATGGAGACATCATATTTGTTAAGCAGGTAAATCCCCTCTACGGACAGACGCGATCCCTCTAGCCCTACGGTGGGTCTAGAAACAAAGAGACATGCTAGAGTGTAGGTTCCTAACTATTGAATGAAAAGAGGACATGGTAGCTTGACATACCTGGAGTCCAATGGTATCATCACAGCTGTAGTGGTGCTGGCCTCTCGCTTTTGGCTTGGCAAGTTACGATCCTTCTGCAGTCATGCTCGGATACGTGCACATAGATCAACAAACAAGAACAGCATACAACATAGTAAATTCATTCATAAATATTAGCGAGTAAAATAGGGCTAATCATATCGAATTAAACACATCACGTAACAGAAAATGGAAACCAAAAAATAGTCACGTATATGTATTGATAGAAGGAAGAGATACAACCAAAGCTTTGACGTCGTAGTCTCCTCCAGCAGGGATCAACAAGGTTCAGTAGAAGCACATCTTAGATACTCGTCAGGGGATTCAGACTGGATGAGAGAATGGAATTAAGCTCTCTCAATGAAATTCCTTCTTTTTCTGTTTCTTCAACAATCTAGCTATAGTGTATTTGGTTCTCCATGTTCAGCTAGCTTATGCAAGGATAGATAGCTTCTTTTTATAGAGGAAAAGGAGGAGGTTAGGATCCCTATAAACATAGAAGGGAGGCCTATCCTTTAGGAGGTTCCTAGAAGAGGTGTTAACCTTAAAATAAAGGAGGGATTTCTTGGTTATTCAGTCCGACCACTCTCAATGACTCATTCTCGAAGTTTTTAGAGTGGAATCTTCGCCCCCATTTTTAAAAAACATTCCATAAACAGCTCGACGCGAGTGGCTAACTAGGACAGAGCACCAATTGGCATGGGTCCCATTGTTAATCTTCCTCATTGGCGTGAGGGAAGAACTAGCTACTTGCGCTAAGGAAAAAAACAGGGGTTTCTGAAGCTCTGCTCAGGGATTTTCAACAGAAGGAATATTACTCTCATGCAAAGGGATACAATGGTGGTCTTTGAAAGGCATGACACTTCCTATTAGTCACAGAAATAATCCTCCAATGTGTGAGATGGGGATTTCATGGAAAGTGACAAAATGCTGTGTAACAGATGCCCCATAAAGCATGACGTCTGAAGGAGAGGGAGGGGTGAAATGCTTTATGAGAATGCATTCGAACGAACCACCACTGTCGGAAAACTTGAAATTAAAAATACAACTGATATATCTGATACATGAACATGTTGTATGGGTGCAACCATCCATAATAGAGTACATAAAAAATTGAGATCCGAGGTATGGACGTAACCATCCAGTGGCAAGGATCAACAAATAGACTTAGGTATGGTCACAACAATCCAATCAAAAGAGTCATGAAATAATTCATGATAATCCACAATAATCTGAAGCCTAGATTTATCACATAAAACCCAGGGTCTTGTGCTCCATCTTGACCTAAAAAGGTACAAATTCAAACATGCGAATATAAGAGCTGAAGTTGAACATGCAAGAAAATCGTTTGATTACCAGCCAATGATGAAAGCTATTAGCAGACAAGAGAGAAACCACCAGTAATGAAAATGGCCCTCAAGGTACAAGAGGTACAATCCATGAAATGTGAATAGTGATCTGAAGTTGAAGACTCACAGAATCACTCGATCAAAGGCCAATTATGTGGAACTTGCATCGAATGCGAAGAACCTGCCATTGAAGCATGCAAGCTCTAAGGTACCAGAAGGGAGTCTCTAGATCAAATTCCTGGATAATGAGCTGAAGTCGATAGGAAATGACCTGGTCGAAAGAGGTTCATAATGTTTCCCACATCATCGACATGAGACAGAGGAACATAATGATAGTTAATCAAGACCAATAGAGAATCAGAGGGAGGTTGAAAAATGCAGAGGCAAACTTCTCTTGAACATATCAATGACATGACACTAGATTTGGAAGTATTTGACATCAAGGGATCTTGGGTCATGATGACATGGCCAAGAACAAATGAGAGCTCAAAAGAGATTACCCAAACCCATGGAGACAAAAATGACAAAACGAGATGTCCCCAACCTGAACAAATGTAGACAAGTGCCATGTTCAAGAGCGACATAACGCCAACATAATGAAAAACTAATTCCATTTTCCCCCACTGTTTATGGTGAGTACCCTAATTAATTTTTAAAACAAGATTGAAGGGGGTAGCATATGCTTGTAATGTAAGTTTTTCCTTCGTAAAAATCCAACCTAGTACATTTTACGAGCCCTAGGAAGGAGGAAGGAGGTTAACATCATAGTGAGAATGTCCAAATTCATCAAGATTTAACGAGTTTGACAGAGGGAGAACTTGAAATCTTTTCATATTTAGAGAGTTTGAAAAGAAGGCGAAAAATAGAACTACAACATGGCCGTTGTTTTAAGTAGTCTCTCAGATCCAAAAAGGTAGAAAATAATATCTAAAAGAACCTCTTAGTCACAATAGGCTAAGGTATTCCTTTTTTGTGAATAATCCATCCCAACATGAAAAAGGGGTAAACGTATACTGGGTAGATATCGTTTCACAACCATTTAACGAGTTAAAAATGACAAGAATCTCAACAATATTTTCAATTTTAAATAGTCAGGAAAGAGCTGAAATATGACTCCAGTAGTGACTTTTTCATGTTTTTACTGAGTCCAAAAAAAGTATAAAATACAACTCGTTACTTCATCACTATTGTGCGAAAACCTGTCACTACACAAGAGATACGTGTAAAACCCATTTCTCGAAAAATAATAAAAAATATATCTTAAAACCTAATTAGGGTTGTGAAAAGTTATAAAATGCCCAAAATGGTAAAAGTAATTACTTTTCACTTTTTACCTCTTGTGGAGCAATAGTTACCCATTTTATACTATGATCTTGTAGTGACGATAGCGGATGATCTGGCCGACAAATCTTGAATCTGTTAGTTCCAGGTAAGAGCCAACATCCTTCCCTTCAATTTATGTCCTCTTTTATTGTCTGCAACCCTAAATTTTGATTTCTGAGGAGGAAAATGAAAATTTTAGGGCATGGAGGTTGGCACGAGTTTTGGGTACAGACTCACGTCAAAAGCCCATTTTTATGAACTGGGATGCATCCATTAGCGCGACTGTTTAAGAAACAGTTGCACCAACCCCACAGACCATGTTTGCTTTTAAAAATGCAAGTTAAGGGCCCAATTTTTCACAAATTGAAGCTTCTAAATTAGCTAATACAATCCATATGAACATGTTTGCATGTATAAAGTGGCATAATGGTGATCGAATGGAAGGAACAGGAACACAAAGAAGAAGATGAGATTGCCATGGAAAATCAGAGATGCATGGAAGCTCCCAGAGACTGTGGAATGAAAAAGTTATTTTTAACATTGTGTCTCCGAGCTCAATTGGAGCTGTTACAGTATTTGATCAGCATATGGGATGAGGATTAGGAAAAAATTATCCTTTGAGATCAGGAACTCGAGATTGATGTTTCTGATGTCTACTTCATAACAGGACTATCGTGGAGGGGAGAAACACCAATCCTAAACAGAACCCAACCTTGCATGGAGAACATGTCCATGGTGATTGATAGGGTATGTCCAGGGGTACAGAAGGGATCAAGAAGTGGGAAAGTCGATATCTACACTATCCCAGACTTGGCACTAAAAGTAGTGCTACATACCATCACATGAGCTATGGGATCGCAAGCACCACATGAAGAAAAAAAGACACAACTAGTTCTTGTTGTGGACTGCTTGACACCGACCATGTATAGTTGGGCAGAGGCCATGACAATTAATATGAAACACCAGCTGATAAAGTGCAAGAAGACAAAATTTAAGCAATTCAGTTATGGGTCTATCCTAGTATCGTCCTTCCTAAAAAGACTACCAATATGTCAGCGTAAGGAGGTCATAGTCCCGACACCACCAACGAGGGAACCATGGATGGCCTGATGGGCATCTCTGATGCTAAGGGCAAGGGGCAGTGAAAAAATGTCCTAGAGATCGGAGTTTTTTGATTGGTTGCACTGACAGTTGATTGTCGTGGAGGACTAGCCCTACTCTGGTATAGATTTTACTGGTGATCTGAACCTCCCACTCCCAGAGGGAGAGGATTTGGATGAACATCTGGGTAAGACTCATTTTTAATTTTCATTAGTGTTATGATTTTTTTTTTATTATGTATGTTCTGAAGTTAAACCCATGCACCTGCAGATGTTGGCCTAGAGAGACCCGCAGACATGTCTTCGATAGTGAGGCATATCCCTCGCAATTTTTACCCTCATGGCGAGGGAGATGAGGAGGAAGAGATCGTGCACAACTGGAGGGAATCACACACGGAGTCCCGGACTATGCATGATTCGACGATTTTCCTCGTGCCTACCAGAGACATACTGTAGGGGTGCCAAAATGAATTCACCACTTGCTGAGGTGGATCATACGGGCAGTGACATGCTACCATGAGCATCATGCCCATTAGACATATAGGTTTTATATCTACATATTTTGAGAGACATGATGTCTCAAGATGTAATAGAAACACACATAGTTTTTGAATTTATGATGCACAATGATGCAAACATTCAATATATATATATATATATATATATACATACATACACATCTACTTTCCTACTTAATATGAATCTCTCATGTGATGATGATTTTAAAGATTACATAAATGCCTAATACAATGTTGTATCATTTAAATAATCTACATAATAAGTAACGACCCAAAATTCAGGAAAACGTTCACAAAGCACATAAAGCCAAATGATTTCATTTTTACGCAAGCTCGAAAACAAAAGTAAACTATGCTTGAGATTGGTTTCATTTTTACACAAGCTTGAAACAAAGGTAAGCTATGCTTAAAAGACGGGCACAGGGATTCCCATGGGCATGCCCCCATCATGGTGACTCAATTCAAGGTACATGCCTCCCAAGATTCAGTCCAACTATAATGAATGAAGAGCAGATGGAGTGAAGGTTCCAACTATGAGATCATAGAAAGACTCTACTAGGATCTTACGAGATCTGATGAAAGGCTTGAATTGAATGGGAACGTGTCTCATTTTTTGAACGAGGTTGACACATTAAAAGAACTATCCTCAAGACTTAATTCATTTGTTAACGAGGTTGACATAAAAGACGAACTATCCTCGACATATTGTTTCATTTTTTAGGGAGCTCTACACAAGGAAAGGAACTATGCTCTGAAGAAAAATCATCATGTCGAATAAGAAGTCATGGATTCCAAGAGGTTCTCATCTAATCGAAGAACAACATCTCGAAAATCAGGATCAAATTCCCCTAGCATATGACGCACAATGACACTATCACTGGATTCAAGCACAAGAGAGGTAGCCACATAATTGAATTGTGGTAGGGAAGGTACAACTGACAGATAAATACCCAGAAGAGACAGTGGCTGGCCAACTGCCACATCAGGACCAAAGAATGAAAGTTGATCAATGGTCACAATCCGAACTTTGTGTGGAAAAAAGATCACATGAAAGAGGGAGGAGACAAGTGTACCAATGGCATAAGCATAGTCGTGCCCCAAGAGTAAATTTAAATAAAATGGGCCTGGGACAACCATCACGCCTATATAGACAATTTTCCCTCCCAAGTAATAGGCAAATTAAGAAGGATCGCTAACGGTTGACTGGTTTGCATGTTAAAAGCCAACATATTCTGCGTAACAGGCACAAGTGGTCGAGAACCAGAAGCTTGCCAAGTAGTGGAAGAAATAATACTAACAGATGCGCCTTCATCTATAATGGTGCTGGGTATGACCAAATCAAAGGTTTGTACTGTGATCTCAAATGGTACATAAGAAGGAAGGCAGTATCTTGCAAATCAATTCCAATCAAAGGAAGAAATCAAAATATTTAGAGGGGTTACCATTCAACTGAGATGGTCATCCCCCACTGTTACCGGAGAAACAGGAGCATCCTCCTGGACCTCCATCATGGGAGTAGGAGGAGGAAATTCTTGAGTCACAGGGATGGTAGGATATTTCTCCAAGTTAAAGGAATCTGAAGAAACAAGAAGAATGTGGGAGGAAAGATATCCAATCTCGACGGAAAAGACATGATTAATCATGGGCAGGATCAGATCAACTAATTTCACCACCAATGCTTGGTCGACAAAGGATTCATGAATTTGGATTTCTGAGGAAACGGGATCGACCAAGGATGACCCTTGAGTTCTCGTTGAATCAACTAGCGGAGGAATCAAAGAAAGCTTTTGGTAACTAGATAGAAGGCAGAGTACATAAATGGTAGGTTTTTCCAACACTCTCTTGGCTTCATCCATGTATGGACAAAGGTGAATTGGATGATGCCCTTCACACAACCTATATGGATTGGTAATCTTACCCTGTTTCTTATGAGTCTTATCATGCCTAGTCGAAGATGTACTGCCAACATGACTTCTAGAAGCCAAAGGCAATGGTGGGAGGCCATTGGACCATGCTTCAATTACCTTTAGAATGCCAGGGCAATATCGAAGAAGGTGGTCACCTTTGCACAACATGCAAGGGAATTTGACTTTCCATGGAAGGTTGGATGGTTTATCAATGGGTGGTTTCTTAGGTTCAATAACTGTAGAGTTAGCCTCTCTCTTATCTGACTTCTTGTTTTTCATCTTCTTCTTCTTCTTCTTAGCCATCTAGTTACCAGAATCTAGATTTTCACCAGGTGAAGTAGAAGAGGATGACGAAGAAACAAGCGAAGAAGGGGAGATACTCACTTTAGAATCAACATGATGTTGTTTAGGTGGAGGAGATGGTGGTACAGAGGGTGGAATACTCGAGACCACAGAGGTGGAGAATAACCACAGAGGAAAACCAACAGTCATGCCTGGAACGTAAAATGTTGCCATATAAGGAGCACCAACATTCCCAAAAGCAGGAAAAGGACCGGGATTCCCTTTGGAGGGGATGCCTTGGTTGGTAAACTCTGAAAATGTTGCCATTGGAAACAACCATGAAACAAAACACTAAGGAAGATAACTTTAACCAGGAATATTTCATGGGTAGTTAATTTTTTAAGACATTGAAACAAAACTCTCTCGTTTCATATTTTAAGAGTCGAGAAATAGGCAAAAGGTGAATCTATCACATTGAGGTTGAAATGAGCGTGAAAGGACAAGCACTCGATGATCTCTTCTTTTTTAGAGATTCATGAAAATACCAAAATGACTACTCAAGTAATCTAAGCAAGAGGGTGTACCAGGTTTTCGTGAACTGAAATATACACCTTGGTGATAAAATGAAAGAGAAATGTCCAAGGACTTAATGTACGTGCAGGAAGTCTCCCCGAATGCTTTTTTCGGTGTATCACGGTTACAAAGCGGTAGACTCAGCTTCCTATGGATAAAGGATTGTAGCCTATGAGGGTCTCCCTTTATATACGTGACGATACGGGGAGCACAAGTCCATCCTAGTGCTCTCTAAAGCCAGATGGTGAGTGACAGCTACTAGGTTTTAAGATGCCGGAACATGTCTCTAGCCTAGACCACTAAAGAGGTTGTGTTAGGTTCAAATTATTCCTTAGGTTAATTGAATGAATTTTAAAGTTAATCTTGGATTGTGTTTCAATTTCAAGGCCCTATCGAATTTGGATCTCAAATTTCCTAAATGCAAACTACATGCAAAAGAACACCATCTTTCATTCAATGAATGCTAATTATGTGAAGGATAGAGATATTTCAAACAATAGCAAAAAATGAGAATATGAGAAGAAATCCACCAGTGAATGTAATGCAATCAAATGAAAAATGAAAAACACTTTCCTAAATGATCAAATGCTAGTTATGCAAAAGAACTTTTCACTTTCAATGCAAAGGAAAGAATGCAAAATAAATTTTTATTTTTATTTTCCAATGAAATGAAGTACATAATGTACTAATTACATGAAAAAAAATGAACATCAGCCTAAGTATTACAAATGTAGGAATCAAAATTGAATAACTCAATCAACGCAAAACAAACATAAGAAAACACTCAAACTAATGTTGCAATCTCCCAAACCAAAAGAAAGTTTTCGAAGCGACCCAAACAAGAAATGTAATCTATGCTCAGAGCAACAAGGAGAGGAATCAAAACAAAAATGAAATGATCATCCAACCAAAGCAAATTCTCAAAAGGATTAAGAAAACTTAGTGCAATCAACCTAAGAATGAGACCGAAAACAATAAAAAAGACTTTATTTCCAAACAAAAGGCTCAGTGCATAAAGACACTCAGAAACCCTAAGTCCTTCAACTAAACTGATAAAAAAATAGACAAACAACTAAGAAAAACAAGCCTATAACAGTTAAAATAGTCTCGAAGGCTCAATTACACACAAAAAATGACCCAGAGTCAAGAAAAATTAACCAAAAGGCTCATCAAGGAGGTCAAACCAAATCCTATAGGATTCGACGCGACTGTAAGGTGGTAATCCCCACGAAACAGGGGTTGGCATGACTACAATAAAAGGAACCTGCGCCAATCGGCCCGACTGTTCAAGTGAAAAGCATGCCAAGCTAGATAATGATGGGAAAAGGGAAAAACCAATGAGTAGAGGTCAACCTTGACACTCTGAAGCTGAACAGGGATTTGAAAACAATCAAGCAAACCAGGAAAAGATAGATAATAAATTCAACGAATAAGGCTAACCCAACAAGATGAAATGACAAACTCACATTGATCCCCAGTAGATTTGCCAATTTTTTAAGCAGGTAAATCCCCTCTATGGATAGAGGTGATCCCTCTAGCCCCAGGGTGGGTCTAGAAAAAAAGAGACATGCTAGAGTGTAGGTTCATAATTACTGAATGAAAACAGGACACGACAGATCGATGTACCTAGAGTCCAATTCTACCATTGCGGCTGTAGTGGTGGTGGCCTCTCGCTTCTAACTCGACAAGTGACAATCCTTCTACATTCATGCTCAAATATCTTCACGTAGATCAGCTTCATGTAGATCAGCAAACAATAACAACATATGACATAATAACTTCATTCATAAATATCAACCAGTCAAAGAGGGCTAAGCATATTGCATTAAACATATGACATAACACAAAATGGGAACCAAACAATAGTTGCATATATGTATTGATAGAAGGAAGAGATACAACCAAAGCTTTGACATCGCAGTATCCTCCAGTAGGGTTCAACCAAAGTGCATCTTAGATAATCGTCAGGGGATTCAGATGGGATGAGGTTGTTAGGAATCTGTAATTTTGTTTCTCTTCTTTGTATGGGGCTGTACCTTTATTGTTTTTACAATCTGCCTCTTTTATTTCTTCTATTTTTTTTGTATTTTTTATTTTTCTAACTTTTAATGCAATAGTGGATGAAATATTCACAATGAGAAAAAATAAAAAGGTTTTCAAACTGATTATGGTGTAGAGAAGTAATGTTTGAGCATACTGCCATTGAAAGGACCCCCAAACAGTTCAGTTCCATTCAACTCCTACAAAAAATAGGCATTGTTACCAGTGGAAGAATGAATGAGATAAGGGCCAAGCCATAAGTTATCAAATTTCCCATGCTTGCCCTTGTCTTCTCTCCTTGAGTCCCACTTTAATACTTTGTCACCAGCATTGAAGTTATTGGTATTTTTCCTTCCATCAAAAAGCTTCTTGATACTCTCTTGCTTTTGTAATGCTCTGTTATAAACCTCCTCTCTGGTTTGCTGAAGGTGAATGGTCTGATTTATCCTTCTAATCATGTCATTATCTTCAGACTACACTTCTTGGATCAACTTTATAACTAGCACACCAAGGCTGGTTGGAAAAATTGCATCCATTCCATATACAAGATGATAGGGTGACATCCCGATAGATTTTTTGAGTGTTAATCTGTTAGCCTAGAGTGTATGAACCAGCTTTGTGTGCCAAGACTTCTTATTGTCGTCTAGGAAAATCTTGATTATGTTCACCAAAATCTTGTTTGAGGATTCTGCTAGCCCATTACCTTATGGGTAATAAGCAGTAGAATGGCCCAATGTTATCTGATATTTGTGACAAAATTCAACCATCTTCTTGGATCCAAATGCTGCAGCATTATCAGTGATGATCTTCCTAGAACAACCAAATCTAGAGAGGATATGAGTCTCAATGAATTTTATAATGACAAAGTCATTGGATTTCCTAGAAGGGATGGATTCTATCCATTTGGTAAAGTAGTCTGTTGCAGTGAGAATCCATTTACGTTGGGTAGATGAGGGTGGATGGATTTCTCCTATGAAGTCAAGTCCCCACTCTTGAAAAGGAGCTTCAACAGTGATTGGATGCAGAGGTAAGGGCAAAAAATTTATTTTTCCTTCAAATAGTTGACATTTATGACAGGCAATAATCATCTTGTGTAGATCAAGAAAGAGAGTGGGCCAATAGTAACCATCTCTAGGGATTTTTTTGGTTGTTGTCTTCCAGTATAGGTGGCATCCACATTCTCCTTCGTGGAAATCGTTCCTAACCTTCTCTACATCATACTCAGGCAAACATTTAAGCAATATTCCACTTGAATTTTTCCAATAAAGGCATTTATCTATAATGCAGTAGTTTACAACTTTTAACTTTAAAAAACTTGCCTTATTTTTTGATAAACTAGGAGGTATATTCAGATTCAGCAAAACATAAAGAATATTAGCATACCAACAGGAATTCATAAAATAATCTTCAATAATGGGAGTGGATAGTTCCTCTTATTCATCTAAAGCATTTATCATATTAACATCAAGAACTTCAAAATTGGATTCAGCCATTAACCTAGCTAGACCTTCGCCTTTAATGAGTTTCGTGGGCTTGATCTCTAAATCGTATTCAAGAATAACAACTATCCACTTAACTCTCTTACCATCTGGGTCCTGTGTTAGAATGTCTTTCACAACTGAATTTGGGACAAAGAAAATGATGTGTGAGTGAAGGATATATACTCTGACGTCTTTTAAAGCTTTGACCAAAGTAAAAGCTTGCTTTTCCATGATGTTGTACTTCATGGGTGCATCTCCCAATGCCTTGCTAAATAATGCAATAGGCTACTATTTTCCTTGTAGACTTTTCTGTAAAAGGACAACAGTTATGATATGTTCTGATGCAAATGAAAAAATATAAAAATATTTTGAAAAATCAGGACTTATTAGAACTGGTGTTTTGGTTAAGGCTTGTTTGACCAGTCCAAAGGACTTATTTTCTTCCAAGGTCCATTTAACCCCTTCGCCTTTCTTCAACATGTTCGTTATGTTCCTAAGGAGTTCAGCTAAGTTGGGAATGAACCTTCTCAAGAAATTAATCTTGCCAATGAAAGATTGGAGTTCCTTGATGTTTCGAGGATGAGTGATTTACAAAATACTATCGATCCTTTTTGGGTCTATCTTTATCCCCTCTTCTGAAATGATGTGCCCAAGAATTTTTCCTTCTTGGAGCCGAAATAGTGGTTTATTTAGGTTTGATGATGTCCCAAAATTTCTACATTTCTCGAATTCTTTTCTCAAGTGTTCTAAGTGCTCTTCATCTGTCTTTGAAAATACAGTGACATCATCAAGGTAAATAATGATGAAGTAGCCCAATTATTCCAAGAACGCTATGTCCATGGATCTCTGAAAATTTTCTCCAACATTCATTAAACCAAAGGGCATTTTCACATACATGAAAGTGCCCCAAGGTGTAGTAAAAGTTGTCTTTAATTGATCATCAGGATGTACTAAAATCTGGTTGTATCATGAGTAGCCATCTAGCAACCAAATTCTTTTGGAACCAACTACCATTTGTAAAATATGGTCCATCTTGGGTAAAGGGTAGTTGTCTTTCAATGAAGCTTTTTTTAAATCTCTAAAGTCTATACAAATCCTAATCTCTCTTGTTTTATTCCTAACTGACACCATATTAGACACCCACTCAGAATACCTAATAGGGTCAATAATACTAGCTTCATACATTTTCTTGATCTCCTTCTCAACCAAAGGTAACTGAATAGGGTTGATTCTACACAGTTTTTGTTTAAATGGCTTTTGGCTTTCCTTGAGAGGTATCTTGTGCTGAATTTTTTAGTGTCATAGGATTTCAGATCATCAAAACTCCAAGTAAGAACATCAGAAAATTCTTTAAACAACTCTATGTATTTCAGCTTAATGTGTGCTGGTAAAGCTTTAGACAGTTTGATCATCATTGGTTTCAGTTCATTTCCTATATTACACTCTTAAACTTCAGTTTCTACAGGTTCTAGTTTTGGATTCTTGGCCACATCATTGAAATCAAATAACTCTTCTAAAGGGGCTAAACCCTTTGGTAAACTTTGATTATTAGACTACAGGGTTTTTAAATCCTCTGTTTCTAACTCTGCAATCAATTTTGTTTTATTTCCAAGTTTGCTAGACAATATATTTATATTGGCAACCTCAGGAGAATGTTCTTCTTCATCAAGAAAATTTTCTTCACTAGGGCAGTCTGTTTCATAGTCTGAATCAGAACTTGGTAGTTCAAATTCATTTCTGAACTGCATGAATTCTTCTATTTGTTTGTCTCCGTCAAACACTTACCAATATTTCTCGTTGTCAGGGACACCTGGTTTGAATTTAATTTGAGTTGAGCATTGGTTGGTTTCATATGGTGTTAAGCATGTTCTAGTAGCAAATGCTAAACTATGGGCAATGATATTCTTCTTCCATGGGACAAAAATCAGTTTTGATTCCTCAAAATTTGTCAGTAAATCCATGACATCGTTCCTATAGGCTCTTATTCTGGGGTGATTGGTGTTGTATTCCCCATTTACCTGCCTAATGATTAACTCTGAATCCCCATGCACTTTTATTCTTTTGGCTCCTAATTTCTTCAAAAAGTGTAAGCCTAAAAGAAGGGATTCATATTCCGCTATGTTGTTCGGACACTGAAAATTTAATCTGTAAGAATGGTCTTCTGTGTGGTTGTTCTCAGTGTTACGTATCCATATTCCTGCACCTGCGTTGGTCCTGGTGCAAGACCCATCAAAGTTCATACTCCAAAGAGGACTAGTTTCAGGTTCATCGGTTTGGTTACTATCCTCTTCAACTAAAGTGCTTTCAGATTGTTCTTGAATATCGGCACTTTGTTGAATTTGTTTTAATTCCTCATGTTTTTTGTTGCGTTGAGGACTATTTTCTTGACTCTCAAGGTTTAAAAACAATGGATGCATGATTTGTAGCTCTAGACCTGTGTGTGGTTTGTTGTAGTTTTATGATGTAGCAAACTATTTTGACAATTTTGGCACGTCTTCCTCCCCCATATATGCCATTAAATCGGTTAAAGTCACTTTTTCATTGAATGTTTCATCGTTGAAAAGGATAAATGAATCAAGGCCTATGTTTACAGAATAAAGAGGAGAATTTTGCAGTATTTCTTGGCTAGTAACCATTTATTGCATATGAGACTCCCTATAAAGTCTTCTTGTTTGATTAAACACAGGGATGCTCGCATAGGTCATGTCCATCTGCATAGTTCCTTGTAACTTATCTCCCCAAGATCTTGATAACAACATACCATATTTTGGGGGTACATCATCCACAACAATATCCATGACTAAACACTTGGCTAGTATTTGAGCTAAGTTGACACAGAGGTCTTTGATTAATGCTAAACATTTTACTCTGCTTCAGTCAAAGGAGTAGAGATTTTTGTAAGGTCTGGTGATTTCAAGGCCTAGGCTCTCCATTACAGCTTTGGGCATTAAATTGTGAGAGGCCCCTGAATCATGCATAGTGTTGTGAAAAATCTTGTCATTCACATTTAAACTAACATAAAAATGAGGAACCGGTCCCTCTTGATATCTACCCTCAATCTTAGGACCAAATATAAGATCTGGCTGGTCATCATTAATATTGACAGTATCATTATTATCTTCTATGTTAAAAGCCTTTAAAATCTGGGTTCTATATACATTTTGGGCAGCTAACTCAGTAAGGGGAACAGAGATTTTTATTCTGGAAATTTCCTGTTCTAAAATAAAAGGCATCTGATTCTTTGAAGCGCTTGTTTCAGCCTTATTAACTGCCACTTTATCAGAAAAATCAGTTTGTTGATTTCCTCTATTTACATCTGACAGAATTATTTTAACAGAGTACTAGCTGAGGTACTAGTACTACTAAGGTTTGCACTGTGTTTTTCATTGTTTTGAGTGCTTTTCTCTTTGTTCTTATCAAAATTTACAACCATTGCTTTGTCCTTAGGTTTTGTAGTCTTGGGTTTATTCATAGTGCTGCTTTGTACAGATTTTTTAGAGGTTTTATTGTTGGGGTTTTCCAGATTCCTCTTACTCCTAAGGTCATACTCTTTTTTGGTCTCTATGATGACATTTTCCATTTCCTAATAGTGATATTCATCTTCTGGTCTCTTGTCATCATAGGGTATATATAGACCTTGTTTCCTATTGTAATGGAATTCAAAGTTATCATTATCTACTCCCAACATATTGATATCATCTTCCTCTAGTTGTTCTATTGTGTCCTCAACCTCACTTACATAGTTTTGATGAAAAGGAGGAGTGATCTGCTGATCATCTTCCCTTGATCTATTTTGAGGCTGGTTTCTTCTGAAATTCTTATTTTGGTTCTGATTTCTGTTTTGAGGAGCTGTTTGGTTTTGACTGGTTTGTGCTCTCTCAAGTATGCTCATCTTTTTCATCACTTCCTCTATAATTATTTCCATCTTTGAGGTATATGTGGAAGGTGCAGATTCCTCTCTAAAAGACACTCTCTTCTCATTCTTTAATCTTTCTCTTTTCTCCATTAAGTTAACTTCCATAGCAAGAGCTCCTTTTTTCATATCTTCAAGGGTTAAAGGATCTCTCTCTCTCAGCTGATAGGCCATCTCAGGATCAAATCCTTCAGGAAACTTGTTTAAAGCTGAGCCTTGTGAGGGTTTTAAGTCTGGGGGAAGGGCATTGTAAATGCTGTTAAACCTAGTGCAATAGGCTTGTACACTTTCCCCAACGTTTCTTTGGATAGTTTTATAATCATAAAGTATTTGAAGAGGGTTTTTCCTTACTTCCCATTTGTTTAAGAATGTCTGATGGAAGGCTTGGAGATCATTAATACTGTGACTGGCTAAGCCTTTGAACCATTTTCTTACTTCTCCCCCTAAACTTTGAGAAAATAATCTGAGCTTGACAGAGTCATCATCGATATCATTTCTGTCAAAGTAGTCATTCATCATATCCACATGTTGTGAAGTAGTAGTAGCATTACTAGCATTGTACAATGGTATCTTGGACTGATAGTCCTGTGGAAGATTGACTAATGGTAAAGGAAGGACTAGAGGGGCATACCATGCTGCCATGATATAAGGTGGAGGTGGATTTACAAGAGGTGGATTAACAAGAGGGAAAGTGGGCTTGAATGAAGTGGTTTGGATAGTGGACGTATGAAGAACAGAGGTGGATGTGCCAGCAATAGATTGTTGAGCTGATCTTGGATGAGAGACACCTAAGTTGAGAAGGAAATATAAATCAGGTGGTGTGGTTTCTCTACTACCAGGATGTTCACTTGTCTCTGGAGATGAAAGTGAAGAATTTGAATCTAGCTGATCTATATCATCAAGTGACCTAGTTCTAAATGGATTTCTTAAGTCAACTTGTGATTGTTGAAGAGCTGCAAGATTTTCAGGAACTGCATTAACTCTCAAGGGTGATTTGAAAACAGTTGAAAATTTAATCTTAGGAGACTTCCTAAGGATACTTTTAGGGTTATCAACTATCTCAGGTGGATTTGGGTCAGGGTAGGCTTTAGTATGAATCTTTCTAGGAGCCACTATGGTGTGTTTTTCAGACCCAACTAAATAAGAACAATTTAGTCAAATATGATAATCTGTAAGAGGCTAACTGATCTTTTAAACAAGAAAAATTTAATCCTAAAGCCTTCTAACTAATTTTAAATTATGTTATGATAATAATGGGTCTTCCCAGTGGAGTCTTAAGGTCTGTTTTAGGATTGTGGAGTCACCAAGTGGAATTTTTTAGCTCTTTTGGAGGTAAAAGGTTTTATGATCCACCACCATGTTTATTGAATACCAATCTGAAATATTTTTGGGTTTTCTAAGTTTATTTCAGTCCTATGGGTTCTAAGAGTGTCCTAAATCTATTTCAACACTTAGCTACGGTGATGAGACAAAGTCATTCTACTCCTATTGGCTAAGCTAGATGATCCTTCAAGGTTTGACGGGCTCTTATGAGAATCCTAAGGTTTCCATAGTTTGTCACTGACTCAGATAAGTTTTGTCATGATTACCATTTTCTTGGTAGTGCTTGAAGAGGGCTAATTTTACTCACTGAGCACTGAGTGTTTGGCCAAGAATGTTATGCTTGGTGGGTTAACTGGCTAACAGAACAAATGTTATTAAATCAAGAGGTTTTCTGAGTTTTCGACAGTAGGTAAGATGAAGTTTTCTCAGAAGTTCCCCAATGGAGTCACCATAAATGTTAGGAATCTATAATTTTAGCAGATTGGTCAGACTAAAACTATAGAAACAACACTTGAACCACTTTGGGATTCTAGGATCTAGCCCTCCTGAATCCGGAGAGGGATCTCTCCAAGTGCAAAGATTGATTTATCTTTAAAGGTTTTTCGGTTATGATATTAGGATAGTGATTAAGACCGAGGGTTTTTGTTTGTTTTTGGATGGTTGAGAATGATTATTAGTTGAAGGGAGAGTCCTAAATGGAAAAATTTTCAAGGTGTGAAGTTGCAAGCAATTAGAACAAGCTTTGGTTGATTAGATAAATATAACACTAGTTTTTAATCCATTGGGCTATGGAGTTATAAAAGGGTTTAATTGTGCAACAATTTAAAGAGTCATCCAAGGGGAAAGTCATCTATACCACAGATCATTGAGATTAAATGATGGAATGGAAACAATAAAAATGTTGAAGGGCTGGAAATAGACAATTGTTTCAACTAGGATCAATCATTCTGTCCAAACAAGAAAAGCCTTTTAAGTAACTCTTTAAAACCAATCAAAGGGCAGGGCTCACCATAGACATCTTTGGAAAATTTCATATTAAATCTAACTCAATAGAAAAAAAATCCAGTAATCCGCATAATTAATTTCAGAAGGGATGAAAACACATAAGGAAAACAAAGTGCAACCTAAGATCAATTAAGATACTTTTAAATCTAGACTTCTTTCAGCATACTCTTAGGGAAACTTTCAGAATTACCTTTGGAGAAAGAATCTAGAAAACAGGGCACACCATCACTTTTATAGTCCAACTTTACTAAGAAAATAATGAAAATAAAATTCATGAACAATGTTTGAAGTAAACAGTAGGACAAGGGAACGCTAGCATTCCTAATTGCTTGAACTGTATTGAATCATTCTTAAATACACGATTTGGAGGAAAACATTGAGATAAAGCTTATCAGTTAAGAAGGGTACTGTAAACAGTAAATCCTAACTCTATGCTTGCTATTCTTTATCTAAGAATAATGGAAAAAATGGCATACATAAGAGGAAAAACAATAACAGAGAAAGAAGCACTTCACCAGTGATATAGACCAGGATCCCAAGAATCATCTTGTATATTGATGTCAAACCAGTTACATCCTTTAAGTCCAATGTTTCAGTTCAACAATCATATTCACTTCTCAGACTAAATTATTTAATCACAGGCAGAGCTTCAAGAGCCTTTGAACACTATTTACATGTAGAAGTTTTTGAGCACTAGTATATTTCAAATTTCTGCGACCAACCCTTTACAATGAGCTCCTCAAGGAGATTTTATAGGAAAATGAGGAGGTGGAAAGAGAGAAAAGATCAAAGGTTCAATTAATATAGTTTTTAATGCTTCTCGGCCTTTGAGAGGCTCAATGGAGAAGTTTACAGATATTTCCTCTGTATTAATTGGTTTACATTAAATTTTAAGCTTGCTAGGAAGCTTTGGTTGACTTTAAGGCTCTGTGTCATCTTTGTAATAACTTTGCTGATATTTTGCAATGAGTCTCTTTGGTCGAAATAACTGTTGAGCTGCATTGGGGAAAATATCTTCTGTTCTAGTAATAACTCACCCCTCTGTTTGAATACTTTAAAGCTACAAGTGGCTTTTAGTAGCTTAGAGGGATCAATTAGCCTCTGATGTGGCAGTGGAGACTTTCCCGAACTGACAAATATTATTGATGTCCTTTAAACACTAATAATTTTCTTTAATCCTGAGTGTTTTGGTAAAATCAGGCCCAAATTTTGTCTTCTATTCTTTAAATTGTGTTTAATTCGGTGGATTAGGCTTGTGATTGTCGATCTTAGCCATAATCCACCCCAAACTGTATAATCAACATTCAATTCTTCATTTATGCTATGGTTGGGTCTTCGACACTCATACTCTTTATTTTTTTTAAACTTCGTTGTGTCTTGTTGATGTGTAGGCAATACAGGGATCTTTATAATGTTGCCAGCGTTCATGAGACACAAGAAAACGCTGATGGAAAACCCCGTGGAACAATCTCTTTAATGAATAAAGGCCTGGATGATCGTCACCCTCGGCCTCTGTTCTTCTTTTAACATAATAGAAAACCTTTGAAACCTGCAGAATACAAGAAAAATTAATAAAATCCTGCATATTTTTTGGTTTTACTGCTTCGGAGGCTACGGTTAGGTCACAGCCATTGGATGAAAGCATCCAACAGCGGAGATTTCTTTGCAAAGATTAAAAGGGAGGCGGTTGGAATCAAACTGTGGGAGATTAAATCCGGGCCGTAGATCTGTGTTGATCGTCGGTCGAGATCAACCGAGGAAATACAATGTGAAGGGGTCACTTTTATTATGATATGGCAGAAAATACAAAGAAAATGGGGTGAAAAACCTCTGGGAAGGAAAAATTCATTGGAAGGGAATTCAGGGTTTCCAAACGATTCTGAGTCGTTGGATCAGATTTGGCCCCTCAGATCAACGGTTGTGGTTGATCCATGAAATCCCTTGGAAGAAGGCGGAGGGTGATTAAGAAATGTGAGATCAGATGTGAGTCGTTGATCTGCAGAGATCAACAGCGATGAACGAACATGATCAATACAATAGAAAATGGGGAAAACGGTTTCGAAGGAGAAAACAACGGGTTTTGCGCGAGAAAATGGAAGAAGGGCAGTTTTCACTTTTTGAACATGATATGCATTAGAGCCTAATGTGTGGCATTTCAAAACCACCCATATCGCGCAACTTTGGATCATTAACCTTTGGGTCAAAATTTTTTGCGAAACTGCGCATCAACCATCAGATCAGGGGCATCAGATCGAACGGTTGTGGAGAGAGCGCGATATTGATAAGATGAACGGGCGGTAATAGGATGAGCGGTTTTAATCAGGACTGTTTGATGATGGGGATGAACGGCGGAGATCAAGTCTGGGATGGGTAGGACCCAAGAGAATTGGGCCTACCAGGATGAATCTGGGCTATTGGATGAACGGAATGGATGGCTCAGATTGATCTTAGAGGTTAATGAAATAATATACAAGGAAGAGAAAGGGTTAATATGGGCCGTTGATTTGCAGAGATCAACGGCTGAGATTGGCTAAAAAAATGTTAGAAAAGCGGAGTTCATGATTTTAACAAAGGTTTAGGAGTACAATCTGGACCATCGAATCTTGACAGGTGGATGACCTAGATGTAATTGGAGGTTTTGCGATCGGCGAGGGAAAAAAATAATGGGTGTTGATGCGATTAAACGATGGCCATCGGATGAGATCAGATCGATGGTGGGAGATGAATCGGAAGAGTTCACAAGCGGGGAAATAGGCTTAGGGGTGAAGCGATGTGGGCTGTTGGATCTGAATCTAGCGGGTAGATCCAAGGGATGAGGATTCATGGGGGGTTATATATAAGGCTTAGCACCCGATTTCAGGGCGTTTGGATATATGAAATAGACAAAGGGACTGGGTTTGTTTTTTAAAAGGGGCCAATCAGATTAGAGGTTTTAACATAACAAATAGACTTGCGCACTCTGATTTTTTCGATGTGATAAGCGCTCGATGGGTTTAGCGCTTGGTCCAATGCTAGGGCATATGTGGGGAAGTGGTTTAGAGCTTAGCCCAAAGGGGCTTAGGCCCATAGTTAAAAAACTTATTTTTTATGCAATTTTCAAATTTTTTTAATGGATTTGGGGGTTTTAGTAAGGTTCAAAAGTGAGTTTTAAACCTTATAAAAGGGATTTTATGAAGGGAAGAAAGGAATAAATGAAAAATCAAGGGCTTTGATGGGGAATAAAGGGGTAGAAATGAAGGTTAATTTGAGGTGAAGGAGGAGTGAAAAATGGATTTTTTAGCAGTCTTTTCTTCAGGGAGAATAGCAGAATTTCAGAGTTTAAGATGGAAACAGCAGTGAAGATTAATCAGAGGATATGATGTCTTCATAAGAATTCAAGAGATAGCAATTTTGCAATAAAAATTGTTTCTTGAAGGCTTCAAAAAATTATTTAGCCACCATTTGATATAAAAAATTTTATAAGTGGCTAACAGAGGGCATGGACTTAAGCTCTCTCAACAAAATTTCTTCTTTTTCTATCTCTTCAACAATTCGGCTATAGTGTATTTGGTTCTCCATGTTCAGCTAGCTTATGCAAGGAGAGATAGCTTATTTTTATAGAGGAAAAGGAGGAGGTTAGGATCCCTACAAAGGTGGAAGGGAGGCCTATCCTATAAGAGGTTCCCACAAGAGGTGGAAACCATAAATTAAAGGAGGAAGTTCGTGGTTATTTAGTCCAACCACTCCCAATGACTCATCCTCGAAGTTCTTAGAGTGGAATATCCACCTTTATCTTTTAAAAAAAATCCATAAATAGCTCAACGTGTGTGGCTAACTGGGACAGAGCGCCAAGTAGCGCAGGTTCTAGTGTTAATCATCCTCATTGGCACGAGGGCAGAATTGGCTACTCGTGTCAAGGAAAAAATAGGGGTTTCTGAAGCTCTGCTCAGGGAATTGTCAACAGAAGGAATATTAATCTCAGGTAAAGGGATACAATGATGGTATTTACAAGGCATGACACTTCTTATTAGTCACAGAAATGACCCTCCAATGTGTGAGATGGGGATTGCACGAATTGTGGAAAAATGTTGTTTAACAATAGTATATCTCCAGACCCAAACATTTCATCCAATGATATCACACTTTGAGAAAAGACGAATTCACTACCAGTCCCAACCTTATCTCATTATTGGAGAAACCCTCTATCACAATAGTATTGACTCTTTCCTCCACCTTTATTTGACTCTTGAGGAGGCTAAGAAATATCTCAATGAATGCCACTAAAGCACTTGTGGGGGTCACATGTCTAGTTACGCTACCACTTAAAATATCCTTCATGTGGATTATTTTTTTCCACCTATTTGTAAAGACTGCATTATCGTAGTAAAAAAATTCCATGATTTCTAGATTTACTCTCAAAGAGAATGCACCCTACCCTCATAGTTGCACCCAATTGTGATTGTTAGACCTTTTCTGAAATGGGGCATCGATTTATGACCTGTAACCCTTGCTGGAAAGGTGGGCATGGCTATATCATCGTGGACATTGAATATTTCACTAAATGGGCCGAGACAATGCCTAAATATGATAATTAAGGTCTAATAACATCATAAATATTATTATATCATGTCATAGGTCGGTTTCTTGTCCTAAAAGCCATTTTCACTAGTCATGACACTCACTTTTATAATCATATGATTACAAATCTCTCTACTAAATTAGGGTTACATCACAATAACTAAACCCCTTACTATCCACATTCCAATGGAAAACTTGAGGTTGTCAAAAAATTGTTGGTGACCATGCTTCAACGCACCATTGGGAAGCACAAGTGAGACTAGAAACCCATGATTTTCTCTACTCTGTGGGCATGCCAAACCATTCCAATTGCTCTATGGTCTACAGGCCACACTCTTGATCAAGTGTCATATTCCTCCCTTGAATATGACTATTGAACTCCTTCTTGGTACTTCAGTGGAAGAAGAAGTTTTGTTGTACCTTGAGCAACTCGACGAGAACAAAAGGTTTGATACTTTAGTTCTTGAAGTGAAAAATTGACGAGTTGAGGTTCAACATGACAAATCTGTCACCCCTCGCATTTTATCTGAAGGTAACTTGGTATTTCTTTATGATCGAGCCCATGATAAGTTGGGAGTATGAAAGCTCAAGCCAAAGTGGTATGGGTCCTATATCATTCAATGTATTTTAGAGTGTGGAGCCTATGAGCTAGTTGATTATGAAGTAAATCCTTTGGCTGAGCCTTGAAACAAGCTCTATCTAAAAAAATATTATGCTTAATCATAAGTGTGATACCATGTACATTAGTGTGCTTTGAGTTGATTTTAAGTTTGATTGTTCACCTTGAAAACGTGTTTCCTCTTCTTACCTTGTGTACCACTTGGTTTGTAGATGTCCTTAGATCACTACATTGGTTTTCATAATGGTGCTGGTTGTAGCACATAGAACCTGTCTTCTGCATCATGGGCACTCTTTGCTCCTAATGGTGAGTTGATTAATCTACAAGGGATTTCTTAGGTTCAGACAACTAACAATATTTACAAGTATAGTGTGATGATCTAACTATTACTGGATGCCATTGTTCTTGAGATTAGAGATTTGGTTGTTAAGTTGGACTCATAAATAATTGTGCTATAATTGAACGGAAATATTATGTGAGAAATCCTCCAATTTTGTGTATGTATATATGTGTTAGATTATTGGAAATGCATTTTGATTTTATCGCATATCAACACATTCCAAGGAATTTGAATACATTACCAGATTCATTAGAAAAACATGTATTAGATAGACATTTTTGCAATATGTAAGTCAAGACATCATTATGATACACAAGTATCCTTAGAAACATGAATATATATATATATATATATATATATATATATATATATATATATATATAAGTTTGTAAGTGTGTTGCATCCAAAAGATAAAAAAAAATATGTTTTATGTTACAAAAATGGCTCTTCGAGCATAGATCAGTACAAAATGTTTAAATAGGGCTGTTATCCACTCATATGGTGCTCATGGTAGTAGGTGACTACTGAAATTACTCGCTAGAAAAGAATTGTTTTTATCATCAAAATTTAATTTAATTTTTTTAATATTATATTCTATTATTTAATTTTCTAATAATATTTAGTTTCCTAATATTATATTAGTTTGAATTTAAAAAATATTTCATTATTTTCTAGAAATGTGGAGTAATTTTGTTTGCATGATTAAGTATTACTAAATGAATCATGTCAACACATAAACTTACTTAATCTTGTAATAGATAATTTCTGAAACCTATGTGGAATGATTGAAGAGCCTGACCTTTCGAGTGAACACTTCACCCATTTTCAAGAGGAGAAGGCTTAGGGACTAATAGGAGGAGAGCAGACCTTGAAGGATTAATGTGGAAATAACAATTGATAGGAGGAGTGAAGACCTTGAAGGATTAATGTGGAACGTTCAGGCCATCTTAAATAATCTTATTATTATTATTATTTTTAAATGCAGTTTGATTTTTATTTGAATTTTTCAAAATAAATAGTTGATGGGAAATAAACACCTACTTAATTTTATTAATATTATTTTGAATGTAGTTTGATATGTATTTGATGGGGAATAACCAACCTCCATATATTAATGGAACGACTTGAAATCCACACCTATTTGGGCATTGTCTCCATAGGCCACAATTTTGAGAGAAAAGTCACTTTTCTAGAGAATCCAACCTTTAAAAAAAAAAAAAAAACCAACCACCATAGATTTTAAGTCATTTTTTGATGGTGGAACTTGATTCAACACAATTAAAAAAAAGTTAAAGCACCGAAAATCCTGAATCTTAATTTTCATAATGCGGATTTCTTAATTTTCCTATAAAAATTATGGCCTTCTTTGATTACACTCATATATTAAAAGTTCATAGTTGAAAGACCGAGATTTCTAAAAACATCCAAATTTCTTAAAAAATCTATTTTGTAGTACAAATTATGCCCTTGTTTGATTACTCTCAAAAAATTTCAACCTCCATATTTTTGTTACATTAAGGAGATGTTGTTATGTAACGTTGGCTTTATATATATATATATATACATATACACACACACATATATATATATATATATATATATATATATATATATATATATATATATATATATATATATATATATATATGAGCTAATATATGTATATGGAAGAGATGTTGTTCTTTAAAGTTATTAAAAAAATTTTAGTATGAGGGATATGATATTGACCCATGGTTTTAAGAATCCATGTTATCGATCCATGGTATTTATGAGGAATATAAGTAAACTTAACAATTATGTAAACATTTGATCCAGATTATAGTAGAGATGTTACAAACTTTAGCATTTTCCCTAGGTAAAATAAAATAAAAAACATAACATCAATAATTATATTATATTTATAATTATAATTAATAATTAAACCAACCTAGATCCATTTTAACTCTCAATCTACCAGGTGGTTTGAGGGATCAAATTTGTTGAGATGCAAACTTATATTAAAGTGAAAATATATTTGGTACCTTTAAAATCGATATAGGCTTGTATTATTTAATGCTAATGTGGAAACATCTCCGGTATACCCTAATATTGAGTGGTATAACACCCCTCAACACAATTATTAATCATTAGGCACAACCTTTAGAATGACAAATAATTTTTAATAACTAGTATACTGAGTAATATAGGACCTCTCAACCCAATTATTAATTATTAAGTAAAAATTTGAAAATAACAATTAATTATTAATTATTAGACACAAATTCACCAATTATCCTTTCAAGACATTGTAATATATATATTCACTTAAACTCTCTAATATTTGGACTTGTTTTATAATATTTGGACTTGTTTTATAATATTTATTGTCTCTAACTTATATTCCCCATAAAGTTTTAAATAATTTGACACTAAATTTATGGTTGGTCATCTACGTTATAATTTTCTATACTCATCTAAATTAGGAAAACTTTCTGACTTATTTTATAAAATATATTTCCTCTAATCATTTAGATATTTTTAAAAAGAAAATTTATGATATTAAAAAGGTAAATAAAATTTTCAAATATTAAAAATAAAATTTATCTTCCCTTGCTTAAATTTGACACAACGTTTTGGACTCTTTAACAATATTTAACTTTCTTTTTAATGCGTTTGTAATATTTAATTTTTTAAAAATATTATTTAATTTTAATACAAAGTAATTGCAGTATTGCACTTCTTTATGTAGATTTGTTTTTCATGATTCTTGATTTCTAGATAGTGGAAGATTTCTATAACCCATTTTCCCAATTAATGACATTTAAAGTGGGTTTCTCATGTATAGGTGCGTGACAGGAGGATCTGAGAAAAAGACACCATTTTATCCAAGATAGATCTAGTTGGTTTGAGTATCCAAACATGTATACCAGGAAGTCACAATGGTTGTGGGAGAGAATCAATCTAGAAAAGGTGCCAAGGGCCTAATGAATGTGAAAAGAAATCAATCAAGCAAAGGGGTGAAGGTCCCATAGAAGAGAAAATCCACAGCTGTCGCTAATGATAAAATTAAGAGGAAAGATCTCGTTTCTCGCTCCTTTTGCCCGGGTCTATAGGTTTAGTGTTTCCAATGTTAATATTGCATTGAATAGTTTCGTTACATGATTATATAATTCCTGGTATTCTTGTTATTTCATATGTATATAGAAATGAAAATTCCTTTCGATTTTTCCAATGTTTATGTTGCTCATTATTTTGAGATGAAATATATATAATGTCTATCACCTTTACTATTCAATGAAAGATCCCTATAAACACTTTTCATTTGTTATTAAAAACCAAATTTCAGGTAGACTATGTGCGACTAACCCATATTATTAGTCCCTGCCGCCTGCAGCATGGCAGGGACTATAGTAATCGAAATGGATATATGTATTAGTAACAGCACATAAATCGATATCTTTTAAAACTTATACACTATGCTCTCTTATATATTATGTCTCACCACATTTTTTTCAACCAATCAAATACATAACTTTTTTTTATTGACCAATCAGTACATTTATCGTCTTATTTGGCCTCATATCGAGGCAAGTACAAGGGTAATCTTACTATAAGTAAGAGGAGAAGTATGAAATTTTTGAAATTTTCACTTTCGAAAGAACTAATATTAACATTAGTTCTAAATATTAAATGCTATGATAAAACTATGGCTCCCAAAGTAACAATAAATAAAAAATAGCCTGCCATGCGTTCTGTTGTCTCATACGCTGTAACAGTTGTCATTACACTGTAACAGCTGTCACTATGCTTGCCATCACGTTGTCATTGTTGTCCCTAAGCTCTCTATACCGGTGTTGTTGTAGAACTAGAACTAGAACTAACTTCCTGCTCTCGCTTTCTTCCCTGGACGAGTTTTCCAGGACAAATTGTCAAAAGACCTTCCTTGGCTTTTTTATTCATTCGCCTTTCCATTCATTCAACGCTTCTTTGCTCTACGTACATGTATTTATACCTGGAGGTTTACCTGCAATATGAGATGGCGGTGCTATGCCTCTTCAGGTTCGGTGTACCCACGCTCATGAAACATGATGAAAAATGAAGTTTCCTGTAGACAACGTCGTGCTCATTCTTCCGTTGAAAAAAGCTCGTTGGCACACTTGAAGGAACAATACCTCGAAGCCTCGAGGATGCGCCCACCTCCAGTAAGTTATCGTGCACTATTTGACAGCATCCCTGCACTCTTGCTAATACAACATAGCATTATGCACGAATTCTGTGAAATTGCATTATAATTATGAAGGAACAATTATCTTTAAAATTGTAAAATTATAAGAATTCCTTTAATTTTGTGGAAATGCATTATAATTACCTGGGGGACTAACATCAAGATTTTTAAATATCCAATTGTGACTTACTGGTTCTTGAGACTTTAGCACCTGTGCCTTTACTTAAAGCTCATCTGCCTCGCACAGTTATCAATATTTCTGGAAGGAGCAGAGTTGCAATGTAACCGAAACATTTTAAACAGTAATTGACGCTATGATACCAGAAATGCCAAACCTAGGTGCCTGGAATGCCCATTTCAGATAGGAAGATCTTCAAAATATTAAGATCATATAAGGTTCGTCTAAACCCCGTGTGTTTTCGGAGTCATATCAGGAAAAGGCTGAGTGCGTAGGCTATAGGGTCCAGGTATGAGGTTACATAGGTTAATTAACAGTTGATTTCGGGTTTTGATGCCCGTACTTAATCCAAAGGAGAGACAAGGAGGAAGCAAATCAGATTTCCTAGTAAAAAGAGAGCATACCTTCTCCTGGGCAGAAGCCTTAGTTTTATCCATCCATTCCTTCACAGTGGATTCGATGGCGACCCCTTGTTATTAGCTTGGGGATCTGCGAATTTAAAGCTTTGTGGAAAGGGGCTTGCAAGGACCTGCTTGTATGAAGGGTTGATCCGAACCTGTATGAAGGGTCCACCCCCAGTGGCACCCACTTTATATTCGAAAGGTTTACCAAAGAAAGAACTCCATTAAGAAGAGCCTGTCCGGCTCTAGGAACTGTACCAAAATAAGTGCAGAAACTTCATAAGCAGTAGCTCTCTTGACGTCAAGAGTAGTTGCAACAAGATTCTCACGAAATGTAGCAGAATGGCTTACTCCAGATTTGATCAGGAGCGCAGACATTGAGATTTCACCTTCCTCTGTTAACCAAGGTCTCGACCAGGCATCTCAAATCGGGAGCTTGAATGCCATCATCATTAGTCAAAAGAGTAGTAGACTGCTTCAATAAACAACGTTGTATCTACCAAGTGAAAACATCGGGATTCCATGCATAACGCAACGTGGATCTCTTTCCAACTAAGGACATTTGTGATTCCACCCACGGATCTATATTATATTTATTTGTAATATTATTTGCACCTTTTTTGGTATAGAATGCATGTAAAAGCTGTCAATTTGTTTATTTTTAATATCGAAATGTGTGAAGAAGTATCTGATCATAGCCGCAGGGTTTCTATTGCATTAATTTATATTTCTTTCCAAAAATTCATTGCATGATGTAACATGTCTTTCAATTTCATATAAGGAAATGTATATTTGAATAGCACAATATTGATTACAAACATTTTGCTGGTTTTTCTGATGTCTGTGTAGTGACTGCGAAGCTTATAGAACTTAACCAAAACATGGAGCCTAACATATGTCAAATTAATGTATTAAAAAAATATGATAACTAAAAAAAAGTGAAGCTGACGCAGCATATGTAAATCACAGTGTAAAAATATAGCAAAAATTAATGTAGATGATAATGCAGAGAACTCACCTCACTACTTCGAGTCAGACTCTCAGCTTCAGGTAGAGGATTCACCTCACTACTTGGAGAAGCGCTCTCAGCCTCAGGGAAGGGCTCACTATCTCAGGCAGAGGATTCAGCTTGGTACTTCGAGAAGGGCTCACTATCTCAGGCAGAGGATTCAACTGATCACTACAGTGATCGGTTTCTGCAGAAGAACAATAAATCAAGGCTGCAATCAACATAAATATATGCATCATTTTGTTATAGACTATATAATGGTATTTATCATGCAGTGCTGTTACGCGGGCATGATTTTCTATCAATAACATTTAAGGAAGGGACTAGCTCAGGTACCAGGGCCATATCGAGACAAACTATCAAGCCGATCAGTGCAAATAGCATTCAAATCTTCCTTAGAAAAAGGGAAAAACAGTCAAAACATTGAATAAAATATGCAAAATTGTCACACATTTTTGACATTGAAGTTGAATAGACGATCCGTAATCCACAATTGGATGTATGAAAAATGCAACCCTTTGATTCAATATTACCAGTCATGGAAACCCAGTGCGATCCGGCGAAATCTACACGTAGTGCCGTGCCGAGCTTGACGCCATGGAAGAACGGCGAAGGCGCAGGGAAACCAGCAGCAAACGAGGTGCCATATTTGCGAATTCGAATGCATCAAAACAATGATAAGAGGCACAGAATGAACTCTCCAAGCAGGCTTTCAAGAACATCAACCCCTCACTACTGTCGCGGTAAATGCCAGGCGTCCTAAGCAGGCTTTCAAGAACATCAACCCCTCACTACTGCCGCGGTAAATGCCAGCCGATAGGACGCCGTCTCTTCTGCTAAAAGATACACTAAGACAAAGTGTTTCCCCTCAAAACTTCGAAAGGGCTACATGTTCGTCCGCTTTGAGCTCCACTTGGCTATTTTCATCCTAAATCGAAAACAAATATCAGATTCGTGTTTCTGCTCAAAACCATGGATTAATCAAAGCGCATAAACCATCGAACCCCCCAACCACTATGGCAATGCCATGTCACTCGTTATGACCGAGGTTAGCTTGTGTGTTTGGTAACTCTGAGTCGATGGTGTTGCTCAACAAATAACCCTTTTTTCACTCTCGTAGTTCTGTTATGATTATGGTGGTTGTGTTTAATCCTATATAATTTGTTTAGGTTAAATGTGTTCCCGTTCTGAGACTGAATGCAGATTTATGGAACTTTTGTAAGATAAACCCATTAATTGAATGTTATAAATTATCATACACCCAAGAAACATGGAATTATTGTTTGGCAAAAACTTAATAGTTTGAAAGGGGAGAACGCACGGAGTTAGATCAGCGACTGCAAGGAAAATCAGATATTTGGAACATAAAAGAGATCAGGATTTTATCAGTTTTTACTCGCTTTATTTGAAGGAAGCATTTGAATGATACAAAGCCAACCATATTACTTATGCACTTACAGTATAATAAATACCAAAAAAAAAATGTTATTTTGTTCATCTGAAAAAAAACAGATCCAAACTTTATAACCATCCCCAAAAATCAATTAACATGTTAAACTTAATCTGGTATTGTAATAGTTATTCCGCCTGGAACTGCTGCGGCCTCTAGAAATCTCAACTTATATCTAATATTTTCTTCAAGCTCCCCGAGGCAGGGACTTGCTGCTGTGCAGCCCTCCTTGTTTATTTTATGAATTTGTGAAAACTGTTTCTTATTCATTACCATCCTCTTCTTCATTGCTTGTCATTACCATATTTCATTTCCATTTGATGTTTGATTTTGTATAAGCTATGGTCTGTGATAGGGTGGTGAAAATTTAAAACCCTTCGATGCTTCTTAATGGTATGTTGATTCTTCGAATCGTTATAGTTGAGTACCATGCAGAAGTTTAAGTTTTTCGTTCCTACCCTAGGTCTGAATATTTTTTGTTCAACTTATTTCCTTTTAACCCTTGATGAGATCCATGGCACTAAGGTTCCATGCTACATAGTATATAAATTGGAATTGAAATAATGAAGTTTCCTCCTCAACACAAACTTGTGTCCATCAACCCATCACTCTCCACACGTGTAGTTCACCAAAATAGGTAGGTTTGAGTTCAATAATTTCATTATTCAAATTCCATTTTATGTACTATGTATCATGTAACCTTAGTGCCATAGATATCAACAAGAGTTAAAGGAAATGCGTTAAACACAAAATATGCAGACATAAGGAAAGAATGAATAACTTAACCATGTGCATGGTACTCAACTAAAGCCATCCTTTACCTTCGGATAGAGTCTACCCTAGAGACACTCTGAAAACTATTTACCTAAAAATCCTCCACCACCAGATTGAATTCCAAATCACCATTGTCTGTCTACAAATGGAAAATTGATGTACCATTAAGAAGAACCGAATTGTTTTACCTCTTCACCACCCTATCATGGAACATAATTTCCACAAAATCAAACATCAAATGGACATGAGATATGATATTGATATTGACACATAAGGAACAAAAAGATGCGGGGATGTGTCATACGGCCCAAGGGAGACATCAAAACCACCTCAAACCAAAAGGGGACATAGTGAAAAAGTTGGAGAGAGAGAGAGAGGACTCGAAAGAGAGAGAAGGAATAAGAAAGAGACACATAGATAGAAATATAGACATTATATAGTATTATATAACACTAGATCCATATTAACCCTAGGTATATCAAGCATAGAGAGGGATCAAATCTCTCGAGGTGCAATCCCTACCTCAAATTTCACACTCAAAAAATAAGTTTTCATCTCCAGAGATTATATCCCTCTAGGCACTTTATAGATCTAGGGTTAAGATGGATCTAAGCTAGTAATAATAAAACTAGGTAGTTTTTTGCGTGGACATGATTCTTTGAATAAAATGTAATCATCTGGAGAACTTTTATCCATATTTAATACAACATGATAAATTCAAAAATAGAAATTAACTTTTCTTAACCATATGATTTAAAATTATATAGATATATTTTAAATATTATAAAACAAGTCAAAACATTTATATATTTTTCTTGAATCTATAGATTACAATGTCTTGAGTAATATTATTCATTTGTGTCTAATAACTAGTACTAATTTTTCATTCTAAAAGTAGCACCTAATAATTAATAGTTTGGATGAGAGGTGTTATACCACTCAATATAGGGTTACAAAGTAGAGTTGATTTTCATTAAATAATATTATGTTAAAAATTGAAACAAAAAATAGGGAGGTTGTGAGTTCTCCATTCTTGTCTCTAGTGGTCTTGAGATGTCTAGGCTTTTATGAGTTTTTATGAGTTTATGTTTCATATAATCACGTGGAGAATATTTCTCCATAATTATTAGAACATGATAAATCCCTATTTATAGACTTATTTTAGAGAGCCATATGATTTAAAGCTATATAGATAAATTTTAAATATTATAAAAAAAGTCAAAATATTTAGATAATTTAAGTGAATATGTATATTACAATGCCTTAAATGATAATGAAGATTTCTTCATATTTATTACAACATGATAAATTCCTAGTTAGAAACTAATTTTCATTAACCACCTAATTTAAGCTATATAGATAAATTTCGAATATTATAAAACAAGTCAAAATGTTTAGAGCATTTAAGTGAATATATAGATTACAAAGCCTTAAATGATAATGATGATTTCTCCATATTTATTACAACATGATAAATTCATAATTCGAAATTGATTTTGGTTAGCGATATGATTTAAAGTTATATAGATAAATTTTAAATATTATAAAACAAGTAAAAATATTTAGAGCATTTCAGTCAATAGATAGATTACAACGTCTTAAATGATAATTAGTTATTTGTCTCTAATAACTAATAATTATGTGTTATCTTAAAGGTCACAATTGATAATTAATAATGGGTGTGATAGTTGTCATACCACTTAGTATATGGATATAGGGGAGATGTTGCCACATTGGCATTATATAATATTATATTAAAAATTCAAACGAAAATTGAGGGAGGTTGTGAATTCTAGGTTCTTCTTTCTGGTGGCCTTTAGATGTCTTGGTCTTAGGATCAACTATGAATTTCTAATAGATTTCACTTCCAGGATGTTTCATATACCTAGGGAGTTTGATAGTTACCCATCAACCATTTCTTCCAAAAGTTCAAATAAAAAAAAAACTACATTAAAATTAGAAAAGCTAATAGTTTTTATGCAGCATAATCCCTCCCTCTACTTCCATAGCTCTTTAATTGACTAAACATTGTGAAAAATGTGAGGGAAATAAATACACTGAAAGAAAAAATCTCTCCCCACAATGAAATATCTACACACAGTGAAATATTTTTGCGCAAATCTCTCCATACAATATTCAAAGATAGTTTAATTGACATGAAACATTCTATGAAATTTTGGAAGAGGGGTATGCAATTGGAAACTATGATAGTTTTATAGATATTGTTTGCGGTAGTAGTGCAGAGAAGTTGATTGTGTAGAGAAATATCTTTTCTTATGACTCCCACACAACCATTCACTCACTTGTGAAATTATGTTTTTAATAATTTGAATATATAGTTTAAAGCTTGATTTACTAAACTTGTCAAATTAGGTTTTCAATAATTTGAATATATATTTTTATTTATGCTTTTGAAATTAAAAATGACCATATAGGAACCATTTATGATTTTCAAAATAGGGATAATATGTATAAATTAATGGTATATTGAATACTTCTCATGTAATGTGCAAAAACATAAGACTCAAATTTATTCGGAAATAATTTCACAATTCAGAGGAAATATCAAAACATGTGACATGAATCAATACACATAATACGAGGATGTATCTAGGGGAAATACACTCCTTAAAAATCCTCCCTATCTATATTTCATTAGTCTAAAAATATTGAAGAAATACAATGTTTGTTCTGGCCCAAACAATCTATGCACAAGTATAATATATGTCACTACCTCACAAGCTAACTCTGACCAATAGTTAGCCAATTATGCTACCTGCCAAGCTCATATTTCTCTATGTTGCTTCTCAAGGAATTAATACCATATTAATTAAGAACATCCCCATTCTAAACTGTGCAATACCTATACGTCATTCTATAACCACATGCACCACATGTACAACTTGGATAATTATACAACTAATAATGCACTGCCCTTGAACTCCAATCTACATTGGGTAACTTGTATTTCATGCATGTATAATTCAATTATGGCCGATTTACCAGTTAAGTGGTTGAAACATTGAATCTGCACCCCATTGTAAGACCTAATAGTTCCTCCAACAATTAGAACTAGTGTAACTGACTTTAACTCAATTTAACTGAAGTAATTGTTACAAATAAATTTAAACTAAATGTAGGCTCCTAAAATTTAGGAATCACATTACACAACTCAAGTTAGTCCCTCAATTCGAATTAAGTGAGCCATCTAAGTGAGACTAACTTAGCTAACTCGTATAAGTTGTCTTGTGATGTAGAATTACAATTTTATCCTAATTTATTGCAAGGGAAAATTAAATCAGTGTTTTCTTCTTTCCATTTTAAACACTCCATCTCAACAAGAAAGGGATTATCAGATACTAGAATCATTTTGTAGAATAGTCACACAGACCCTACCAATTTCATGATGAAATTATGTGAATTTTCATAGGTACTACAAAATTGATTTAGCTTTCTACATTTTCATTCTCTGAAGCTTGTCCTTGAGTTCTAGCTTCTTCTGTTCCATGTTATTCTCAAACAAGTTGTTCAGTGTTTTTGACATCGCAAATGGTATTTATTTCCCATGAATATTCAAGACAATATGATATATAACCCCCTCAAATATGATCATCATCACCTTATCTACATCGTTATTCCAGTGAGTGAGATCATAGGCATCAAGTGTTGGGGGTTTTAGTACATATATTTTGATGTAATCTAGAAGCCCTGTTATGAAACCAGCTCACAAAATAGAAGAAAATACAGATCAAGGACTTAGAAATCAGCCTCTTCGATAGGGAAGCCTCCTTTACATTACATAAATGAACAATTCTTGGATGATACAAATGTAAATACCTCCTTTATATATATAATATTCCATGGGGTCACAGTATAATCCTAGCCAATGTAACAATATAATGTAAGTGTACAACAATAATAATAGTGGGATTTTATCGGGCACAATAATAATAATAATATGAGGACTATAGCAGTACAACAATAACAATAAGGGGGCTACACTAACAACAATAAGGAACTACACTAGTAATATAAGGACCTAACATGACCCTCTCCTTCAAAAAAGGGTTTTCCTCAATGATTGATTAGTTTTGGATGCTTCTGTATAAAATTATCATCCTCCCATGTGGAATCTTCAGTCGGTAAGTTCCTCCACTTGACGAGATAATTTGAAATTGATCGATTTCGTAGCTATCGAGTTCTTTTTTCCACGACTTCTTCAGGTTCGAATATGATTTTTCCTTTCTCATCAAGTTCTTGAAATATTGTTTGAACTAGAACTTTTTCACCTATAACCTTCTTTACGCATGAAACATGGAAAATTGGGTGCACTTGGGAAGAAGCAGGAAGCTCCATTGTATGCCATAGTACCAATCTTTCGCAACACCTTATAAGGACTGTAGTACTTTCCCGATAATTTATTATCCTTCTTCAGTTGCTTGAGGGACATTTTTTTGTATGGTTGTAGCCGTAAAAATACATAGTCACCTACATCAAAACTTCTCTCACTGCGATGTTGATTTTCCTATTGTTTCATTCGATTTTGTGCCAAATTTGTGTTATCCTTTAATATTTTTGAGAAATTTTTGTTGATGCTTGGTATGATATTCCACTAATTGAACCTTACAATTTTATCTGAAAGATGACGTGATGGAGGGTGGTTTGTATCCAGAAAATGCCATAAATGGGGCCATTTATGCTGCAGTGTGGGATTAAGTGTTGTGCCACTGTTTAGCCAGAGGTAAGCACTTGACCCATTGTGTTTGTTTATCAGATACAAAGCAAAGAAGATATCCTTCCAAATATGTTCTCACTATCTCAGTTTTCCCATCGGATTGAGGGTGATAAGATGAGCTATGAGCTAATTGAGTATCCAAAAAAGAAAATAATTTCATCCAAAAATTTCCAGTGAAAATGGGATCTCTGCTACTTACAATAATATTTGGGTTTCATGTAGCTTTTGAATTGTTTCCATAAATGGAATAGCAACTGTACTCACTTTAAATGGACGAGATAGTGAACAAAATTTTGCATACTTAGTAAGTATATCAACTACCACCATGATGGCACTCTTTCCTCTAGAATTAGGTAAAAATGTGATAAAATCCATTGAAACCTCCTCCCAACATTGACTTGGAATGGATAAAGGTTGTAGCAGAACCGGGGCCTTAATTGTCTTAACTTTCTTTTTGATGGAAAACAAAAAATTCCACCACAAACTTTTGAATACAAGATTTGAAGACATCCCAAAAAATTCTTTGTTCACCTCGCGGAAAGTGTTTTGAAATCTAGAGTGGCCTCCTAAGGAAGAAGTGTGCATTTCCAAAAGATATTTTTTTTTTAGTTGGGAATTATTACAAAGATATACGTGTTATTTGTACCATAAGGAATCATGTTTCAACCTACATGTATCAGATGTACTGGGATCTTGCTACAATGTTTGAATGAGTTTTCACACTTCCTCATCATTCTTCCATTCCTCCCTTTGTTCGGTTATCCAATCTGGTTTGATAATATAAATGGCACAAAGAAATTCTTCCACATCCTCATCCTTTCTTGAGAGTGCATTTGTAACAACATTTAACTTCCATATTTTGTAGATGATTTCAAATTCATAACCCAAAATCATTGTGACTCATTTTTGCTACTCTTCTAATGATAGTCTTTGTTCTAAAAAGTATTTAAGACTATCATGATCAGTTTTTACCTTGAAGTTCCTTCTCATTAGGAAAGGTCGCCATTTCTTTAGTGCATGTAGTATTGCCAACACTTCCTTCTCATAAATAGCTTTCCATAAATACTTTCCTTTGATTGGATGACTTTCAAAAGCAATGGGTCTTCCTTTTAGCATTAGACCAATACGAATTGCATTTCGTGAGGCATAAAATTTCACAACAAAGGTTTTTGTGAAGTCTGGCGTAGCTAAGGCCGATGCTTGGAAAATTTCATATTTAAGATGTTCGAAGGCCTTAGTTGCTTGAGGAGTCCATCAAAATGCATATTTCCTCAATACCGTTGTTAGAGTTGCTACCATTCTCCCATAATTCTTAAAAAACTTGCGATAATACCCCGTTAACCCGAGAAATCCTCACAACTGCTTTATGGTTGTGGATAATTTCCATTCCTTAATGGATTTAATTTTGTTAGGGTCTACCTTAACACCTTCATAAGATACAATGTGACCCAAATATTCCACCTCTTTTACTCCAAAGAAACATTTGGAGGATTTTGCATACAATTGTTTCTCCTCCAATAGTTTGAGCACCCTGTGAACTTGTTGAACATGATCCTTCCCAGACTTGTTGTAGATTAGTATATCATCAAAAAATACTAACACAAATTTTCTAAGAAAGGGTTTGAAAATGGAATTCATCAACCCTTGAAATGTAGAAGGTTCATTGGTAAGTCCAAAAGGCATGACCAAAAATTCGTAATGACCCTCATAAGTTCAAAATGTTGTTTTCGAAATGTCTTTAGTCTTAATTATAATTTGATGATATCCTGAATAGAGATCAAACTTGATGAAATAAATTTCTCCATGTAATTCATTCAATAACTCATCAATCACAAGAGTGGGAAATTTATCTTTAATAGTGAGCTTATGGAGCTCTCTATAATTTGGACACATGCGCCATGATCCATCTTTCTTGTGCACCAATACCACTGGAGAAAAGAAATAATTTTTTCTAGGTTTAATTATACCAACCTCTAGAATTTATGCAACCATATGTTCAATTTCGCTCTTTTGGACATAAGGATATCTATAAGGGTTGATTTTTTAAGTAAAAATGCCTGGAATCAAATGAATATCATGATCATGGTCACGAATAGGTGGGAGTCCTTTGGGAGTTTCAAACACCTTGATATCATTTTCCAAGGCTTTTTGGAGATCTCGTGAAATATATTATTTTGATGTTGGAACTTCTAGTGAGAATAATTATGGAATTACATGTCGTTGTTCTTTATTCAGAATATTTCTCATGAAATTCGAGCTTATTATCGTTCCTGGATTCCCTGTCATACCTCGTAATTCAACTTCCTTTGCTTCCAAAAAAAAATCAAAAAAAGTTCTTGAAAATTAAAATCTACCTTCCCCAAACATTGTAACCATTGTAATCCTAGCACAAAATTGACACCACACATTGAAATGGAAATAATTTTACTATTCAATACATATCACCCCATGGTTAGCTTGATATTATTGCACTTTCAAAAAAAAATTATAGTTCATTCATTTGCAAGAATCACTTGAAACACTGGGGTTGGGTATAGGAAGAAATTCAATTCCTCGGCTACCTTACAATGAATAAAATTATGCGTACTACCAGAACCAATCAACATTATTACATTTTTCCTCTTCAAATGCCCTTCTATATTGAGATTTTGAGGAGTGGTAATTCCTACCAATGCATTATAGGATATGGTCGGATTAATTTATTCTTTTTCAAGGGTTTGTTCTAGGTTAATATCCTCTTCTTTTGAAGTTTCTTGTTCATTTTATTCCTACTCTTCAAAGTCTATGTAAAATAATTTCTGCTCAACAAACTTTTGACCTTTAGTGTATTTTTTATCACAAGTGTAGCAAAGCCCTTTTGCTTTTTTTTTCTTCCAATTGTCCAGGTGCTAACCTTGTAGGTTGTGGAAGTCTAGGAGTAGCAACACTTCCATATTTATAGTTGTGAGTGGTAGGATTCCTTGTGGCCATAATTCTTATTTTAATTTTTCTTGCCAACCTAAATTCTTTATCCAATGAATAAGGTTCCCAAAGGTGAAACTCATTTCAGATCTTATCCTTTAAAGTCCCTATGAAGAGATCAATATTCTGTTCCTCCGGAATTTTAGTTAGCCTTATACTCAATTTTTGGATATACTCAATGTGCTCCACAATTGAAACCTTTTGCTTGAGAATTATCAATTGGCTAAAGAATGTGTTACTCTTTGTATTGTCATAATGTGCTATCATTTTCTATGTAAAAATTGACCAAGTGACAATTTGTTTACGAGAGAGAAGCCATCGATGCGATAAAAATGTATTTTTTTCTAAATATAAAGTTGCAATACGTACCATTTGTGTCTTTTTCACATTATGGAGACCAAAATATTTCTCCATATGTAGTGTCCATGTTATAGGATCCTTGTCATCAAAATTCCTCATATCGATCTTTGGAATATGGTAGGTCTTCAATCCAACATTATAGTTTATCAAATCATGATTAAATTTTATTTTTTTCTCATCACGATCTTCCTCTACTACCTTTCCATCATTAGGAATCATTTCTTGTAGCATCTTAGTAAAAAATTCTGTCAAACCTTCCATATCTTCTTTTATTTTTTCTTTTGTACCATATATCTTAGCTTCCATGCCATCCATCCTATATTCCATGTCATTCTTCAAACCACACATATTAGCCTCCATTCCATTCATCTTAGTTTCCATTCCTTTCTTCAAACCATCCATTTTAGCTTCCATTTCATTTTTGGTTACTTTTTGCAAGAGCGACATTTGTTGCAGTTGGTCTTGTAATTTGGATATAACATGTTGCAATTCTTCATCTTCATGTGTCATAGTAAATATTTCTTATGGTTTAGTGGGTGTGGAATTCTCTTTGGGAGGCATTATGGAACCCAAAACTGCTATATATATGCTTCAATATGCCGTTGGAATCACTTCAAACTAATTTCTCAAACAAATTTATGTAATTAAAAAAAAAAATACACACCTTTTTCTTGCTTTTGAGAAGTTCGATATTAATACTGATTTATCTCTGTGATTTTGGATCCCAAATATCTGAGCTTCAGTCCTATAGTAGCCCTCTAAGTGTTCATTCCAATGCCATAGGTCATAAAACCCGGGGGTGATATCATGTCCCACGTATGGAAGTATACTGATGTATGATAAGTATATTTGGGGCACTCTCATCAAACAGTTACACATTAGATAACACTACTATGGACTAGACTCCCAAGTATCATCGTGTATATTTGGGGAGACACCATTAAGTTTCAAGCATGCAATAGGTAACCAAGTCAGTCACCTTGTAGACATGATACACCAAGAAAAACATTTAGGGATATTGGCTACCGTACGTTAAGCCCTTGGTCATTTTTCTTTGCATCACCAAGGATGTGGTAGCATGACCATCTAGAGATACTGTCATAGGGAATGAAAAATAGAGATTGGGAAGGTAGATATTTCTTCCATCATATTTCTTCCCCTATCTACCATACTACACTGCATCACGAGACTGGCAGGAGCCTAGACATTGCATGAGGAAACATAACCATAGTTCTAATACACAGTGGACTGCTTGGCCCCAAGGATGTTCAACTGGTTTGAGGGGTTGTTGGCTAACATGAAGATTCAGCTAACCAAGTGTAACACATGGAGACTACAATAGTTCAAGTACAGGTCAATTCTAGTGACCTCCTTTCCGGAGAAAGTACCCCTATTCCAGTATCAATGGGTAGACATCCATGATCCATCACCGAGCGACCCGAGGATGATCAGATGGTGTGACATAATGCCCCAATAGGGAGGGGGGAAATAGATGAATTTCCCCACAAAATTATTTAGTTAGCTACAACATCAACTTATGAGGACTACGCATATGCTGACATCGACTTTAGAGGATATCGGGATCTTCTAATCCCACTAGGAACACAATGGATTGATGTAGGTAAATTGTATTTTTTAAGCATTTTTCACTTTTTAAATGTTTTTTTTTTAATTTGTTATGACACGAAAACTTATGATTTTGTTATGTGTTCCCACTAGGGTATTTCTGAAACCACATCCTTGGTGACTATTTTAACCAATAAGGAGAATTTTTTTAACCTACATGCTAGTTCTTTCTTACCCTTGATCGTAAAACCTTCAGGTTGCTTCATGTAGATATCCTCTTATAGATCCTCAGGAAGAAATTTTTTCCTCACATTCATCTATTCTACCTAAAAATCAAATTCCACGATAATAGATAAAAGTAAAATATAATAGAAGTAACCTTGGAAACAGGAGAAAAAATATCACCAAAATCAATTCTCAGCACCTGGGAATAAGATTTTTATACCAATCGATCTTTTTATTTCTCTACCTTGCCTTCTATAGTCATATTCTTCTTAAACTTCTATTTTCCCCTGATGGGTTTCCTTCCAGCCAGCAACTCCACTAGACCCCATGCCTCATTTTTTTGCAAAGATGCCATTTCATCAACCATGACCTCCTTCCATAGTTTTCCATCCTTTGAATCCACTACTTCCCTAACAGTTCTGAGATCATCATCAGTGATATTTAAAGAAAAATTTGAACAGAAAGTAGATGGAATATACCATTCTAGTTGCCTTCTTTCTCGAACCAATCTTCTCATAGATAGAGTTTATGGCTCTTCCTTTTCTGAATATTGTTTTGTTCTAGAGTCTGATTCATCTTGCTTTAGCTCAAAATCTATCTTCTCAGGTTCCTTTGGTTTGACTTCATGTTTAACAACATATTTCACCTCTCTAAACACCACATCTCAATTTTACATAGCGTTCCTTTTTTTTTTGGTTAAAAAGCTTGTATCATTTTAAACCATCCTTATACCGAATAAAGATGCACCTTTCAGATTTATTATCCAACTTGGTCCTTTTATCCTCTAGAATATGTACATATACATCACATCCAAATACCCTCAAATGTGAAAGAGAGGGTTTCTTACCAATCCATACCTCATGTGGATTTTTATCCTCCAATGTTGATGAAGGTGATATGTTAACCAGGTAACATGTAGTTTCCACTGCCTTTACTAAGAATTCCTATCATAACCTAATACCAATGAACATGCTTCTTTCCATTTCCATCAGTGTTCTTCTCATTCTTTCTGTAACTCCATTTTTCTAAGGTGTGTATGGAGTAGTCTTCATCCTCGATATACCACACTTCTTACAGAACTCTTCAAATTCCTTCTTGCAGAACTCTCCACCATTATCTATGCTCAACACCTTTATCTTCTTCTCCATCTATTTTTCCACCAGAGCCTTAAATTATTTAAATATTTCAAATACTTGAGATTTATTCTGTAATAAATATATCCATGTATTCCTTGAAATTCATCTACGAATGAAACATAGTACACATACTTACCCAATTATGGAACCGACACAAGTCCAAACACATCACTATGCATAAGATTTAATATCTTGTTCACTCTCTTAGCACCAGAAGAAAAAATCAGCCAATTCTACTTCTCGTATACAAAATGTTCATAGAAATCAAAATATAGAGAGAAATTAAACATACATTGTACCATACCATTACCATGTAGTATCTGAAGGCCCTTCTCTCCAATATCTCCAAGCCTTTGATGCCATAACATGGTCTTTTCTCCGAAGACTACTAGCCTCTCCACTCCACTTTTAGGTACCACAAAACTATTGCACCCATCAATAATAGTGCTACCCTAAATCTTATACAAAGTTCCAATCTGAACTCCCCGCATTAATACTAGTTCTCCCCGAACCATATTGGAGGTATATTTCTCAAACACTGTTTTTAATCCTGCATCTCCATCTTTCTTATTGAAACCATATTTTTTGCCAAAGGAGGAATATCCAGAATACCAGGAAATTTTCTAGTCTTTCCACCTTGCAAATTTCGCTTAAGTTTTCCACGTCTAATGATTCTGGCCTTCCTATCATTCCCTAAGAATACATCACCATTATCACACTTCTCATACTTGTAGAGCGACTCTCTATGGGGAGTGAAGTGAATCGATATACTTGAGTCAATCAACCATGCCTCATGATCTAATTGTGAATTTGAAGAAGAATCCAAATACACATGTATAGTTTAATTTCTTTATCTCCATATTTCCGCTACTTTTCATCTTCTTTCACTGCAAGAATCAATCCCACAGATCTACCACTGAACAGGGTCTACCATAGGCCCAAGAAAAAAACCCCTCAGCAGCAAAGACGTCCCCTTGAAGCTGAAACAATTCCGATACCAAATGTAGGTTTTAACCGTGTACGTAAATTATCAGCAAATGAATTCTCAAAGATAGAAATAAACAATAGCGAGAGCATAAAACATAAAAAAAATATACACAAATATTTTTCCCTTGGATCCCAAAACCAGGACTACCAAATTCATTTTTCATTATATTCCTTTTATTGTTACAACACATATATATATACATGTTGAATCATTCGTAAACCCCAATCCATTAACCTTGGATTAGAACATAACCATAGTTCCCTTGACCGCATCTCCAAAATACCAGGGGCATAAAATCATCATGCCCCAAAACCATGTGCAAACACATGAAAAAAATCATAGGCGCATCCACCCACCTATAATAGGGTCCAAATTTTTTTTCCCAAGGCGCTGCCTCAAACCCTGTGCAAGGGGCTACACACCCCTTGCGAACCCATGCACAAGGGGGGCTCTAGCCCCCTCTTTGATCCCCCAACTATGCCCAACGCAACGTACATGGGAGTCTACCTCCCCCCTTCTCACACCCCCACCCATGCGACTATTCATCTAAATAATATAACACAAACCTAACATAAGGATTTCCTCTTATATTACCAAACTTGCAAAAACCATTTCAAATTGAGACAAATGCCTTCAACTATGATATTCATGTAGTCCTTACAAAGGAGGGGCATCTAGTGGTATATTACAATGAAACACTTTAAGATATAGTACAAAAGTATCCGAGTTATTACAAAGATATGTATTCCTTTGTGAAGGCCTCCTGATAATGGAAGCATTACATTTTGGGGAAGGAAACAACAATCCGCACAAACAACCGACCCTTGCAATTCATTCAAACACAAGAAAAGTTGCAAAATGATCACCATCAGAAGTGGTCCAAATATCTGCAAAAATTCCATTTGAAAATTAAGTAAAAGAAGTGTAATACCAATAATTTCGTAGACTTCCTCGACCAACCATCAGTTATGGCGCCAACCACTGTGTTCAACTCTTATGGAAACGTGACTTCAGGATGGCCTCATCTTTACAAAAGTAATCGAGAATTCAACACCACATACCATATGCTCCTCAAAATTAAGCAAGTTCCATAATTTCACATCTAGGACACACTGTCTTTCCACATGGGACAACTCTGTGTTATTTCAAGCGTTCATGACAAGATGATTTGGGAGGTGCAATACAATTTAGATGTTGGAAAGTTTTGGGTAGAGAAGACAATGGGAGTGTTGGTGAAGTATTTTATTGGTCGAACCTTTAAGAGGATGTTGGGAAGTACATAAGACCCTACATCGTCTGTGCCATTTATAAACATACAATCAAGAAACAAGACCTGTATACTCATTTTCCTACTCCTAGCTGACCCTAGGAATCCATATCCATAGATTACATATTGGGTGTTTCTTCTACTGAGCATGGTTTTACACAATAATTTTTCATGATGGTCATTTTCCCGTCCCTGCTCCTACGAATCATGTGCAATGTTTCGTTCATCAAGAAATATGCTAACTTATCCCCTTGAAGATCCAATGAAGACTCCCTTGAAATATTACTAAAGAAACTTGGTCAAATTCCTATTTTCATGGGTCAATGCTCTTCCTAGTGCCATTACTGCGCTGATGTCCTTTTCATAGTTTCGGCCCCGCACTATCAACTCCCTAATTTCTTGGAAAATTGTGTTGATCACCTTTCTGGCAGTGCTTCCTTAAATGGAGGAGAAGCTTCGACCTCTAAAATTGCAAGGGCGGTGAGTTGGTTGTTGAACATAGATGATAAGGTCGCGCTCTCCCATTTCCACGGGGGGTCATCCCCTTGAAATTGGGCCTTCCTCCTCCTTTCATGGGCTCCCTACCTCCTATCCCTTGCTATAAATTCACATCCCTCATTTCCCCATGTTTAGAGCTTGGTTAGTCATTCTCACACTCGTTTGAACTCTCATCCCTTTTCATGCTAGCATCATGATTAAGCTTGAGTGCATGGGAGGAGGAATGATTTTGAGTTGAGTGAAGGACTCAAATTTTCACCTAAGGTTGCCTCTAACACCAAGGCCTTGTTGTAAGCTCTCATTTTGTAATTTATCAACAATAACATCTGATGTTTTCTTTCTATATTTTTCTACATGATTATGTAAATAATATGGTACTCCTTGATCTACTAGATAGCTAGTGTTTACGTTTATTATGTATTGTGTCACATTTTTTGTTGACTCTTGATCATCCACAGGTATTTGTGTGCCAGCAGTAGCAGGAATCAGGCCTACAAGGATAGTGGATCAATATCACCATCAATGGATCCAATGATATCGATTGGAAAAAGGAATTTATGTCTCTTTCTTCATTGCATTGTAAAAATTATTTAAGAAAGCTTCTGTTAGAAAGAATATCATGTTGCTAGACCCACTCTAGGGCTAGAGAGATTGAATATGCCCACAGAGGGTATTTATCTTGACAACAAAACTGGCGACTCTACTAGGAATCTTTAGCGTTTTAATTCCTCCTTTCTTAAATTGATCTTGGATTAATTTCATAGATTTTTTAAATTTAAATCTTCTTAGGCCTCTATCAACTTATGTAAGGATTTTTAGTCACTTCACGATGTCAGCTCTGGCTTTTGTGTGAGAATATTTTTATTTTTTCCTTGTTTTTAGTGGCCAGCTCCCTTTTTGTCATCACAGTAGCACTCGAAATGGTGTTCTATATAGTATAGACATGTTGATTGGCCTTTCAAAGCACAAAAGCATTGATCTCATTCTTAGGAAAATATGATTTTCCCTTCTGATTTTCGAGTGTGTCCTGGCCCGTCAAGGAGTCTGTGATATATCATTGATATCTTAGTGATATCCTCACTATGTGTTTGACTTATGTATCTTATCTTATGGATTCTGTTTCGTCTTTTATTTGTTTGCAAATTTGGGAAATTTTTTCCATTTCAAACACCTTTTGTCAATGTAACAAATCACATTTACCAATATTTTATTTTATTCTTATACTATTTTGATCATGATAATTGTTTTCCTTCAACCACTTAGTCATTTTTCTATCTTATTAATGAAGAATTGGTTCTATTCTATACAACTGGCTCATATTATTACTTCTTAAGAATTATATTTATTTTTTACTTAAATTTATTTTATCCCTCTGGTCATTTAATTCCTTTATACATGTCTTGAAACATGCCTTAATTAACTTTTAACATTTAATTGAAACTTCCCTTTTCAACTCATCAACCCTCCATAACCCTCATATTATTATTACAATATATATCTCTTCATATGTATTTCTTTAATATTCATATCAATATAATAATTCTAAAATCCACTTTACCCTTAATGGTTTTTTCTTATTTATATTATTATACATATCCCATTTTCATTTCAAGTTAACCATAATTCATATTACAGTAAATAATCCCATACTCTTAAAATATATAGAAGGTATACTTTCATACTGTTATAGCTAAATTTTTATGTTAGCGGACTCTAAATTTCCACCGAGAAATGGTTAACTTCACCATTTATTTCTAACTTCTAATCCTCGGTTACCCTTTAATCCTCGAGGTTTAAATACATATTTTTCATAAATCAATTATGGAATTCATAACTATCGTATAGTTCGTACTCAAATATTATAGTTTGAATATGTTTCTATTCCATCATTTTCCCCTTTCACAATTTAATACTTACCCTCTTGAATAAGTTTTAAGACATACTTGTCTATTATTATATTCAAATTATGATTTACGATTTATACCCTTTCCAACTAATATAGTTATCATCCGAATAATAGAATTCCACTTACCATTCCTTCATTGAGGGCATAACAACATTTTATTCGATATATAACTCAACGAAATGTCTCTACCATATAAAATTCATCATACATGAACTATTCCAATCCCGTAATATTACTCCAATTAATTAATATTTATGTTTAAATTAATTTTAATAACATTGATAGTTTGTTTCTCTTTTAAACAATGGGAATTATACCATTACCATATTAATTCTCGCTCTACAAACCTTATCGTTTCGTTTAATACCATTTAATTCAGGTACGTTGTCACCTGAATATCACATGGCTTCCTATTGTTGGAAAAAACCTGGAGGATAGATCTTGTCTTTCAAGAACAATTGAGATTAATATGTTGTTACACAGTTTTTTCTCACCGTCCCTGCAATCCCCATCCCAAATATTGGAGGACCATTCCAGTGACCTATGTGTATCGTCACACGTTGCAAAAAGTGTCGTTGCATCCCTTGACATGTGAAGAAAATTTTCTCTGGAGACTATTCCTAGATGAGATTCACAAAAACACATGATTTTGGGTGAGCACTATTAGGAAGCTATGGCCTCACACCCATAGAGAAATTAGCACTAGGCCTTGCATCCATTAGCGCTCTCTCTTAGTGGATTGCTTGCGTCAAGTTGTTTTTGGAAAGTTTTATAAAATATAAACGAAGTTTCCATGCTCAACCACTTCATGACTATAGTCATCATGGTTTGTTTGACTGAATAACGTTGAAGTCCTTCCTTTGGCTTCTTTTTTCCTACATTTGAGCAACTTCCCAAGGGATAAGGTCTCCCTTCCATCTTATGAGGGATCCGAAACCACCTCTTCCTCTCCTATAAATACATCCTTCTCACATAGTTTTAGCTAGCTGAACAGTCCTTACTATAGCTGGTGTGAGAATAGAGTAGAGAGGAATCCATTGTCGAGAGAGAGTTTAGGCCCATTTCCTCCCTATGTCCGATCCCCGACTAACATTTAAGAGGCATTTGACTGGACCCGTTGAAGGATTTTTCGTATGTTGTCATTATTCACTTGATCCTTGTGCAAGTACATAGATATTTCCATTGAAAGACTGCGACCTGTGAAGACAAAAATCGATGGATCACTGCAACAAATGACAACAAAAACATTGGACCAAGGTAGAAAATCTATCTTAACTTGTTTTCATTAATTATCTAGGAGTCCAAAAGTCCATCTTGTTCCCTTGTTTCTAGACCCACTCTAGGCCTAGAGGAATCACCTTGTTCCCTTGTTTCTAGACCCACTCTAGACTTAGAGGAATCACCTTTGTCCGTAGAGGGGATTTATCTGCACAACAAGTTGGTGAATCTGCTGGGGATCAGTGTGTTTGTCATCGCTCATTGTTCATCTAGCGTTTTCCTTGTCATGTCAAATTTTGTCGTTTCACCCTTTTTCTTTCTTGTCTTACGTGTCTAACTATTTTTAGCCATCCTATTTAGTACCCGAGTTTCAAGTCTCACCTCTACTCAGTGGTTTTTATTTTTTCCCATAGCTAAATTCTAGCTCGGCGTTGTTATTGCCTGAACAGTCACGCCGATTGGCGCTTGTTTCTTTTGTCACACATGCTCCAACCTCTGTTTGGCATAGATTATAGCTAAACAAACACACTGAATCCTATAGGTTAAAATATTAGCCTTCTTCCTGAGTTTTGTCAGTTTTTCTTGCCTCTGGATTGAATTTTTATCTTACAATTCGTCCACTTAGATTGCTTTGACTCTCTTGTCTCATTCTTCTAAGCTATTTTTCCATTATCTAATCAGTGGAGTTAGTCATCCTAGGGTTTTTAAGTGTCTCCAACCACTTGTTTGGCTTTCTCCTCACTCATCCTTCTGATTTGAGTTTGAGTCAGTTGGATCTTTGTCATTTTAGTTCGTTCACTTGTTGTTTTAGCTTCTCTCTTCATTATACATATATTTGGTTTGTTGAATGATCACTTTGGTTTTCTTTTAACTCTCCATTTGTCACCTTGAGCATAGATTACATTACACAATGAACTGGTTTGAAAGCCCTTTTCTTGAAGGAATACATCTCTGTTTTGAGTGTGTTTAATTCATGTTAGATAGATATCTTTGTTTTAGATCTTTTTAGTCGAATTGCTCAAAAATAGTGTCCATTTTTCTTTTTAGTGTAATAGTGCATTTTTATTCTCATTTATCTAAAAAGACAAAACTTGTGTTCTTTCTCTTAGTTTGAAAATGGAAAATGTTATTTTGCGTTAGTAGCTTTTAGTGAACAAGGAAAGAACTTTTCGTTTTCTGGTTTGGTTGTCTTAGATGCATTAGGGAAAATTCTCTTATATTCGATTGTTTGCTAATTTGTTAAAGGTTCCTATCCCTATCTTAGTTAGCATTCATTGAATTAGAATCATTTTCTTTTGCATATAGTTGTGCATTAAGAACTCAAGATCACATTCGGTAAAGCCTTGAAATTGCAACATTAATTCAAAGTCAAATTTAAAACGAATTCAATCAACCTAAGGAAGCATTGAATCCTAACGCACATATTTTAGAGGTCTAGGCTAGTGACGTGTTCCGGCGTCATTAAACCTAGTAGTTGTCCTTGAAAATCTAGCTTTAGATAGCACTACTACGGACTTGTGCTCCCCGTATCATCGATTATATAAAGAGATACCCTGATAGGTTAGCATCCTTTATCCATAGGAAGCCGAGTCTACCTCCCTGTAACCATGATACACCAAACACAACATTCGGGGAGAATGCCTGCATGTAAGTTAAGTCCTTGGTCATTTCTCTTTCATTTGATCACCAAGGTGTCTATTGCAATTCATGGAAACTTCGTACACCCTCTTGCTCAAATTTCCTGAGTAGTCATTTTGGTCTTTTCGTGACTCTCTAAAATTGAAAATATCCTCATGCACATGTCCTTTCATGCTCGTTTAAACTTGAAAGTGAATAGAGTCACCTTTTGCCTATTTCTTTACTCTTAAAATATGAAATGACAGAGTTTTGTTTCAATGTCATAAAATCAATTTCCTACGATCACATGCCCATTAAATATATTTTATTGGATTTTTATTAAGTGATGTCTTAGTGTTGGATCTTGAAGCCTCGAATTGGTCATCTCAATTCTCTTCTATTTTGAAACACAGTCACAGTGGTAGAACCACTAGTCTCCAAGTCCTTTTCATTGCCTCTTAGTGGCGATCCTTCTCCTGATGTTTCTTCCGAAGCATCTCATCCCACTAGGTCTGTCGATTTCTGGCAGTTTATTCTTTCGAGTTTCTTACCTCTTGCTACACGTTCTCCTCTTGAAGAGCCATTTGATATCAATTAGAAACCTCAAGATTCTTGGTCTAGTTTTGGGAATGAGAAAGACTTCCCTCCTCTTACTTCGAAACCATATTTTCTATCTACTGCTTTACTTGGCACTACTTGTCACCTTTTTGATGATTAAATGGCTTCATCTGACATGGATTCTTCGAGCCTCGTTATCAGTGAAGAGCTTTATGTTTCTACAGGAGATGATCAGCTCCCTCCTGAGAAATTTCCTTATGTCTCAAGTCAACCTTCCTCACAATCGGTATCTCTCCCACGCGATTATCATACTTTGGGTCAGATCATTTCTGGCATTCAATCGTTTTATCAGAACCCGATATGGTCTGATACATCGACTCGCTCAGGAATCTTGGATGTATCAGTATCAAGGGAATCATCCTTGACTCACATGAAGTCATCGATTGTAACCTCTGTTCCTATCTGATCCACTGTATGTGTGGCCTCATCTTCACTGGTTGTTAATATGACTCAGTCATCGTCAGCGTCTACTGTTCGTACGTCCATTTTTATTAATCCCAGAATACCTGTTAAGCCCACTGTGATTGGATCAGAACCTCATGTTGGAGGAACCCAACCTGATAGTAGTGCGCCTATGGCTTCTACTTCCATTCCTAGCAGTTTTACATTCGATGAGTATATGTTGGCCATTCAACAACATAATTTCGCCTCTCACGGTTCTTAGCAGCTGCAAACGTCTGGTGATCCTCCGCATCATTATGACGTGTACGCTAATCCCATATATTTGCATCTGATTGATCTCAATCAGACTATATACCAGGCGAGAGAACCCTATTGTCCACAAGGACAACCTTACAGGGACAACCTGTGGTCCAATAGGGGCCACCTTCAGTCCAACAACGACAACCCTCTAGTCCACAGGGACAACCTTATGGTCTGCAAGGACAACCCTTTTAGGGAAAACCTTTGGTCTAACAAGCAAAACCCTATGGTCCTTCTGGTCAACCTCATATTCAATAGGGAGCATGTTATGTTCCCCGGGGGCAGATCTATACTCAACAGGGACAACCTTTTCTGCAACAACATTAGTCTTACATTTAGCAAGGTGAAACTTGTGTACAACAAGGACAATCCTATGATCCTGTGCCACGTCAACCTGGTCTTTAGGGGAAACCTGGCCCATCCCAACTATCGGGCCCACCTTTTCCACAAGGGCAACCCGGTAGCTCTCAGCATCCATGTCAACCTGCTCTGAAGGGATAGCCTGTCCAACCATAGTGTCCTGGTCAACTTGCACCCCAGGGACAAACCGTTCAGCATCAAGGTGCCACTTAAATTCCATAAGGTCAATCTCAGGTGGTATATAGTGTGCCTCAATGCTCTACATATCGTCCTCAAGGTCAATCCCAGGCGGTATAGAGTGCGCCCCAAGGCACTGCGTATCTTCGTCAAGGTCAAACTCAAGTATTTTATAATAAACCTCAAGGCATTGTTTACATTCGACAAAAAAATCCATATGTTTTTCAGATAGGACCTCAGTGGTATGCTCAAAATTAATATCTTGGTCTTCAACCCATGTATGGGAAGAACTATGAGGCTTATAACCCCTATGGACAGAATCCTTCGAGACAAAACATGTGGGGGAAGAATTTATTTCAACCTGGGTGGAATCCTAATATTGGTCTTTATCAATGAATTTCAATGCCTTTTAATCCTCAATTACCTTCCCTTGTGACATTGGAGCTGCCTGATGTGTCAAAGTTGACGAACGATCCTATCCTTCATAATCCATATTGGCCTCCAGTTCTGACTAAAATTTTTGGCGACTACCCCAAGTTTGAGGGAAAATCCAGAGAAGACCCCCAAGTGCATGTTATGATGTACCATCTTTGGTGTTCCTCTAATTCTTGGGTTGGTGATTCCATTGAGCTCTGTCATTTCCAATGGACTTTCATGGGTGTCGCTGTCAAGTGGTATATTTAACTATCTTGCAGTGTCTTCTAATATTTCAACTCTCCGCCCATGGCGCTTCTCATGTACTTTCAGTTACCAACTCGATATGAAACTGGGACACACCTCCTCACATCCTTGAAGCAAGATTGAGCTACTCATATCTCTGATCATATTCATGAAAGGAGGCGTCATCGTCATTTGATCAAGTTTGCAATTCGTGATCAACTTCTAAATAATTGGTTCACTACCTCCTTTTTTTCTACGATTGCTAAGGACATTGCTATGGGGCATGTGTTACTGAGGAAGAAGACATCACTCATGCCTAGTACCTTGATCTCATGTACTCTCAGTCTAGAACATTGTATGAACTCTTTCCTGATGCCCATCGACCTGGAACTTCCAAAGCACCAACAACACCATTTGTTGATGGTATCATTGGTTCTGTGTCCTAGACTTCTCGAAAGTCTTCTCCAAACCCTGCGAAGAAAAAACCTACAACTTCCAACGATATTGTTTCTTAGCCACCTCTACATTCTTTTAAAACCATGGAAGTGAATGTCATCTAGTCCAATCCAGTGGATAAAACTTCCAAAGGTAAAAACAAGGGTAAAGGTAAGGCCAAAACTAATACCTCAAAAGAAGATTCTCAGAAATCTCGTGCTCATAATGGTTCACCACGAAATCCAAAGAACCATTGTTTGATTTGTAATGAAGAGCATTTCACCAAGGACTGTCCCCACTAGGCTGAAGTGAGTCGATTGCTCAAAGGCACACAAGGCACTCCAACTGTTCTTAAAGAACCTTTCCCATCACAAAAAACTATGTTGGTGGAGCAACATCAGTCCTCCGCCCCATTTGGCTTTGAGGTTTTCATGATGAACAGTTTTGCATCCGTTTCTATTGCTACCTGATTGAAAGATTATACCAAACCGCGTCAGGCAGCAGGGAAGGAAATCGCTAATGTTCCTCGTCCCCCGCTTGCTTCTAGCCCTCTTCATATTGAAAGGCCTCGTACAGAGCTCATTGTCCGACCACCTTCCAAAGGTGTACTCTGCAAGTATTCCTAAAATCCTAATGCCTATGCTGCTCAACATTATAGTATTATTGAGGATTTGGCTCAAATGCCATCTCCTATATCTGCATTGGAAGTAGTTCAGAGTTTTTTGTCTCAACATAAAGCTTTGTAATCTGCCATCAGTGGGGTTGATCCTGTCGATTCGAGCCTTATCACTATCGAATTGGAAAATTTCGTCCCACGTCTCCCTCATTAGCCTGCGTTGATCATACAAGTTGGGAAAAATGGAGACCGTATCCATTGAGCGGTTGTGGATGAGGGTGCATCTACATGCATCATGTCATCCGCCTACTGGAGAGCCATTGACACTCTAGACCTCACTTCACCTCCAAATGATTTAGAAGCTTTTTATGAAAGGGAATCTCACCCTCTTAGTGTTCTCGCTCGTTTACCTATTACATTAGAAGGGAAAACAATTAATGTTGAGGTTGAAGTAATTGACACGAACCTCAATTACAATCTTCTCCTCAGTCGCAGTTGGACTCCCTCCATGTTGTACATTTTGTTGACTCTCTTTCATGTTCTTCGGTTTCTGCATGAAGGAAATATCATCACTATCGATCAATTGACTTTTTTCACTTCTTCGTCTTTTGAGATAAATTTCCCATATGTAGATGATATTCCTACACCTTCTGAGAGCATAGGGCTAGGTATTTTCAAAGATCTTTCCCTCATGGGTCCTTTTCCTCTTCCTCCACCTAACATTGCTCAGGTTAACATGATCTCTAGGTCTTCTTATCCGTGGGTCATCCCTTCGCCTAAGAAGATTTATTCGCTTGGTGATTTGATGCCGTTAAGCCCAATAGAGATTAGTTATTGTGAACTTATTTCATCTTCGTTTACTTCACCCTCTGATTAAGCTCCTTTGAGTATGTCTCTTGACAATTATTCTAAATCCCCTTGGCTCGGCTCTTTGGATTTTCCAGATCCCTTAAAAGAGATATTTCCCACTGATGAGGCCATCGTGGAAACTATATCTCTTGAGGATCCTCCCTGGGACAATAGTTGTCATCGCTTCTCATTTGTGCCTGGCCTTGGGGCCATGTCTACTTGTCTTGAGAGGTTTTCTTCTCAATTTCTTTATCATCCTCTTCAGATTCCCATCTTGACACAAAAATTCTTTGTGGAAGGTGACTTGGGAAGCATCACATAAACGAAGGTTATTTACATCTTCGTCAAACCGGGATTTTTCGAGAACATCCGTATTGGGGTGACCTATTCTCCCAATGAGATCAAGGTCTATACTAGTCTCTTCCACGAGTTTCATGGTTTTTTTGGTTAGATCTTAAGAATAAATGCCCAACATTGATTCGAGTATAGTGGTGCATGAGATTCCTACTTATGCTGGTGCGAAGCCTATTCACTAGCGTCTTCATCCTATGCACCCTAGAATGGCGGTCACTACTAAAAGCGAAGTTCAAAAACTTCTTCGAGCTGGTTTCATTTATCCAATTCCCTTGATAGAATGGGTTTTTAATATCGTTTTTGTGGATAAGAGGTTGGATACTATTCGTATCTATGTTGATTACTATGATATCAGTCGTGCTTTTCCTAAGGATAATGATCCCACTCCCTTTATTGATCAGATCATTGATGAGTGTGCTTGGGGTGAGACCTTTTCCCTTATGGATGAGCTTTCTGGGTACAACCAGATTAATATTCTTCCAGTTGATCAACACAAGACCACCTTTAACTGTCCTTCGGGTACCTTGGCCTATAATAAAAATCCCTTTTAGTTTTAAAAATGTTGGGGCTAAATTTCATCAAGAAATGTCATATGCTTTCCATTGTATCAAGCTCAGTGTTAAACCTTACCTTGATGACTTTTTGACTCATTCAACTAAGCATAAATACCACCCAGATCATCTTCATCAAATATTTCTTCACTGTCGACACTATAACATTCAGCTCAATCCACATAAATGTGTTTTCTACGTTGATTCTGGTAGGATCTTAGGGTTTATTGTCTCTACAGACATAATTTGTGTCGATCAACTCAATGTTGAATCTATTGTTAATCTTCAGTATCCTTGCTCCTTACATTAGCTACATAGTCTACAAGGGAAAGCTAACTTCCTGTGCTGTTTTATACCAAACTATGCCGAAGTGGCCAAAGGCTTTACGCAATTACTTAAGCCAGACATCCCGTTCCTATGTGATGAGATTGCCCAAAACTACTTCGATGCACTGAAGACGTTTCTTACCAATGATCCTCTGTTGTGTCCTCCAAATTATCATCACGATTACACCCTCTATTTGGTTGTCGCATTTAGCACTATTGTCATGGTTCTGGTGCAAGATGATGATGATGATGGTGAGCACATCATTTACTATTTTTCTCGTAATATTCTAGATATTCAAACACGTTACACACATGTTGAGAAGTTGGCGTTGGCTGCTATTCAATATGTTCAAAATTTTCGTCACTACATTCTGTTGTGCACAGTTACCATGATTTTCGATTGCAACCCCATGACTTATATATGGACTCCTCAATTTCTGGGAGCCAAATAATAGAAGTGTATTGTTGCCCTCCAAGAGTCTTATTTGGAGTTTACTACCACCAAATCAATTAAATCATTAGTTTTTTCTGATTTAATTAGCTCTCTCCCTTTTGATTTCGCTCCGTCTTTTTCTGAGGAATGCATTCTGGACGATAAATTTTTTCTTATTAGCACCCTCAATCCTTGTCATGGTGATAGCATCGCGTATCTTCATACTTATACCTTCTAATATGGGTTGAATAAGGATGCTCGTCGATGCATCCACCATCATTCACAAGCTTATCGCATAGTCGAAGATAATCTCTATCACATCAGAGCTTATTTTGTTCTTCGCCAGTGTTTGATCCTCGAGGAGGTTGAAAAGCTCCTAAATGATTGCCACTTTGGTGCTTGTGGCGGTCACGTGTCTCGATATTCTACTGCAGAAAATATTCTTCATGCTGGCTCTTTCTGGCCCACCATATTTAAATAATGCATTGTTGATGTCTGTAAGTGCCACAATTGGCATATTTATCAGCTTAAGATGTCCACGCCACCCACACATCTTCATCCTGTCATTACCATTGGTCCCTGTGAAAAGTGGGGCATCAATTTTATGATGTGTAACCCTCACTCGGTTGGGGGCCATGCTTTTATTATCGTATCTATTGAATACTTCACGAAATGGGTTGAGGCAATGCCTACACTTACAATGCATAATTTCTATTCAATCATGTCATTACTAGGTTTGGTGCCCCTCAAGCCATTGCTACTGATCATGGTTATCATTTGATTCATCACATGATGGCTGAGTTGACTTCTAAGTTGGTTTTTCCTCATGACAGCTCAACGTCGTACTACCCTGAAGCCAATGGCTAGGTTAAATCTGTGAACAAGTTTCTTGTCACTATGCTTCAGCATATGATTGGGATGCACAAGTCAAACATGCATCTCATGTTGTTTTCATCTCTCTGGGCTTACCGAATATCAGTGAAGAATGCGACCAGATTCACTCCATTCCAGCTTGTCTATGGTCTGGAAACTACCCTTCCGATTGAATGTGAAATCCCTTCTCTCAAGATAGTTGTTGAATTGCTGCATAATAATTCACCAGAGGAAGAGCATCTTCTATATTTAGAGAGGCTTGATGAAACTCGTCACTTTTCGGCTCTTGTAATAGAAGAACAGAAAAAGTGGTTCAAAGCTCATTTTGACCAATCCATTTCCCCTCATTCCTTTGTATAAGGAGACCTTGTCCTCCTTTACAACCAAGCTCATGATAAGCTAGAGGCATGCAAATTCCAACCCATGCGGCGTGGGCCCTATATTGTTAAACGTGTTTTACAGAACAATGCTTATGAGCTAATTGATATGAATCCTATCCTCTGGATTAGCCCAAAAATGGGTTGCATCTCAAAAAATACTATTCATGAGTTTATCATGCATGTTTCTTTTATACATAGGTGCTTTTTAATTTTTGTACATTTTTGGCTTGGTGTGCTTTGCGAGCGGTTTTCCTGCTTATTATGTCATTGCTTATTGTGTAGATGTATGTTACTCATTATGTCGGTTTCACAGACGGTGCCTCTCGTAGTACCCGCAATCTGTCTTCTACAACCTAGGTGATATATAATCTCGAGGGAAAGTTGATAGAACTTCAAGTTATTTTTATAGGACAAACAACGAACAATGTCGCTGAATATAGTGCTGTCATTGGACTTTTAACTGAGGCCATTGCTCTCGACATTCATGCATTGATTGTTAACCTAGAATCTCAACTTGTTGTTCTTCAGCTTAATGGGAATTATTCTATTAGAAATCCTCAAATCTTAAGGTTTTAATTGCGTGTTCATTGAGTAGAAATAAATTTTGATTAGATCACATGTCAACATATTCCTAGACGAATGAATGTATTAACTGATACAATAGCCAATATTGTATTAGATATACATTTGTGTAATTTGTAAAACATCATCATCACATGATTCGATTCATATAGAAAAATAGGTAGATATATATATATATATATATATATATATATATATATATATATATATATATATATATATATCAAGAGTTTTCATCCATGTGCATCATAAGTTCAAAAAAATATCTATGTTTTGGTTACATCCTGAGACGTCATGTCTCTCAAAAAATATGTAGAAATAAAAGCCTAGCTGTCTAGCTGGCATGATGATCATCGTAGCATGTCATTGCTCGCACAAGCTACCTCAATAAGTGGTGAACACAATTTTAAACCCTTGCAATGTGTCTCTGGTGCGCGTGAGGAACATCATCAAATCTCGCATAGTCTGGGATTCTAGTGGTGAGTCCCTCTAGGTTACATACGATTTCCTCTGCCGCACTTCCCTCACCATGAGGGGCCACATCAAAATCATGAGGAATCCGTTGTGCTATTGGAGACATTCCTGCATGTCTTTCTTGGCCAACATCTGAAAATACATGGATTAACATCAGAACATATACAATCAAAATAAAAAATCATAATACTCATCAAAATAAAAAATGTGTCTTACCCAATGCTTCATTCGAATCCTCTCTTGCTGGGAGTGACAGATACGTATCACTGGTAAAGTCTGTGCCAGCATAGGGCCAATCCTCCAAAATAATTAATTGTCAAAGAAGCCACTCAAAAATTCTAGTCTCCAGGATATCTATTGACCGACGCCTGTTCTTGGCATGAAAGTCGCCCAATAGACCATCGGTGGCTCTTGGGCTGGTGGTGTAGGAACTATCACTTCCTGATGTTGGAAAATTGGTAACCATTCCAAGATGAATGGTACGAGGATGGATCCATAGATGAACTATTTCAGCTTACCATTTTTGCATTTCATAAGTTGGCGCTTCATACTAATGGTTACCGTCACTGCCTAGTTGAAGAGAGTGGGTATGATACAATATAATACAAGAAGTAACTATGTTTTTATGGTCTCATGCAGAGCCTGAGATTCAACAGCTCACGTGATGGTGTGCAACACTACTTTTAGTGCCAGATCGGGAATAGTTTGGATATCCAGTTTCACGCTTTTGGATCCTTTCCTTTCTCCTCAGCACACTCTGTTAATGACCATGCTGATGTTTTCCATTTTCAGTCAGGTAATTGTTAGGATTGGTACTTCCCCGCTCTGTGACAATCCAGTTATGAAGAAAAAATCTGAGGGCTCAATCTCTAGCTCCTAATCATGAGTTATCAATCTTTCCGGATCAATGTCCAATACACTGATCAAGTACTGTAATAGCTTAGGTTGAGCTCGGAATCATGGTGCCATAAATAATTTTTTAAGCTTGCAGTCCTTGAGTACATCCATACATCTTACATTGCCCAAGGCTTGCTGATCTTCTTCACGATGTTCTGGTTCCTTCCATTGATTCACCATTTTGATTTTTCACACCTGTAAAAACATCAATGTGGTTGTCATTAGTCAAATAATCTTCTATTGAAGTGTTTGAAATGGGCTCATTAGTAGAATCCTAAGCTAAAATTTGTGGTTGCGGTTGGCATGAATGTTTTATAAATAGTCGCACCAAGTTGCACGCCCCCACTTGGATTCAAGGCAGGTTGGTGCAAGTTCATGCTCGAAACCCGCGCCGACCGCCGCGCCCTAATTTGAGAAAAAACCCTCCATAGATATGAAAAATGGATTACAGGCAATGAAATTTATATCAAAATGTAGGCAAGTATATGAGATCTTACCTGGAAAAGACGAATTCGTGATTGGAGTTTTCGATTGTCCCTTGTCAGATCTGTAAAATCACACTTTAAAAAGGGTAAAATGTGCTCACAAGAGGTAAAAGTGAAAAGTAATTTATTTTTACTACTCTTGGCATTTTATAAACTTTTCAGAACCCTAATTAGGTTTTTGAGCATATTTTACTATCATTTTTTATTTTATCTCGAAAAATGGGTTTCACATGCATTTCTAAACGACCTTTTTTGGGAAAACGGGGAGTAACATGGGTCGATGGATTGATGTTGCTCATGGACCAATGTTGCTCACTCTAAATTTGCAGTCATTGGATAGATATTTCTAACGAGGTATGGTACGCATCAAATGGAGATCGTATACCAAAGTTACGTCCTCGGGAAGTTGAAACACCAATTTACCCAAACGGAGCTCATAATTTTGGCGCTTCATCTACTAGGGTTAGGGTTTTGGTTGTTTAGGATTTCCCATTGTTTCGAAATAATAAATAGGCCCTCAAGCCTCATTTTAACTCAGTTCAGAGGCCTGTAGCCACCACATCTCTTCTCGGAGATAGTTACCAGCACCCTAGCTAGTTTTATTTTCATTTTGTGTGTAAGAAAAATTTAGTTCTTTGATATTAACGAAATGAAGTGTTATTTCCACTGCATCTTTGTATTTATGGTTATATCCTTATTCTGTTGTGTTCCTGCATAAATCCGGATCAGTGGTATCAGAGCAGTCTTCTTTTTCTTGATCCTTCTTTGTATGTCCCCAATGAATGCTTGGTAGCAAGAGTCTAGCCTAATTCAGGAACCCGGCACACAGAGCTCCCCAGAACCCTATGAACGTCTGGGTGATTTTAAAAGAAGATGAGGGAGCAGGATCCCAGCCTTCAAAATATTGTATTGAGGAGGTTCTTCAAAAACAAAGTAATCCAATGATGGATAACTTTTCCTGCGATCCTTCAATCTGGCCGCCATCAAGCAGCGATCCAGATAGGGAGAAACACTTGAGGTGCGATATAAATTCCTTTGAAGGCACAAGTAAATTTTGACATTCCCATATTTGAGGGTCAAATAGATGTAGATGTCGACAGATGGTTGAATATATTGGGAAGGATATTTCTCATCATGATTTTTCAGACACAGTGAGAAGATTTACTTTTGCACCTCAAAGCTGCCCTCCCATGTTAAGGACTCAACCTACCGGAGAAAAAGACACTACGCCATGGTCCTAGTTTTTACGTACCCACAAAGAATTATTTCTGAGACACCATCAAGGAACAATAATATCTCTTGGGGAGCTATGAGGACAAGTACATACAATGGACCACGCTACGACAAAAAAGGGATCAAGATGTGCATGAGTTGATGAATCTGTTCCATACCCTGCCCACCAAGCTAGGTATCAAAGATTCAGAGAAACATCTGGTGCTAAATTATTTCAGTTGTCTACAAAGATAAATTTAGGAAGAAATGGAGTTCGTCGACATCTCCTTGCTTGGTAGGGCATACCAGTATGCTACCAAGATTGAGCAAAAATTCAAACAAAAGAAGTGAGACTTTGGATCTGCGAATCAAAAGCAAGGGAAAGGTGCTCCCAAACCACAGAACAAAGGGCAGAACCAAGGCATGGAGACTCAAGAAAACCTATTGAAGCCACAAAAAACACCACAAATCCAAAGAAGGACACGGGAAAGTGGTGTGATTTCCATAAGATCTCCACTCACAACACATGTGAGTGTCCGACCAATAAGTCACTGGTGGCCAAGATGAGGGCTTCTGATTTAGATGCATGCTCTGAATCTAAATCAGAACCTGACATGGGGAATGACAAAGGGAAACAGATTATTGATGCAGAGCCCAATGCCACTGTTTCCACTATGAAGATCCAGAAGGAGGAACCAGAAGATCCAGAGGAGGAGGAACATCTCTTCCACTCTCAGATGTGGGTAAATGGCTCCCCGGTACAGTTCATTGTCGACCATGGGAGCCAAAAGAGCCTCATATCAGCAGACGGCATGAAGTGGTTGGGCTTGCCGACCACAGCTCACCCACATCCATAAACCATCGGGTGGCTTCACCAAGGACGAGATCTCCAAGTTAGCCAGCAGGTTCACCTTCCCTATAGCATCAAGCTCTTCACGAATGAGGTATTATGTGATGTTGCTCCTATTGATGTTTCTGATGTATTATTAGGAAAACCATACTTGTGGAAGAGTCATGTTGTGTATGAGTCTTGGCCTCACACTATTATTGTTACTTTGGGAAATAAGTTGTACAGGATACTAGAGGTACCACTTCCTGTCGTTGTCTCTTTGGTTACTGCAAAACAATGCAGTAAGCTCATTTCCCAAACCAGGAGATTTTTTTTCCTGATGATCCACCCCCAGGGAAAGAAGAATACTGTGACCATGACCTCCAGACAGGGCTCCTTTGCACGTCAACAAAAAATGGATAAGGTTATGGAGGAGTACAGGGACATCTTCACCTCACCCACAGGGGTTCCTCTGCACTGTTAGGTCAAGTACCCAATTAATCTGACCTCAGGTGTGCCGGTATCCAATGGAATGATCTATTAGTGCTCTATTATGGAGAATAATGAAATCAAGGGGTAGATTCAGGAGCTGCTGCAAAAAGGTCACATCCGACCAAGTTCATCGCCTTGTGGGAGCCCAATCGTGTTGGTACAGAAGAAGGATGGGACGTGGAGACTCTGTATTGACTATTGGGCACTGAAAAAGAACACTGTCTAGAATAGGTACCTAATCCCATGGATTGATTACCTTCTGAACCAACTCAAAGGTGAAAAATATTTCAGCAAGATCGACTTGAAGTCTGGGCATCACCAGGTACCAATTGAACCCTCTGATGTGTGGAAGACTGCCTTCAAAGCCAAGGAAGGCCTTTTCGAATGGCTGGTCATGCCTTTCAGGTTGACGAATGATCCCAAAACCTTCATGAGGATGATGGATGATATCTTGTGGCCATTCACCAACTCATTTTTAGTGGTGTACTTGGATTCCATTCTGATCTTCAGCCAGACTTAGGAAGAGCACCTTCACCACATCTGACAAGTTGTCCAAACACTGCGACAACACAAGTTGTGTGCCAATTTGGCGAAGTGCACTTTTGGCATGACCCAGGTTCAATATCTAGGATATATTATTGATGAAAGGGGGGTGCATGTGGATCCAGCCAAGATCCAAGTCATTCGGGATTGGCCAGCCCCAACCACTATAACTGAGCTTTGCAACGTTATGGGTCTTGCTAATTTCTATCGTAAGTTCATGTTGGGATTCTCTCATATCACTTTGCTATTGAGTCAAGTCACCAAGGGAGGATCGAGAGCAAAATTATTTTGGTCGGAACCTCAATAGAAGGCATTCATAGAATTGAAAAATCGCCTCAGTTCTTCCCCAGTGCTCACATTACCAGACTTGCAACAACCATTTGAGATGGAGACAGCTGCCTCTGACTATGTTATTGGGGTAGTTCTTACTTAACAGGGACATCCAGTGGCATATCACAGTGAGACATTTTCTGACACAGTTCACAAGTATCCCACTTATGACAAAGAAATGTATTCCATTGTGCAAGCTTGTTGACAATGGAAGCATTACATTTTGGGGAAGGAAACAGTCATCCACATAGACCGCTGCCCCCTACAGTTCATGCAGGCACAAGGGAAGTTTCAGAATGATCGCCATCAGAAGTGGTCCACATATCTGCAATAGTTTCATTTGAACATCAAGTACAATAAGGGTAGCACCAATAATGTTGTAGATTGCCTCAAGAGACCACCGATCATGGCACTCACCATCGTTCTCAACTCTTGCGGGCACGAGACTTCTGATTGGCCGCTTCTCTACGAGAGTGACCCAGAATTTGGCCACACTTACAAGGCACTCTTGGGGGTATGCAAGTTCCAAATTTTCACCTCCAAGATGCACTTTTATGTCACCTGGGACACCTTTGTGTTCATTTAAGTGAGCGTGCCAAGATGATATTGGAAGCACACTACGGTCGAGTCGCTGGGCATTTTGGGGTCAAGAAAATAGTAGCATTACTGTAGAAGTATTTCTATTGGCCAAACCTTCGAAAGGATGTTGGGAAGCACATCAGATCCTGCACTAATTATGCCATTTCCAAACCGACCATCAAGAAGCAAGGCCTATATACTCAGCTACCTACCCCTAGTCGACCTTGGGAATCCATCTCTATGGATTTCATGTCGGGCCTGCCTTCTACTAATCATGGAAATGACTGTGTTTTCGTGGTCGTCGACAGATTCTCGAAGATGGCCATTATGGCGGCCTATAAGAAGAATATCACAGTAGAAGCCACTACTAAACTCTTCTTTGAACGAGTGTGGGTGAACTTTGGGATCCCAAAATCTATCATATAAGATCGAGATAGTAGTTTCCTCAACACATTTTGGTCCAGCCTCTGGAAAATGTTGGACACCAAGCTCACCAAGTCCACAGTTTTCCATCCACAAACAGATGGCCAAACAGAGGTCGTCAATAGAATGATTGTACACATTATGTAGATGTACAATTCAAAGCATCCATGCACATGGGACAAGAGCCTCCCCTCTATACAACATAGTTACAACCAAGCTCTCCATAGTTCAATCGGCCATAGCCCCTTTCAGGCGAGCTTGGGATTCTAGCCACTATGTCCCATTGACATAGCCATTCCATTTGCAGTTACTCAGGCCGCTTCGGCTCATCTGCAGTTTGAAGTTGATAAAGAAAATAGCTTTATCAAGCGCATTCAACACATCCACCAACAGTTTCATGATATATTGGATAGAACCAATGCTAAGTACAAGCAACGCCATGATCAACACCGGGTGCCACACAACTTCCAGGTGGGTGAAAAAGTATGGCTACATTTGCAGAAGGAGCTCCTCACTGGACCCCACCGCAAGCTTCGCCTGCTTCGATACGGGTCATACACCATCCCAAAGTTTGTAGGGAACAATGTCTTCGAGCTCAGTATTTCACCATTCCTTGGTCAACACCCAGTCTTCAATGTGGATCACCTTCATCCTTACTTCCCACCTCTATTGGACACCTCTAACATTGTAGAACAACTCACAACAACAGAGTTAAACCCAGAATGCATGGAATAGGCCACAATAGATTATATCATGGACATGCGAATCAAGAACACTCACGAATAGAAGATCCAACTGTATCGGGTTTTTAATGCTGGCCAACTCCTGCACGAAGGAAAGTGGTTCACTAGGGACCAAGTTTAGCAGAAATTTCCTCATCTCATCGAGGAAATTAACGTAATGGGGACCATTGATTCCTAAGGGGGGAGGAATGATCCAAGTGGATATTGGTGGTCACTCACCTATTCCACTTGGGTCCCCACCATTCTCACTTTCAGTTTTTCAGTTTCGGCACAACTTACTATTTTTAGCAGTTTTTCGGGTCCTGAACTTCCGAAGCCATTTTGAGGCCCTAAACGACATTTTTTGGGAAATCAGGGCATAACATGGCTCCAAGGATCTATTTCGGTCACTTGAAATCTATAGTCCTCAGATAGATATTTCTAACGAGGTATGGTATGTGTCAAACAGAGATCGTATGCCAACGTTACGTCCCCGAGAAGTTGGAACACCAATTTACCCAAACATGGCCCATAGTTTTGGCGCTTCATCTCCTAGGCTTAAGGTTTTCGATGTTTAGGATTTCCCATTGTTTCTAAATAATAAATAATACCTCGAGCCTCATTTTAACTCAGTTTAGAGGCCTGTAGTTTCCACATCTCTTCTCAGAGATAGCTACCAGCGCCCTAGCTAGTTTTATTTCAATTCTGCCTGAAAGCAAATTTCGGTTCTTTGATGTTAATGAAATGAAGTGTTATTTTCACTGCACCTCTGTATTTATGGTTATATGTTTATTCTCTTGCATTCCTTCATAAATTTGGATCAAGATCCCTTGGCATGTGAAGAACATTTTCTTTGTTGACTATTCCTTGAGTAGAATCTCAAAAACACATGATTTTGGGTCGACGTTGGTAGGCACTTATGGCCTCATGCCCATAGAGAAATTAACACTAGGCCTGATTCCCATTGGTGCTTTGTCTCAGTGGACTGTCCATGCCGAGATTTTTTTAGAAATTATTTTAAAATAGAACCGAATTTTCCATACCTAACCACTTCGTGAGCGGAATCATCATGGTTTGTTTGACTAAATAATGTCGAAGTCCTTCCTTTGGCTTCTTGCTTCCTAAATTCGAGCAACTTCCCAAAGGATAAGGTATCCCTTCCATCTTATGAGGGATCCCAAACCACCCCCTCCTCTCCTATAAAGACATCCTTCTCACATAGTTTCAGCTATCTAAATAATTCTTACTATAGCTGGTGTGAGCATAGAGCAGAGAGGAATCCATTATCGAGAGAGATTTTAGGCCCATTGCCTTGCCAAGTCTAATCCTCGATGAATGCTTGACACGTGTTTGACTAGACCCATTGAAGGAGGCTGCAAATTCAAGGCTTTTTGGTTGTAAAATTCTTCTCTCTACCTTTAATGCAAGACTAGTTTTTGGTTCCAATTTTGTGTTTGATAATATGGAAAGTGTTTTGATTCTCATTGACCAATCAAATAAATATGAACGAAAATATGTTTTCATATGTTGTCCTCATTCACTTGATCCTTCTGCAGGTACATCGATATTTCCACTGAAAGACCACAATGTGTGAAGACAAATATTAGCGAATCGCTGCTGCAAACAATAACATAAGCATTGGAACAAGGTAGGCCATCTATCCTAACTCATTTTCACTCATTATCTATGATTTCGAAAGTCTGACTTCTTTTGTTGTTGCTATACCTACTCCAGGGCTAGAGGGATTGCCTCTGTCTGTAGAGGGGATCTACCTGCACAACACCATAACCCTAAGTCATTGAATGCCTTATGACTTGAGCATTTGCCACTTTATTTGTTTTTTTCATTTGGATGGGTTTTTCGGCTTGGGAAGTGAACGCACAAAGAGCGACAATTTTTGCTTCTTGTCGGAATTTTCTGTGAAGCTTGAGAACGTATCTCTAAAATTGAAATTTACGTCGTCTTTTCAAACCATGTGTGAGGTTTATGGTCCTGATTTTTTTCTATTGAAACAATGTTATGTATTATTCCTCTCCATTTTCTAATAGTTTACAATGAATTTCTTGTGACAAGATATGTTGGGATTTGGAATTTCTTCGAATTACTTTTCCATTCTCATTGTATCAATTTTGGTCAACAGAGACGGGTAAACCATTTACCCAGTATTAAATTTTTCTGAAATTTTTTGTTACTCGTTTACCAGAATTTTGAAAACCTAAGCTTGTATTTCTCAGTTCTCGTTTTCTTGGAAATTTTCGAATTCCACGAATTCCCCAATCCGTATTTTTACTTTCTATACTGTAATTTTTGTATTACGCTTTTATCTTAGGTGTTTTATTTTTACATAGAATGTTTTCAGTTTGATGTTCTGAGTATTTGAGCTATATTATTTCATAATACTTATACTATGGTTCATAATGGCTCTCTCTTATTTAATAGGAACAATCATTTAATTTCTCTAATTTGAATACTCGAAATTAGGATTCTGGGTGTTTCACAGAAGTTCAGTTATGGTTCTATGGTCATATTTTAATGGTCCACAATTCTCAATTTTTTAATTTCTCTATTACAGTTACATCAGACATAATCATATGAATTTTCTTCACTATAGATGTGAACCAAATCCCTCTGTTGTATATAATTTTATTAGGAAATTTATCATTTTTTGTTTTGTCTATATATATTCAACTTTTTTTCACATGAAAACGTAGTTTCTTTTGGTATCGACAAGCTCCCGAATAGTACTCTATCAAATTGATAACTTACGCTTTTAACCATGGGTAAGATTTTTATACTGTTAATTTTGATGCCATTGAACTCAACATTTGATTATTAATTATTCCTGTAAACATAGTGTATCTTTAAGTTTATTTAGCATTTTTGTAGGATTTACCTCCAAGATTTCAGAATAATTTAATTTGGACAAAGATACCCAAATAGAATTTTCTGTGAAATGTATTTATGTACTTTAACGGACTTCCATTTCTTTTGGTCTATCGCAAACTATGTAATCACATTACATATTATTCTGTTTCCCCATTTCAAATCTTAATTTGGATTTTCATTCATTTTATATACTTCTTAGGATTACAATTTCCCTCTTAATTTAGAATGTTATATGTAAAATTTCTATTATTTATTCCACCTTGTATTTACTCTTTTATTTCCTCTGCATAGAAGATAATTGATACAATTGTATATTTTATTGTGCATATATACACATAATTTATAAGTATTTGTTAAACACCATGTTAAACACACACATGGTGTATGGGAAAGATAAACACACACAAAAGAGACTCAACACACAATGAAAGATAAGCATGGGGCTTTCTTATTTTTCCAATATACATGATGTACATTTATAGTACAATGGTGTGACTCTTGGTTTCACATTCCAAGGTCACTTGGACTCCATTGTGACTTTTCGCATTCCACACCTACCCATAGAGGATTAGGTGTTCCAACATCCCCCCTTAATCTGAAGGGGTATGTGTGAGACCAAGAAAAGAGTTGTAATACAAATCTGCAAAGTATACATGGAAGCACCTGGGCTGAATCAACTCTCTGAAATGTTGGAAAAAAGACGTGGTTTAAGGATGACCACCAACACTGGAATGAAAAACTTGTTGCAGTTCCCAGAACTCTTCCAAAACTAGCAAGAAGCTGAAGGCTTCTGCTAGAGGAATTGTCCCTCATTAAAAAGGGAGACCTTCAACCTAAAAGAAGGGAGGTCTACTACCTATGATGGTTTTAGGATTACCAACAACTTTGGAATGCTTGAAGCATTTCCTGGAACTCAACCAAAGCTGGCAAGAAGCTGAAGGCTGCTAAGCTGAAGGCTTCTGCTAGAGGAAGTGTTCCTCATATGAAAGGGAGACCTTCGACCTAAAAGAAGGGAGGTCTACTACCTGTGATGGTTTTAGGTTATCCACCAACCAAAGATGATGGTTTAAGGTTGTCCACCAACCGAAGGCATGCTCATGGGCATTCGTGTCTCTGGCTACATCTCTGAATCTGGAATGACGAATTGTGGCTCAGGCTCGCTTGAATTGCTGGCTACAACTCTGAACATGGAATGAGAGATTGTGGCTCAGGCTCGCTTGATCTGACGTCGAAGCTTGTACATGACCACCATTTTCCCCCCTGTCAAGGACAAGGTGAGATGATGGCGAAAACTCAACTGCAAGTTTGCTCAATATCCGTGAACAAGTTCTAACATGTGTCGTAAACATCTTCTTGGCTGTTGATGCCCATTGCCAAGAAGCAATCCATCCAAGATGAATCTTGGTTCTTGCAGGAGGCTTGTGTCTGAAGCATCTGTCTGAAGAATGGGTGTGCCGACCACAGTGCTTGCATGGATGAAGATCAAAAAAGTGATCTTTCATATGGCCAACTCGATCACAGTGTTGGCATTTCTCAATCTGTTGTGGAAGTGGAACAGGATCTGGAACAGCTGCAGGTGAACTGTCATACAAGAATCCAGCACTCTGAAATATAATGGGCTTGGTGTAGTCCGGAATATGAAAGGACACATCCTTGTCATATCCAAGACCAGTTCGGTGCTTGTTGTGGACAAGCTCTTCCCAAGGTCTGATGATGGGCTTGAGAAGTGCAGGTTGAACTGCTGCATCTGCATGTACATCTGCTCTAGTACAAGGAACTGAATGAGGATCATCTGCAACTTTATCTTCTTTCTTCTGATGGGAGTCCTTCACAATATTCTAAACAGAAACAAGTTCAGAATGGTGACTCTTTTGCTGAAGTTCATTTTGCTGAAGCTGAGATTCCAACTACAAAAACTCGATCTTTTCTTGTGCATTTTGCAAACAACTCTGAATATTACAAATAGCATTCTTGCTCATTTTTATCATATCATCAACATTTGAATGAATGAGGTTATTCAAAAATTCTAATACCTCATTGATTTTAGCCATTTCAACAACTTAGGCTCAAAAAATGAAAGGGTGTCAGCTTCAACCGAAAATGCACCCGTTTACAATGCGATTCAACAAATACAAATGACTCAAGAGAATTTCCAACTATGGAAATCTCAAAGTACAAAATCTGCTCCTCAAATGATGGAGGGAAGTCAACAATTTTTCAACTCAATTACACTTCAAGTCTTGAATGAAGATGCAAATCAATGTCAGTTCAATACAATATTTCTGCAAAATATGTGCAGCTGAAAACACTATGCAGCTGAATTTTTTTTTCTTCAAATAACTATTTTCAATGATGACAAACTTGTCTTCTCATGTAAAATTCTTCAGAAAATCACCCTCTTATATATATGCCACAAATCACACAATGTCAAATTCACTTTTCTCTAAATATAGTCCATGCCATTTCTTCAATTCTACTGTTCATTTCCTCCTCTTTGCTCTTCCTCTCTTTCTGCTCTTTCTCTCCTCCTTTCTCTCTGCTGTTTTTTTTTTAATGAATTAAAAAATGAATTAATGAGAATAATTAAAAATGGAGGGGGACAAATTTTTTTTTATTTTTATTTTTTAAATCATTTGGGATTAATGTAAAATGGGAGGTAATTTATTTATATGGAAGGGTGGGAAATTAATTAAAAAAAAAAGGAGGAGTTATTGAATGGTGGAGAGTGAATATTATAAAAAAAAAATTTAAAATTTTAAAAAAGCTGACTTAAAATTTTTTAAAACACTGTTAAAGTAGAGAGGGAGGGGCGAGAGATTTAGATTGAGGGCGGAGTTGAGTAGTTGGGTAGGGAGTGGATTGAAGGCCACGAGGAAGGGGGAAGTGAAGGCTCAGATGGAGATGCCATGGGCATGAGGGCGGATGAGGGAGCTCGTATGGAGATGCCGGAGGGAGTGAGGGGTCGAATGGGCGACAGGGTTTAATGTTGGTGGATGTGTATATGGCGCAGGTCGAGTGTTAGGCGGAGAGGGCCGCGGGTAGGGAGGTAGAGAAAGTAGGTAAGGGTAAGTGGAATGTGAGGGGAAGGGGAAGCAAATGCCATGGGGTGATGGGAGCGTAGAGTAGGCCGGCATAGACTGCAGATAAGGGGGGACGCTGAGTCGGCGTAGCAGGTAGGTTTTATTAATGGGCTGCCATGGAGCGATAAGGATTATGGCGTGAGGGATAGGCGTTGGATGAAATTGCAGGTGAGTGATGTGAAGGCGCAGGGCGTAGGAAGTGAGGGCTTGTTGTGACCAGCAACAACCCCCCTTTTATTTAATATTAGTAATGATACTAAATAAATGGGGACCCTTAGTTAAAAAATCCAAAAAATCAATTAGGATTTGTTTTCCTTTTCAAATAAAAACTTTCTATCATAAAATTATAGAAATACCTTAGAAAGAACATTAAGAAACACTTAAGTTTATGATAGATTATAATAAAATTGCTCTTTAAACAAAATAGCGCATCCATAGCAAAATTATATATATCTTTTATAAAACTGAAAATGCGATTTTGCGCTTTTGCGATAATGCGACCCTAAAAGCCTATACAACAAACGCATTGGTCGCAGATCGCATAGCGCAGAAAATAGAAGTGATTAATGAATATCTTTTGCGCTCTTTTCAATTTTGCGCTTTTGCGATTTTGCGATAGGCGCTTTTGCGCTATTGCGCAATTTTCACTTTTGTGCTATTTTATATAACTGCGATGAATTCCTTTTGCGGTATTGCGACATTGCGATATTGCGATATTGCGCAGAAAATCGCAGATCGCAATGTCGCAGATTCATGTAGGCGTGCTATCCCAAGGAAATCTTCCCATATATCAAATCTGTTATGCGCTCTAATGATTAAATTAAATGATTGGATTGAAAATTAATGGTAAATGAGATTGTGTTTGAATTGAAAGTCGTTTCATGATTAAAATATTATATTTCATCCGCTTTCACATTTAAAACAGTCTCATCACATTTCTTACGCCATTACTCTCATTTACTCATAAAACGCAGGCACAAAAGAGTAAACGTCTATACAAAGCTTCCACTAAACACTATGGGTAAGAAGGAGAAGAGCTCGAGTTCTGAAAAAAAAGAAATGGCTTCGCTTTATGCAGACACCGCTTGTAATAAGGATGCCGGTATATCCACTTGGGAAGGAATGTATCATCTGCTAGAGGAAGAAAACCCTGTGGTGATGAAAGTTGTAGCTACAGCAAGTTCCAGTAATACGTCTGAGGCAACCCTTAGGGAACTGGCTTGCTCATTTCTTCATAGAATAGCGGCAAGGCCAAGGATTCTCCCATATACGGACATGGTAAAATGGGTTCTAGATAGCACTGATATTTCAGACAGGCAATTTAGAACTCCATTTGAAGAGCTAATTGGGTCATTCACCACGGAAGACGTGAAGCTGATGTATAAGTTGCCGGAACCTCAAGCGCCTTATAATAAGCAATTTATGGAAAAATTTGCCAGAGAACATGCGAATTTGTCAGAATGCACACAGGAATGGACCAAAAGAGATGAACCATTGAAGAAAATCAAACACGAGTGGATAGTACCAAAAAAAGATGTTTCAGACGCTGTTCACAAGTTCAAATATCCAAGTGGGCAAATTGACAGAGTTTCTACCACAAGATAAGGTATGTAAGTTTGCCAAAATTATCCTCTATAGTACTTTTAGAAGTTACTAAAAGAGTTGTTGGAGATCAAGAGTTCTCAGAGAAACATAAAGCTCTTCTTGAGAAAAGACGGGAGTCGAAGAGACTTGAAATAACTATAAGACAAAATAAGGAAACATTGACCAAATTCAAGGCACTTAATGCTGAGCAAGGAAAAAGATGTGGAGCGTGTTCGGCACAGAGGAAAACTTCGGTGAAAGGACAAATCGATAAAAAAAAAACTACTTTGGCTAGAAGTATGATATGAGAAAATGGTGAAGCAAAATAAAGATGAAATTGCAAAATTGATAACAGAACAAAAAACTCCAATAACTGGGATGCACAAATCAAAAGGGCAGAAAAGGCAATAGAGGAGGCAGCTACAGCGGCAAACACTCTTACAGATTGTGTAAATGACAATTTACACAAAGCTAATTTGATTCCTGAAACTGTTCCAGGATATCTCCCACAGGCACATCAATTGCAAACAGAATGGAGGCAAAAGGCTGAAGAAAGAGAAAAATCTATCCAAGGGCTGACAAGATTGAATTGGGACTCATACTGGATGTACTTGGTGAAGCCACATAGCGAGCACAGTTCGCTTAATTGTATCATCAATGCTACAGAGAAGATTTCTCCTACGCTTGCCGACTCTATCTTTTCAGAACAGTTGAATTCCAAAGTCGGTCAACCGCATCTTCTCAAAACTATGCTAGATGCCTGCAAGTTTAAAGATCAAGTTCATAAATAGATAGATTTAGTTTTAATTTCACTGTATTTTAGCCTAGGAAAAGGATGGTCATTGAACCGAATCCTTAATTTTTGTAATAAACTATTTTTAGATTTAGCTAAGTAGTATTTAAACCCCTCTCATGCATTTAGAGAGGGGTCCTGGATCTTAATATTTTTGGACTTGGAGATTGCATTTCTGTACTCCATTGTCTTATATATTTTTTGAAAAGGATCACATTTGGTGATTTTCATGCGGAATGATCTTTGAAGTGTTGCATTTCTGTACCTTTGGAATTTGATTTTTGCATTATAGTTACTGGATAGAGTATCAGATTGCATTTGAAACTCTTCAAGATGAACAAGGTATTTCTATCTGTTCACTGTTGATCTCTTTTGTTTTATGATATTCGTTTTAAAATTGCTATCATTTATATGTATATTTGTTTTAACAATGCTTCCTTTTATATATCATTTCTGAGTATAATTGAAACGTTATTTTTCATAGTTATATGTAAATGGTATACAATGATGAATGCAATATGTTATTATAACTCTGTTTAATTTCTTAAACAAAGTTATCTTTATTTGTTTCTGCACATTTCAATTTAATTAATAATACATTTTCATGGTTATTGTTGAATTGGAACAATCTTAAGTTGTATTCACATATAATTACCCGGGTTAGTATTAGAATTTCTTTACCAGTATTTAGTTTAAATTAGATAGTTTTATTTCAGTTAATTTAGTCCCATTTCCACCCATCCAAACCAATCCATTTAGTTATAAGGAAACTGGTCCTTTAAATCCAGTCGGAGCCACCATACCAAACGGAAAAGGAGCTGTCTTAAGGTCCCAACCGGGTGGTTTTCCCTGATGTTTGAAGCAGAGATTTTCTAGGCTTCAACATTTTTGGCGCTAGAAGGAGGGCCTGAGCTATGAATGGCAAGTAAATATTTGTCCATAAGCCATGCTGAGAGCAAAACACCCTCATTAACTTCTTCAATTTCTTCTGAAATTCAAAATCTTAGAGAAGAAATTGCAGAAAATATTCAGACACCCACTACCAAAATCTCAAAACATTTAGACAATCAACATCCTGCGTCTCCCGAAGTTCAAGATTTAATTCATAAATTGAAAGGATTCTCATTATCTCTAGAAGAGTCTGAAATATCTTAAGGTAGTGTAACTTCAAAATTTGTTTCTTTGAAACCTCTTACTAGGCTTCAAAGTGAAAAACTTGGTATTTCTCCGAAAGAATTCCATTTACCTAGTAGAGTCAAGACAAGAAAAACTCAATCGGAATCAGTAAGTTCTTCATCTCATATTCAATCACCTATTTCTGAAACCCCAACTCAACAAAGTGCAGTTGTTTCTACATCATCTACTCAATCATCATCTGCT